>OY992894.1:78424674-78454674 GCA_963921405.1 Cepaea hortensis | reverse complement strand
ATATTTGAACTCATTTTCTCCAAGAACCTCTGTGGTGTAGTTGCCAAAGGTACAATATCCTTCCGTGGACACGCGATCCATGAACTCCTTGAGACACACCCGGATGTAGGTCTCACAAGGGTCTGTACACCCGTCGAAGGTGACGTCACCGCCATCACAGCAGGAGCCAGTCGCCGTTTCGCCTCGAACATTTCGAACACTCTCTATCTGGAATAAAAGTTAATGCATTTTAATCTAATGACGCTTCTTTAAGAGCTTCAAGTATTTATTAATATGATATCATCAAATGGAAAATCAGAAGACGAGATCGGAAATATTTGCAAGAAGACAAACCAATTTATTGTACAAATGGCACCAATACTAAAGAACAAACATACATCAATAGACACTTTTAAAAAATCCCCTCTACCATACAATCTTCCTACCTACTCTATGCTACAATTGCCAAACTTGGACAATGCCAGAAATAGAGGAAAGAAAAATTACAACAACGGAAAAGAGATTCTTAAGACACTAAATGCATCCAGAAAAAAGAAAATCAGAAATAAAGAATTCAGGACTAAAGTGACTATAATAGCAGCTCTAGATTTCATACGAAAATAGCAAGTTAAATGACTCAGCCACATAACTAGGCTACCAACTAACAGTCGCTTAAAAGTCGCTTAAAAGTAGACAGGGTCGACTTCATTGCACCGGGTTTTATCCCACATGGTTCAGTCTCTTTCCGCAGCACGGAAAGCGTCGCACAATGCACGAACTCCGTAGCTTTTAGCGACGACCCACAGGAGTCTCCGAAACATTTAACTCGTAAACCGAAGGACGCGGCCCGGAATCGAACCCACATCCTTCGGAGCACGAATCAAACGGCTTGACCACTTCTCCACAGAGACTCCCCAACTAACAGTATCCCACAACAAGCAATGATGTACAGACCAAATTTAACCAGAAAGAAACATGTAAACAATGGACAGAAAGAATAACAGACTCCATGAGGATCTCGATATATGAAGCCCATAAACGGGCACTCTCCCGCTTTTTATGCTTCACCTCGACACCGCAAGGTACAATTCGCCTTCTCGCACGATCATCAGACTTGTGGGTGGATCGGCTCTGTGTTCTTGTCTCAACTACGCGGTGTGGTCCAGCCATCCATAAATCTACATCTCTGCCTCCTTTTTGTTCTTTTCCCCTTTAATCTTGCCGGTTGTCACCAAGTACTCGAGTTTATTTCTTCTTATAGCGTGCCCAAATAAATGTTGCATGTTCTTTGCAGGAAGTTGCTATCAACCCCAACTCCATGTAGATTTACTAGGCAATTTATGTTCAGTAGTTTACAATTGCTTCCTGAACGAGAACCATGCCCCATGACCCGTGTAAGAAATTAACCTCAATCCCCGCAGTCAGCGCAAGGGAAATTTAAGCGCTATCTCAGTATGCCCCGGCGACACGCTGCCCTGACATTGGCAAACTACCGAATGTAAAATTGCCTAGTAAATCTCACACGGCAAATAAATGTTGGGGCTGATGGCAACATCCTTTTATAAGACATACATCTAACGTTTTACTGACTCACCTGCAGTTGGAATAATCCCGACCCTGTTGCATACCTCACGACCATCATCATCACTGGCATTGCACGAAGCAGGAAACTCAACAAGCTGGAGAATATTCTCGGGCGACACATAATTGTCCCAGAGCACCACCGCGAACAGGATGTGGAACTGGCTGAGTTCTCACACTTAACACGCTGCCTTTGTTGTATAAATCCCAGCTGTGTGAATGCAACAATCTCAGTTCAAGAGTTCCCGCGCATGAACGCATCAAACTGCACATCACATGATTCGGGAGAGTGCCGCGATCCAACATTCCTTCAGATAGCCAGCGTGAAGCTTGGGTACCGTCTCCTCAACCCAGAACTGGCTTTAGGCTTGTCTAGTTCCGCTACAATCAGCCTCCATCTCTTCCCAAGGAAGCGTGATGCCTTCAATGAAAGATCAACTGAATTAATATGATGGTAGTAAGGCAGTTTGAACAATTAGTTAACACAAACTAAACACTGTGAAATATAAACTGAATTAACACGATGATAGTAAGGTAGTTTGAACAATTAGTTAACACAAACTAACCACAGGAAATATAAAATTAATTAACACGATGATAGTAAGGTAATTAGAGCTGTTAGTTAACACAAACTAACATCAATGGAATATAAACTGAATTAACACGATTGCAGTAATGTAGTTTGAACCAGCAGTTAACACAAACTGACCTCAGTGAAATATAAACTGAATTTAGACGATTGTGATATTGTATTTTGAAACATTTATCACGAATGAAACATGGACTGAATTAACACGATTATGGCAAAGCAGTTTGAAGCTTTAGTTAACACAACATAACTTCAATTAAAGATGAACTGAATTAACACGACTGTATCAAGGCATTTCGACCGACTAGTTAACACAAACTTCAATGAAGGTTGAACTGAATTAACACGATTGCGACCGACTAGTTTAAACTATTAGCTGACACAGACCAAAGCCAACAGTCCAACGATGATCCAAAACATCAGCTAAAGAAATTTGTGAATATATACATTATTGAGTTGTCATGTTTTATGTTAATTAACTAATACGATATCCTCAATAATCTTTAATGAATGAACACTTGGTTATTTTATATTTAGTGTTGATATTTCATAAGTAAAAACCCACTTGATATTTAGTGTTGATATTTCATAAGTAAAATCCCACTTTATATTTAGTGTTCATATTTCATAAGTAAAACCCACTTTATATTTAGTGTTCATATTTCATAAGTAAAACCCACTTTATATTTAGTGTTCATATTTCATGAGTAAAAGCCACTTTATATTTAGTGTTCATATTTCATAAGCAAAACCCACTTTATATTTAGTGTTCATATTTCATAAGTAAAACCCACTTTATATTTAATGTTCATATTTCATAAGTAAAACCCACTTTATATTTAGTGTTCATATTTCATAAGTAAAACCCACTTTATATTTAATGTTCATATTTCATAAGTAAAACCCACTTTATATTTAATGTTCATATTTCATAAGTAAACACCCACTTTACACGACGTAAACCCACTGGACATACGGTGCTAGTCCCACATTAACAAGCACTGGGTGGGTGGTGTGGTCAGTGTCATGACCGCCGCATTTACTTCCCAAGACATGCCTGGTCCACCCGGAAGTATGTCCATTAAACAAATGTCAATCCGCGTCGATGTGGATCGAACCCATGACCAGGCCGTAAGGCCAGCGTCTAGCCACTACTCTGCCTTTTACATTTCAGGTGACTTACAATTCTATAGAACTCTCACTCACTCACTCACTCACTCACTCACACACTCACACACTCATTCACTCACTCACTCACTTACTCACTCACTCACTCACTCACTCACTTACTCACTCATGCACTCACTCACGCACGCACTTACTCACGCACTCACGCTCTCACGCATCTACTCACCCACTCACTCCATCACTCACTCACTAACTAATTCACTCACTCACTCACTGAGGCTCACTCACTCACTCTACCCGCTCCCTCCCTCCCTCCCTCCCTCACTCACTCACTCACTCACCACTCACCCACTCACTCACTCACTCACTCACTCACTCACTCACTCTCTCACTCTCTCATTTAGGAAATCAAATTCACTCTCAGTTCATCCGTCCTCCTGCCCCTCCTCTCTCTCTCTCTCTCTCTCTCTCTCTCTCTCTCTCTCTCTCTCTCGCTCTCACTCCATCCATCAGTACAACTATCCATCCATCCATTTCTACCAAGCCCTGTGCATAGCTAGTCACGACTAGTTGCAATGTGCAACTAAAGTTGTCTACAGTGTGAGGTAGCCAATCCCAGGCCAACCCTCCTTGGTCGTCGATTGCGACATGCATGATAGGTTACACAGTTGCCGTTCTGTGCTTCCCTTACCGACTCCCGTAACACTGGCGGAAGTAAAGGACCCTTGGGGTTCCAACTGAAACACGTCTTCAGTTAAACATAACCATCATGTGCCATGCCGATAAGCCTCGGCGGTCATGTTTTGCCATCTCACACGATCAACAGAGTCGTGGATCAGCTCCGTGTTTTTGTCTCGAATGTACCATTTGACCAAGCCACCCAGCTGTTTACTTGTCTTCTTCCCTTTGTTCTTTTCCCCGCAACATTGCCAGGTGTCACCAAGTTCTCCAGTTTATTTCTTTTCATAACGTGCCCAAAAATTATTGATTGTCTACGTTTAACTTCTATAATCAGTTTACGGCTTCGTGTGTGTGTGTGTGTATGTGTGTGTGGTGTGTGTGTGTGTGAGTGTGTTTTGTGTGTTTTGTGTGTGTTTTTGTGTGTGTGTTTTTGTGTGTATGTGTGTTTTTTAATGACTTGTTCATTGGATTTTATACCTATCCATGGTAATCTTTTAATTGTCCCCAGAAACCACATTTCCACTGCCATTAGATGTTATTCAGCTTGCCTGCTCATTATCAACTTTTCACAAACAAATAAAAGTACACGTTCTATGTAGAACTTCAACACTCTTTTTCTCGTTGCAACTGACATGTAACCCCCGCTAAATGAGTCTCAAAGATTCTGCTTCCTGCAGCCTGAGACAAGAGACCATACATCCTAACAGCTTCAACACTCTTTATCGCGTTGCAATTAAAAATGCCATGATTAGATTACAACCTCGCGACAAGACACTTGTTCTTTGCCAGAAATAATCACAGGATCCCTTGCAGGGCTTCAATCTTTAGTCCTCCACAGACGTTCGTGTGCCTGCTGCTGGTTGCAATAGCTGGGATGTCACATGCCTTAGCTCAAGGGTTCTTAATTCTTAAGGTATGGGAGTCCACTATTCGATGCCAATATTTCCAAGCATATGCAACATATGGTCGGTGTTTGAGGTCCTCATTTCAAAGCATTTGTGACAATAGACCGGCATCTGAGGCCCATATTTCCAAGCATTTTGACAATAGGCCTGTATTTGAGGTTCATATTTCCCAGCATTTGTGACAATAGGCCGGTATTTGAGGTTCATATTTCCAAGTATTTGTGACAATAGACCTGTATTTTTCGTAGATATGTCTAAGCATTTTGTAACATGAACCACGAATTTTATATTGACATATCCAAACCTGTGTGACAAGACTTAGGTATTTGATATCGATATTTCCAATCATATGTGACAAAAGACAGGTATTCGATGTCGATATTTCCAAGCACTTATGACAATAATCCAATATCTGATTATGATATTTCCGGGGGAGGTGAGCGGGGGAGAAATTACTCTGATAAACCGATCGATTTGCACCAAATAACTAATTCGAGGCAGTTATATATTCCTTTATTAAGTGTACAATGTGGGAATACCTGACTAAATACCTCATCATGGCCTGCAGAAAATGGTGCGGTAGGGCGTGACTAGAGGATCTGGCCGACACTCAGGACATCGAATATAGGTCAAACGGACAAACAATCAGACAACAACTGCCACCATCAGTGTTGGGACTCTTCCCTGGTTGTTGAAGATGAGAACGGAGCGCGTGTGGGAATGTCCGGAGTGCTGTGATGTCGGTTCTTTCTCAACTCAACTAAATTACATATTCCTCTCTGATCTCGAAATTGTGATAACATATACATACTTCTTGGAGGAAAAGCGATAAACATCAGGTCCCGTATGCACGCTGCGAACATGTAGCGGTAGGGAACTGTGCTGAACACGAAACTTAATACAGCTTGTAATAGAAACAGTTACCTAGAAATCTGGATGTGAAGGGTGAGAGGCGACGTTGTGAAGCAAAGACGCATTGGCTAAATGGAGATAGGCCCATATTTAGTTGGTTGGTCGCGGTTCCAACTTCGTGACAAAAGGTGGCCCTATTATGCTCCGTTCCTGTGCCAGTGAATATCAGGTAAAATGCTCCTCACTGCCCTATATGAAAAGTAGAACAGACAGGAGTTTCGACAAACCAGCAGCCCGCACAGGTATACTATGCATAATGCCGCTGCCAGAATGCCATTACAAAAGTCCGCCACGAAAAATACAGTTGATCGTCGATGGAAACGGCAGCAACTAGAAAACCAACTGCCACACATTACCCATATTTGTATAGAGGAAGCCACAATCAGTGTGTGAAGTGGTCAGTCTCACCCCGGTGGCATTTATTTCCCAAGACATTTGTTAGTACCTATTTCAGGCTGGATCGACCTGGGAGCCAGGGACATTTTTAAAATCGGAATCCGCTCTGATGAGGATTGATTCATACCTACTGGGTCGGCAGGCGAGGGTCTTGCCAGTACGCTACCGCGAGTCATAAAACAAATAAGACCCGTAGCAAGAACCTGAATGCAGGGAGGGTTATGTCTATATCTACGTCTCTCTCTCTCTCTCTCTCTCTCTCTCTCTCTCTCTCCCTCTCTCTCTATCTATCTATCTCTCTCTCTATCTCTCTCTATCTATCTCTCTCTCTCTGCATCGCTATCTCTACTACGTCTCTCTATCTCTACGTCTCTCTCTCTCTCTCTCTCTCAATGTCTCTTTCTATCTCTGCATCTCTTTCTCTTCTATATCTCCGCATCTCTCTCTGCGTCTCTCTCTCTGTCTTGACGTCTCTATCTAGTATCTCTCTAACACCACGTCTCTATCTACGTCTCTCTCTACAACTATATCTATAACTATTTCTCTCTCTCTCTCTCTCTCTCTCTCTCTCTCTCTCTCTCTCTCTCTCTGTGTTTCTCTCTACGTCTCTTTCTACGTCTCTCTACATCACTAGGTCTCACATTCTACGTGTCTCTCTATATCACTCTCTATCTCTACGTCTCTCTCTATGTCTATCTCTTTATCTCTCTCTCTCTCTGTCTCTGTCTCTCTCAGTACATCTCATTCTATCTCTACAGCTCTCTCTCTGTCTCTACATCTCTCTATCTCTACATCTATATCTATCTCTGCATTTATCTCACTACACCTCTCTCTATCACTACGTCTCTTTCTACGACTCTCTATCTCTACATTTATCTCTCTACATCTCTCTATATATCTACGTCTCATTCTACGTATCTCTCTACGTCTCTCTGTACGAATTTTCTACGTCTCTTTCTGCATTTCTCTTTAGTTTCTTTCTATTTCTTCGTGTCTCTCTCTCTCTCTCTCTCTCTCTCTCTCTCTCTCTCTCTCGCTTCATTTCTTTATATCTCTTTGTCTCTCTATCTCTTTGTCTATCTCTATATCGTTGTCTCTTTCTATCTCTTTGTCTCTCTTATCTCTTTATCTGTCTATCTCTCCGCATTTCTATCTCTTGTTTCTCTAAATCACGTCTTCTCTCTATCTCTTTATCTCTCTATATTTCTACGTCTCTCTCTCTGTCTCTTTGTCTCCCTATATATCTACGCTTCTCTCTCTCTCTCTCTCTCTCTCTCTCTCTCTCTCTCTATCTCTATGTCTCTTTTTGCATGTCTCTTTACGTCTGTGTCTATCTCTTCATCCGTCTCCATCTCTTCGTCTCTCTCTATCTCAACATCTCTTTCTATGCCTCGTTCTACGTCTCTCTATCTCTGCACCTCTCTCTCTCTCTCTCTCTCTCTCTCTCTCTCTCTCTCTCTCTCTCTCTCTGTCTCCTCTACTTCTATTCCTCTGTGTCTCTTTCTACTTCTCTCTCTATCTTATGTCTCTTTCTGTTTCTCTGCGTCTTTCTCTGCATCTGTCTCTGCATCTCTGTATCTCTTTCGTCCCTATCTTTCTCTGCGTCTCTCCCTGCATCTCGCTCTCTGTGTCTCTCTCTGCATCTCTGCCCCTCTCTCGTCTCTATCTCTCCGTGCGTCTCTTTCTGTGAGTTTCTCTCTGTGCGTTTCTCTTTGTGCGTCTCTCTCTCTCTATGCGTCTCTCTCTCTATGCGTCTCTCTCCGTGCGTCTCTCTCTCTCTCTCTTTGCGTCTCTAGCTGCGTCTCTCTCTCCCTCTCGTCTCTATCACTCTATCACTCACTCTCTCTCTCTCTCTCCCTCTCGTCTCTATCACTCTATCACTCACTCTCTCTCTCTCTCTCTCTCTCTCCCTCTCGTCTCTATCACTCTCTCTCTCTCTCTCTCTCCCTCTCGTCTCTATCACTCTATCACTCACTCTCTCTCTCTCTCTCTCCCTCTCGTCTCTATCACTCTATCACTCACTTTCTCTCTCTCTCTCTCGTCTCTATCACTCTATCACTCACTCTCTCTCTCTCTCTCTCTCCCTCTCGTCTCTATCACTCTCTCTCTCTCTCCCTCTCGTCTCTATCACTCTCTCTCTCTCTCCCTCTCGTCTCTATCACTCTATCACTCACTCTCTCTCTCTCTCCCTCTCGTCTCTATCACTCTATCACTCACTCTCTCTCTCTCTCTCTCCCTCTCGTCTCTATCACTCTATCACTCACTCTCTCTCTCTCTCTCTCTCTCCCTCTCGTCTCTATCACTCTATCACTCACTCTCTCTCTCTCTCTCTCGTCTCTATCACTCTATCACTCACTCTCTCTCTCTCTCCCTCTCGTCTCTATCACTCTATCACTCACTCTCTCTCTCTCTCTCTCTCCCTCTCGTCTCTATCACTCTATCACTCTCTCTCTCTCCCTCTCTCTCTCTTGCTGCCCATCCCCCCCCCCCCCTATCAGCCTTTCCGTCCCATAGCGAACATCGAACAAACATCGAACAGGCGATAAATACACAAGAAACCCAATTCCCCATATTCTGATTCATATACCCCAAAGGGTCACGAACTCACCAGGGCTAGAACCTTCGCCATACCTGTTCAACTATGCCAACGCTTCCTACCCTTTGTTTATTTCAAATCAAGAACAGAGGTGAGAATGTGCTGTCGACACCCATTTCAAATGTCTCTTATATACTGGTTGAACACACGCAATCTCTGCCGATGTGTTAAGTGGCAGCTCAGAATACGAGATTACCCTCAAGGGCAGGCTCGGGGCATAAACTGGCGGAGAACGATGTTTGTTGGGGTGTATGCAAATATGCCCATTGATAGCCGGAGGGGTCTGCTGCAAGTGTGGGTCTGTTGCAAATTTATCGGGGGGGGGGGGGGGGGGTCTATTGCATATGTGGGGAGTCTGTTGCAAGTGTGGCGGGGTCTGTTGCATATGTGGGGGGTGTGTTGCAAGTGTTGCGGGTTCTGTGTGGCGGGGTCTGTTGTAAGTGTGGTGGGGTCTGTTGCAAGTGTGGATAGGCCTGTTGCAAGTATGGCGGGGTCTATTGCAAGTGTGGTGTGGTATTTTGCAAGTATAGATGGGTCTGTTGCAAGTGTGGCGGGGTCTATTGCAAGTGTGGTGTGGTATTTTTCAAGTATGGATGGGCCTGTTGCAAGTGTGGCGGGGTCTATTGCAAGTGTGGTGTGGTCTGCTGGAAGTGTGACCAGGTCTGTTTGCAAGTTTGGCGGGGTCTCTTGCTGGTTTGGAGGGGAGGGGGGGTCGTTGGGGGGTATGCATGTCTCCCTGGTTTGATTGCTTGCAAACTGCTAGGGAGGGGTTAGTGGGGTTTTACAAATTCGCGGAGGATAATATTAGGGAGAAAGAAAGAAAGAAAGAAAGAAAGAAAGAAAGAAAGAAAGAAAGAGAAAAATAGAGAAAAGAGGTAAAAAAAAGAAAGTGTGGGAGGGGGAGGGAGAAAAAGAGATAGAAAGAAGGTGAAAAATACAGAGAAAGAAAGAGATAGAAAGAAAGAAAGAAAGAAAGTGTGGGGGGGGGAGGGAGAAAAAAGAGATAGAAAGAAGGTGAACAATACAGAGAAAGAAAGAAAGAAAGAAAGAAAGAAAGAAAGAAAGAAAGAAAGAAAGAAAGAAAAAAAGAAAGAAAGAAGTGTGGCAGTGTGAGATAGATCGTAATCAACAAGTGCCATCTCCGCGTGTACGGTTGACTATAATGAATTTCCAATATCTTCTTTATCGCGTACTCATATATGCTCCCTTCAGTCCATCTCTTAACACTGTCCACCCACGTGTAGTAGTGTCTGTCTTTCGCTGTATCTCTTGACATGTCCGAAGTACATCAACTTAATTCCCAAATGCCAACTACAGGTCCAATTGTTCTCAGGCCATAAAGGGGAAAATTCTCTGGCACAGTGAATTTGTGACCGAAAAAATACGAGGGGAAGTCAATAAGTAAGTCACAAATGTCTGTAGAAAAATAACTAAATATGATAACTTGAAACCAGTTCATTTTTATACATACATTGACCCTTTATTTCTCAACGTAATTTCCATCAACATTGGTGCACTTATCCCATCGTTATATCAATCCTCCCAAACCGGCTGCATAGAACTGCGTGCTCTGTTTTCTTAACCACGTTTTCACTTCACATTCAACTTCGGTGTCATTCGCGTCCTTGAGAAAATTTTTCTACTCAGTTATGCACCGCTTTACGGGACAAACATTTGTCAGCATAAAGAGGAAGCATTTCCTTATGAATGTCCTTTGCAGGCAGTCCTTTTGCCCCCCCCTCCCCCCCCCCCCAAAAAAAAAATCGCACAACAGCACGTTGCTCTTTGGTTGTACACTCCGTAAGCACATTCGCCATTTTGTTTATGCACTGCGCATGCGGATGAGACACTTAACGCCACCTGACGAACGGGAATGTAAAGTTCGATGTTACTGTCACCTAATGACACCCGTTGAAAACACTAACCACCTTTGCCTGTCATCCCATATAACTGTGTGACTTACTTATTGACTCGCTCTCGTATCTAAAAGGGAGGAAGCACTAATAGAGGGGGAAGCAGTGAATATTTAGCTGTAAGAATCACATCTATATCAATTGTCTGAGCGTTAGAAAAGTGAATATAACAATTCGAATTGGGTGAATTTCAAATAACAATTGTCTGGGAAATAACAATTTAGTGTAACAATTCGAATTGAGTGGATTCATGCTACAATTTTCTGGGACAGAAGGGTGAGTGTAGCAATTCGAAGTGAGTTGGTATTATATAGTAAATGTCTGGGAGGAAACGAGTTAAGAGTAACAATTCGAACTGAATGCGTTTTATGTAACAATTATCAGCGACAGAAGGCGTCAGTGTAACAAATCGAATTGAGTGGGGGTCTAACCATGACTAGGTTTTCTTTCCTAATAATTGTGCCAGAGCAGTAACTTTAAGGCCTGTTCTTTGCAATTTCCATGTAACAATCCTACTTGAGTGAATTTGATGTAAAAATTGTCTGGGAGAGATAGAGCTGGTGTCATCGGGAACATCATTATTTTCCATCTTTCATTTTTGCCATCAAGTTTCTTGAGAATGAAAAGTTAATAGCACCCGATGGTTGTCATTGAATAGTGTCATTCCGTGTGACTGTACAAATGGTTGATGCCGTCAATCCATGTTCTTCTCATGCGTCTTCTTACTCTCGTATCAGATCTTCTTTGGTGTAGCGCCTGTGTTGGTAGTTGAAAGTGTTGCAATATAACAAGATAGCCGAACCATTTGAGCTTCTGCCTTTTAGCATATGTGGTATAAAGTGTTGATCCCAATGTCAGTCTGATAACATTTCCTATTCAGTCTCGGACAGTTAATTTGCCAGCTCTTCTCAGTCATCCCATGTGTTAGTACACCAGTTCCAACTGAGTCGCTTAATGTAACGATTGTTTTCACTGAAAACAATTAGAATAGCAATATAAATATAGCTTGTTAGTGCACACATTATCTAGCGCACACATTATCTAGCAACAAAAGTAATGTAGAAAATACCTCTTAAACAGCAACCATCAAACATGTGTTGACATGTACCTTACTTCTTCTTCTTCGTTCACTCGCTTTGAACTCAAGTGTAGTCCACACACGTGCTATTACTTCTAGTGCACTAGACTGCTTTTTGTAATGGAATTAGCTTTCCCTAGTATCAGGCGAACTGACGGGTGCAGGGGTTGAATCCGCTACCTCGGCATCAGCATACTGGAAGTTTTAGAGCGAGCGCATTTATCCATTCGGCCATGCTGACCCCATATATTTTACTGAATCAGCCAACAATTTTAAAACGTATTTAACACACACAAAAAACGTCTCTCACGAGGAATGTAGTAGCACTCCTACACCTGGTGGAAAGTCCAATACAGGTGGGGAGGCAGGTTTCTTACATTCTAGATACAATGGATGAGTATAGCTTATATCAGTGGTTCTCAACCGGTGGGGAATTCCCCACATCAAACAGAATATAACATCAGACATACTATAACATCACACAGAATATAACATCAGACAGAATATAACATCACACAGAATATAACATCATACATACTATAACATCACACATACTATAACATCACACAGAATATAACATCAGACATACTATAACATCACACAGAATATAACATCAGACATACTATAACATCACACAGAATATAACATCAGACATACTATAACATCACACAGAATATAACATCACAAGAATATAACATAACACAGAATATAACATCAAACATAATATAACATCACACAGAATATAACATCACACAGAATATAACATCACACAGAATATACCATCACACAGAATCACACAGAATATAACATCAAACATAATATAACATCACACAGAATATAACATCACACAGAATATAACATCACACAGAATATACCATCACACAGAATATATCATCGCACAGAATATAACATCACACAGAATATAACATCACACAGAATATAACATCACACAGAATATACCATCACACAGAATATATCATCGCACAGAATATAACATCACACAGAATATAACATCACACAGAATCACACAGAATATAACATCAAACATAATATAACATCACAAGAATATAACATAACACAGAATATAACATCGCACAGAATATATCATCACACAGAATATATCATCGCACAGAATATATCATCGCACAGAATATATACGAAAACAAATCGTAACCTGCATCAGTATTCATTAAAGTGCCATTCTGTTTATGAAGTATTCACTCTGTTTATGAACTATTCACTCTGTTTATGAACTATTCACTCTTTTTATAAACTATTCACTCTGTTTATGAACTATTCACTCTGTTTATGAACTATTCACTCTGTTTATGGACTATTCATTCTGCTTATGAACTATTTAATCTGTTTATGAACTATTCACTCTCTTTATGAACTATTCATTCTATTTATGAACTATTCGCTCTTGTACAACTATCTACCCTGTTAAAGAACTATTCACGCTATTTATGAACTATTCACTTTGTTTATGAACTATGTTCACAACAAATTAAAAATCTCACATCCCATCAAAATTGTGTAACCGCACTCAAAGGAGAAATGGAACAGAGCCACCAACTGTGAGAACCACTGTATTAGAATTACATGGGAAATCACATTAAATATATTGATGTAAGAAATGAAAGGTGATATGTAATGTTGAAATTCGTGAAACAATAAACAGTTTGCATAGAGTTAATTTCATAACATAATTTAACGCATTTAAAGTTTCATTACAATCACTACAATTTAACGCATTTCATGTCTCCAAACAATCAGAATAATTAATTTAACGAAGCCGCCTTATGTTAACACCATCACGCTGAATTAA
Source organism: Cepaea hortensis (assembly GCA_963921405.1). NCBI lineage: Eukaryota > Metazoa > Mollusca > Gastropoda > Stylommatophora > Helicidae > Cepaea > Cepaea hortensis. Next base: position 78,441,088 of record OY992894.1, on the reverse strand, counting down.
AACAGCCGCGCAGATGCAACAAAGTTATCAGTCTAACTTCAGCAACTACTAACGATAAAACAACAACAAATAATGAAATGAACATGGTTGAATGCAGCAGCAATAGCCGTTAACTAATTCTATTTTACCGTATCGCTTAGCGTGGCCTTCGTTCCGTACAAACGAATTCGATATTACGCATTCACAATAGGAGATTAGCAAACGAAATTAAAAGTTCACTTCAAGACATTCCGCGCGCAATCTCATGCACTTCATATTAAACGCGGAGTAAACCGCAGGCATTGTGGTTACTCACTTCTGTATTACAAACTCACAATCTGTAATGCACGTGTCCAAACTGCGACGAACGACCGGCGACTACTCCAGGGGGCCGGCTTTGTGCCACATTTTCTTAAAGGCCTGTCCTGGTCCATCTCCACTTTGTTAGATCTGGAAGTTCTGTCACAGAAAAAAGGCGGGTTCTTGGAGGAGTGCCGTGCGATTGGCGGCTTCTGAATGCCAGGCATGTCCAGTGAAGGCATTCAGGCGTGTGGGATGCTAACGTTACGTCCGTACTGTCGCAGAGAAGACGCGGTCGGGATATTGTTCTCGTCCTGTACATACTGAATACAGTTACCACATAAACGGTCCAGGTTTAGAAATGCCAATGAGCAGAGAGGATAAAATATAACCAGTCCTGTTTAGCACTAACTCCAAATAGAACAAAGAAAGGAAAGACTATCAAAACTCTCAATTATAACCGTCGCTGCAGAAGCAGGTTGAACGAGGCCGAATGTTTATTTTTGTTGTAAATATTGGATTGGAAATGCTCGGACGCCTGTTTGTCATTTTATGTTTTCGTTGGCTTGCTTTGAACTCGAGCGTAGCCTATAAATGTGCTAGTGTTACAACGAGTAGTTTGTTACTACTGGGGGGTACACTGGACCGATGTTTGCGTGTGGATTAACTTCCATGTTACCAGTGTCCCTCGCCATCAGGTAAACCCACTCCGACTTTGAGATACTTGTAAACTCGTGAACTGATGGGAGTGGATGTTTGAAAGCACCCCAATTTCAAAATAACGTATTCCCTTAGTGAATTAACACACGGAAGCCACAAACAATGTGTTGCACGATTTATTGCCTGGCCTATTTCACTTTACATTATATATAACTCTGCATTATGCACCTGGCGATACTGTTTTTGTTTAGTCGACGCATCACCATCACGGCACAAGAGTGTAACTCATAAGTGCCCCGTTCTATTCCTAACACAATCCTGAGTCCGGAGAATCTCAGCTCAGTGCACAAACTTCGTAACTCGAAATAGTGCCCGGGCAGCGCCGTTAGGCTACTCTTTTTCGATTTCTAACGGCCAAGAGATTTTTTACGTGCGCAACAATACACATGGGCGTCCGATCTCACTACTCAGAAACCAGGGGAAAGTTTTGTTACTAGAAGTCCACGTGAAAAAAATCCCAGCCCTCACCGGGGCTTGAACCCGAGACCTCCGGCACTCGAGGCAGACACCATACCTCTCGAGACCACTCAGCACCTGGCGAGATGCAGCGAAATATGCGAGGCAATAAATCGTGTAACATATTGTCTACATGTCTATGTAATAACGTAGCGAAAGAACATATTCTCTACATGTCTATGTAATAATGTAGTGAAAGAAGAAGATAGGAGAAATTGATAACTTTTCGTGCCTTGGGGAGTACTGCCCATATATGGTGCTAACCTTGGGAGTACTGCCTATATATGGTGCTAACCTGGGGAGTACTGCCCATATATGGTGCTAACCTTGGGAGTACTGCCCATATATGGTGCTAACTCTGGGAGTACTGCCCATATATGATGCAAACCCCATATCTTGTATAGACCAGTCGGCACCAGATAGTTGATGAAATCGATACCACGCCGACCACATTTATTTCCTAAGACATTACCCGATACCCATTTCAGCCTGGGTGGAACTGAGAACCCAGATGACAACAAACAAGAAGTTCCCGTCTCAAACGGGACTCGAGCCCATTACCACAGGGCTGATAGCTAGGCGTGGTAACCACTGTGCCACTACGGTTCTTGGTTGGGCTGAATAATAGTTGGGTATATTCTTTATAATTATAGGATAAAGCTTGAGAGCAGCAGACGGGTAGTTGTTGGTTATGATCTCAAGTTGGCAACTGTAGGTGAAAGATCTTTCTACAAAGACACATAATGGTATCAAGAACAATCTTTGAGAAATGAAGATCAGCTTACAAATCGCATTGGAAAGAGCCCACAAAACATCTTTGCATTTTCACCAAACACTTCACTGTGGTAAATGGAGGAAGAGAAGAAGCAGTAGTTGATCAGGTTTCATTCTCATGAGATGTCTCAAATACTTGATTTGTTGCCTCTTGGTGAAATTAAAGTATGATGTTGTGTCTATCGTCGTTTCACATCAAAATCAAACTGATATCTCTTCAATAGGTAAACAGGGCATGGCATTACCATAGATTACAGCGTCGGGATCCACAATCTGGGAGTCCGGTGTCAGAACCATTCTGCCAGCCACTTAGTTTAATAAGCATCATCACTGTCATTATCTTTCTCATCAGCATGATCATCGTGTCCCATGCTGACAAACATTGTAGCTCGCACGATCATATTTTGTTTTGTTCGCTCTCCATGAACTAAAGCGTAATCCATATACATGCTATTACTTCTAACGCACTGGACTGATTTTGGCGTGTGAATTGCTTTCCCTATTACCAGTGTCCCTCGCCACCATCGAACCCGCTCCGACTTCAAAGGTACATCCCTTCGATAAGGCCTGCGTTCTGATCTCGGTTATGTGATTTGCTGGCATCATGGGCAAAGAAAGAGCAGACGATCTGGCTGGCACGACAACTACATCTGAGGATCATATTATGGACTGAACAGATAGTATGATAGTCATACTGAGCGTGTGAGACGTCAAACGGTGCGTGATGGTGGTAATGACCATGTGTTCACATGCATCCATTGTGCACGAGGTATTTACCGCATGAGGATTTTCAAAATAATGAACCAATAATTACTATGTAAACTTTCGGACTGAAGATCTGAGTGATCCGACAAAAACTGCACACCAAGCACTTTCACATAACGTTCCATCACACCAATACTTTCACATAAGGCGCCCTTATACCAAGTAATTTCACATAAAGTGACTTCACACCAAAGACTTTCACATGAAGTGATTTCACACCAAGCTCTTTCACATTACATCATACCAAGCAATTTGACATTAGGCGTCTTTATGCAAATCAAATTAACAAAAAAAAGTGTCTTTAATCCAAGCACTTTCACATAAAGTGCCTTCACACCAAGCAATTTTATATAAGGTGCCTTTACACCAAGTACTTTCACATAAAGTGACTTCATACCACGTACTTTCACATACAGTACCTTCCCATCAAGCACTTTCACATAAAATACTTTCACACCAAGCACTTTTACATAAAGTACCTTCACACCAAGCACTTTCACATAAAGTACCTTCACACTAAGCGCCCTCCTACCAAGCACACTAGGAGGCTGGTACTCGGCACAGAACTGGTACAAACTATCACTGTATGCTGATGAATATATTACAGAGGTGACGGAGCACTCAAGTCTCTGTCGGCTGTTTATCATCATCATTAAGTGCCCTGACATTTGGCGTGGGTGTTCATGTCCCTCCACAGATCTCGATCTTTAGTATTATGAATCAGTTCTCCTGCTGATATTCCTACATAGCACCAGTGATAATTTCTCTGGGCCGGCCTTTCCGCCTGCAACCGCTGATCCTTCCAACCGACGCGATATTATCTTTCAACGCCTCTCTTTTCAATGTATGATCATAGAACTCTGTTTATCTCTTTCTTATTGTCATATGCGGCGTTGGCAAGGTATACTTGGTATTAAGTAGCAAGATAAGATCACAGATACTGAAGTATTGGAAAGAGCGGACTGTGTGATGGTTTGGTCCATGCTCAGTCTTCAAAGATCTAGATGGACAGGAATCATCAGAAGGATGGAGGTCGTAGAATACCAAGGAATATCTTTTCTGATGAAGTACAGATGGTAAAAGATCTCGGGGTCGGTCTTTACTATAGCACAAAGATGCACGTAAGAGGGACATAATTGATAAGGACATTGATATTGCACCTTGGAAGCAAGTCGCGATTGCATAAAATGAAAGGACAGGAATAGGAATGCAATAAAGACAAAGGATAATATGAAAGCAGAAAGGTCAGACATTGAGCGTGTGATACATCAGATAGTGCATGTTGGTGGAAATGACCATGTGTCCATGCATTCATTGTGGAGGGACATTTCCTGCGCGAATTGATCTGTTCAGTCACATACGCTACCGTCAGAGTATTTATTTATTATTCCTTGTTTTAAACACAATGGAACAAACTATCGTCTGTTAAGACGGCAAGGCGCCAGTTTAATTGTCTTCAATGTTCTTCTTTCCTTAGTCTCTCCCAGACAGTCGTTGTTAGTTACTCTGGTCGCTCAAAGTATTCGCAACATCAGTCTCAGAAACCACATCTCCACCGCCTCAAATCTGTTTCTAATTACGTCCGTCATATTCTAAGCTTGACTGCAATGCAACTGAACAGGCTCGTTATTAGATTTCAGTGTTTTTTTTTTTCAGACAGTCAATGAAGGTAAAATAATAAGATTAAGAATCTTCACCGAACTGAACCAGTAATAGCACTGTGGTTGGAGGTATGCCTGGCTGAATGGATGAGAATGTTAGCTCTTAAACTTCCCAGTGTGCTGATGCCGAGATACCGGGTTCAACCCCATCACCTGTCAGTTGGGCTAAAATGTCGACTTCACGCCCTTTGAGATGAATATTACAATTATCTTAGAATTCGGAGTCGGTTTGCTTGATGGCAAGGGCCACTGGTAATAGGGGAAGCTAACTAATGAGCAAATTCCAGTGGACAACGTTCGAGGTCAAAGCGAGCGAATAAAAAAATAAAAAAAGCACTGTGGCTGTAAAGAGATATTTTATTCGATCCTTTATGGTTATGCTTAGATTATATGCTGTCTATTATCTCACAACATATTACAGTTTAACTAATAGTGAATCTATGTTACTGGGGACCATAACCCAATCTTAGAAAAGTAACAAAGTAACCTATCAAGCGTGTAGTAAGAGGAACATCAAGAGAGCTGGGTTGTGACTGGTTATGTCAATTCATTGACAACCTCATCTACATACTCACAGCAGCAATGAAAAGCACACAACTAGACACAGACATTAGGTCAAAGATTACTTTAGTTCCCTTTGCTTTAAGAGAGAACAGTGACAGCGTTGGCTGTATATCATTGGCAATATGGTTCTAGACCCATATTTGTATAAGGGGAAAGAAGATCCTGTTGAGCTTGATTCTAGTCCGACTTTGTGAAGACACATGAAGGGTGCAGCATTGGTTGGAGCGCAAGCGCAATTGAAATACCACTACTTGTATCGTTTCTTTACTTATTCAGTGGAGTCTTCAGTGGAGATTTGTTCGCACCTCAGACGAGCAATATATCCGGCAGGCCGATTCTCGCTGGTCGCGGGATCCGCACTGAAGACAATGTCAGGCGGGAAGTCTGACGGTAGGACTGCTTACATAGCGCTTACGATTGACAGATGTACATACTCACAAAGGTCCAGACACTTGATTTCAGGCACTCTGCTGAGGGATATGGCTGTATGACTCCAAGGCAAATGCCCCAGATGTGAGACCCTGGCTGCTACCCACCTCCTGCTCTTGGAGGTTTGATGCTGAGCCGGCAGCATCTGCAGCCTACCTTGCTCCAGGCGTACTGGTCACCCTTTCTTCTGAAGAAAACAAGACAAGGCCGAGAGAGGGAACATGCTGCAAGGGCAACACATGTTCTCTGAATCCATGCCCAGACATTGTGCGATGGAATTCTAGCTCTAGCTCCAATCCACATACTTTCGTCTGTGAAGGCGGCAAGGTGCCACACACACTTACATGGGCACGCTGTGGGTGGTTTTGGCAGTGGCAGACCGGCTGCTGGGAAGGTCTTTGATTGACTTACGCTCGCAGGACTAAACTGGATACCAGGTCATTTCCAGGGGAAGTAAAGGTAACCAAAATGAAAGCCGCAAACTGATTAGAGAAATTAGACGCAGAAAGTCACGGTGTCTAGGGCATGTTATGAGAAGAAATAAGCTAGAGAACTTAGTGACAACTGGCAAGATTTAGGGGAAAAGAACAAGGCACTGCAGAGAAGTAAATCCCTGGATGTCTTGACCACATGGCATGGTCAATATAGGAACACAGAGCCCATCCACGACACTGGTGATCGTGTGATATTGCGAAACATGACCGCCCACGCTTACCGGCATGGCACATGATGAATGAATGACAGGCAACCGGTGTGATATTGACCATTCATCAATTTAGTTCCGACTGGAGTATAAAGTTAGGCCAGCACCAAATACCTGGCATGCGTCATGGCGTGGAAAGAGCTCATTGACTTTGTTGATGCAAATAACGACCGGACATCAGTAACGGAGCACGTGTTCTTCGAGACCAACTCATTCTAAGAGCGCACATCAATGTCTGTGATATTGTTCCTCATGTTAGGTTAATGGGCGTAAGGATTCTCCCAGTCATTCGCAACAGGCTGTTTGTCAGTAAATAATCACACACTCACACACATACACACACATACACACACACACACACACACACTCACACACACCACACTCACACACACATACACATACACACATACATACACACTCATACGCACACACATACGCGCACACTCACACACACACTCACACACACATACACGCTCACACACACACTCACACACATTCCCACACTCACACACATACTCACACACACACGCACACACACGAGCACACTCACACACACACACACATACGCGCACACTCACACACTCACACACACGCGCATACTCACACACACAAACACACACTCACACACAAACAAACACACACACACACAAACACACACTCACACATACACACACACACCGACTCACACACACACACACTCAAGATTTCATGTCCTTTGCAGCACGTTACGACCAAGCCCCAACCCTAAGCAAGTGTACTTTAAGTAGTTTGCCACTTTAAGTAGTTTGCCATTGCTTTCTGAACGAGACATCAACATGAATGTCCAAAATGACGAGTATAGAAAGCAATCCCGTGACCTGGTCACTGGCGTAACGAAAGTCTAAAAGCTAGAGCGCTCATATATATATATATATATATATATATATATATATATATATATATATATATATATATATATATATATATATATATAAGAGAAGAGGAGAAAAAACAACAGAACGTTAACATAGCTGCTACTTACTTTAAATTTATGAGAAATATCGAAACAAATCTACACTCCTTTTGATGTCCAGCTATGAGAGAATCATATTACCACGCAAAACACATTCTAGTAACTAGTTCACTAAGTACACAGCACATTCTAGTAACTAGTTCACTAAGTACGGAATATATTCTAGTAATTAGTTCATCTACGCACTACAGTGGATGGTATGCTCCAGACATATCAAACGTTTATTGCAAAAGCATAAAACTACGTGCTTAAAGTAGTATATCTACAATGCATTTCCCTTTGAACGTGTCAAGCACACTACCAGTATAATATATACACGCTTTTGATAATCTACTAAACACGAAAAATAAAACTTTCCCTTTTCAAATTGACAACACAGAAAGTTACAGGATCTATATTTCACTTTTCACCTCTACCGCAGCAAGAAATTGGTGATTCCCCTTCTCGCTCTCACTAAATCATTTATGAGCATAACATTTTAAATTGAGTCCTTATCACAATGCATTCAGCCGAACCTAGCCGAGTACTACATCAGTGGAAAGTATGAAATACACAAAAAACAGTCAAACACAAGTCTACAAAGTGTGTACTCCGCACGTATCCAGCCTACTATACTTATCCCACCAAGCGAAAACAAGTCTTCACAACCGGCAGGTTACTCCTAGATTAAAAACCTCTGAGGCAGAGGGGAGGTACATAAGAGTGGAAAAACGCACGGGGGAGAAAAACTGACGTTTACACCGGTCGTTAATTCAGTAACAGTCTATTTTCCCATCAAATGGCAGACGTGTCCTGCTGCGGCAGTGACTAGCTGTTTTCAGTATTATTCTATGTACTGACCTTGTCCGATTCTCTTGAGGATTGAAAGGTAATCTGCCGCGATAAGGTTGTTTCATACGCCAGGCTTCCTCGCCGGCTGCATTCCTTTATTTTATATACTGAATATGCATGTATAAAAGTGTGGAGCCGATCACTTTTATGCGGGTGTCAGAATAAATTTTCATACTGTAAAATCAGTCCGAAGCTTGAATAGTTTGAGATAGTAACTGGTCGTGTGCTCGTTGCTAGTGGTGAGTAAAGTAAAGTAAAGTAAAGTAAAGTAAAGTAAAGTAAAGTAAAGTAAAGTACTTGTCACATAAAATAAAGAACAGGGTTCTTTCCACGTTTCGAGACTTATATAAAGTAAAGTAAAGTAAAGAAAAGTAAAGTAAAGTAAAGTAAAGTAAAGTAAAGTAACGTGCTCTTTTCCACGTGTTAAGACTTACATAAAGTAAAGGGCAAGGTCCATTTCCACGTTTCGAGACAGATAATTATACACAGCAATCAAAAGTACCGTTTACTACGCATTGAAACACATATAAAGTAAAGTAAAGGCCACTATCCAACGCCCTGAGACATGTAAAGAAAGGGTTCATTGTGCACATGTAAATGTAATGTAAATAACCCAGTTTTTACATCGTTAGACACATATTAAGTAAAGTAGAGATCCTTTTCCCACAACTTCACACATATACGTTCATCATCATCAAGTGACTTGCAGACTGGCATGAGCGATCATCCTTCTCCACACCCTGCGTTCTCAAACGGCATGGATCAATCCCTGGGCTGACTCCCTTCCATGCCACCACAAGACTGACAAGGACGTTCTCTCTGTCTTCCTCTGTTCTCTGTTTTCACGATGTATTTACTTTGAAGGATATTTCCAGGTACCATTTCAGACTTGGTAAACCTGCGAGCGGCCCTCGTTTGCTACCGGGCCACAAAGGGGACGTACCGAGTAATATCACTGTAGACCTCTCGAGTATGTCGCAAAAGGCGACTAAAGATGTTCGTCTGAAACTGGATATCTCACACAGGAAAAACAACAGCAAACACTCAAGCAACCATGAACTGGACTATAAAGGGCTTGCTGTGTAGTTGTGGACCTATCCTCCACAGGGAGTCTCAGGGGAAGAAGAAGAAGAAGAAGAAGAAGAAGAAGAAGAAGAAGAAGAAGAAGAAGAAGAAGAAGAAGAAGAAGAAGAAGAAAGAAGAAGAAAAGAAGAAAGAAGAAGAAGAAGAAGAAGAAGAAGAAGAAGAAGAAGAAGAAGAAGAAGAAGAAGAAGAAGGAGGAGGAGGAGGAGGAGGAGGAGGAGGAGGAGGAGGAGGAGGAGGAGAAGAAGAAGAAGAAGAAGAAGAAGAAGAAGAAGAAAGAAGAAGAAGAAGAAGAAGAAGAAGAAGAAGAAGAAGAAGAAGAAGAAGAAGAAGAAGAAGAAGACATGTCTACCGTGGCACTAGTTAAGAGTGCTATCGCGTTTGTCGCAAATGTCCACAGAACATCCTAATGTTGGCCAAATGTTGGACCATTCCGGTTACACAAATAGACTCTATTACCACGTTCAAGACACAAATAGCATTACGCCACAGGCTCTTTTTTCCTGCTTCGAAAGAAAAAAAACTGCAGTAATTTTGAAAATGCCGTTTAAAAATTTCTTCAACACAAAAAGATGCGACAGTATTTTCTTAGATGTAAGGATGTTATCTGCAATCAATCAATCGGGTGCCGTCTCCACAGTGAAGGTTGCAATGGATCTCTAACACTGTCTGTCTCTCGTCTTGATTGTACATTCAGTCAGACTTCTGAACGCCGATATTTTGATGTTATCTTCCCACTTGCATCGTTTTCTACCTCTTGTTAACTTATCCACCAGTTACCTGTAGCAGACGCTGAAAAATGTAAGCAAAGTGCTGTAAATGATGTGCAAGCTACATCATGCGGCAATTTGAACTAGATCATCTACGAGAAGTACGCCAATCTGAACAAGATCACCCAGGAGAAGTACGCCAATCTGAACAAGATCACCCAGGAGAAGTACGCCAATCTGAACAAGATCACCCAGGAGAAGTACGCCAATCTGAACAACATCACCCAGGAGAAGTACACCAAGCTGAACAAGATCATCTAGGAGAAGTGCGCCAATCTGAAAAAATGTCATCCAGGAGAACTACGCCAATCTGAACAAGATCACCCAGGAGAAGTACGCCAATCTGAACAAGATCACCCAGGAGAAGTACACCAATCTGAACAAGATCATCTAGGAGAAGTGCGCCAATCTGAAAAAATGTCATCCAGGAGAACTACGCCAATCTGAACAAGATCACCCAGGAGAAGTACGCCAATCTGAACAAGATCACCCAGGAGAAGTACGCCAATCTGAACAAGATCACCCAGGAGAAGTACGCCAATCTGAACAACATCACCCAGGAGAAGTACACCAAGCTGAACAAGATCATCTAGGAGAAGTGCGCCAATCTGAAAAAATGTCATCCAGGAGAACTACGCCAATCTGAACAAGATCACCCAGGAGAAGTACGCCAATCTGAACAAGATCACCCAGGAGAAGTACACCAATCTGAACAAGATCATCTAGGAGAAGTGCGCCAATCTGAAAAAATGTCATCCAGGAGAACTACGCCAATCTGAACAAGATCACCCAGGAGAAGTACGCCAATCTGAACAAGATCACCCAGGAGAAGTACGCCAATCTGAACAAGATCACCCAGGAGAAGTACGCCAATCTGAAAAAATGTCATCCAGGAGAAGTACGCCAATCTGAACAAGATCACCCACGAGAAGTACGCCAATCTGAAAAAAATGTCATCCAGGAGAAGTACGCCAATCTGAACAAGATCATTCAGGAGAAGTACGCCAATCTGAACAATATCATTCAGGAGAAGTACGCGAATCTGAACAAGATCATTCAGGAGAAGTACGCCAATCTGAACAAGATCACCCAAGAGAAGTACGCGAATCTGAACAAGATCATTCAGGAGAAGTACGCCAATCTGAACAAGATCACCCAAGAGAAGTACGCCAATCTGAACAAGATCATTCAGGAGAAGTACGCCAATCTGAACAAGATCACCCAGGAGAAGTACGCGAATCTGAACAAGATCATTCCAAAGAAGTTCGCCAATCTGAACAATATCATCTAGAAGAAGTGCGCCAATCTGAACAAGATCATTCAGGAGAAGTAGGCCAATCTGAACAAGATCACCCAGGAGAAGTACGCCAATCTGAACAAGATCACCCAGGAGAAGTACGCCAATCTGAACAAGATCATTCAGGAGAAGTACGCCAATCTGAACAAGATCACCCATGAGAATTACGCCAATCTGAACAAGATCACCCAGGAGAAGTACACCAATCTGAACAAGATCACCCAGGAGAAGTACGCCAATCTGAACAAGATCATCTAGGAGAAGTGCGCCAATCTGAAAAATTGTCATCCAGGAGAAGTACGCCAATCTGAACAAGATCACCCATGAGAACTACGCCAATTTGAACAAGATCACGCAGGAGAAGTACGCCAATCTGAACAAGATCACCCAGGAGAAGTACGCCAATCTGAACAAGATCACCCAGGAGAAGTACGCCAATCTGAACAACATCACCCAGGAGAAGTACACCAAGCTGAACAAGATCATCTAGGAGAAGTGCGCCAATCTGAAAAAATGTCATCCAGGAGAACTACGCCAATCTGAACAAGATCACCCAGGAGAAGTACGCCAATCTGAACAAGATCACCTAGGAGAAGTACACCAATCTGAACAAGATCATCTAGGAGAAGTGCGCCAATCTGAAAAAATGTCATCCAGGAGAACTACGCCAATCTGAACAAGATCATCCAGGAGAAGTACGCCAATCTGAACAAGATCACCCAGGAGAAGTACGCCAATCTGAACAAGATCATCTAGGAGAAGTGCGCCAATCTGAAAAAATGTCATCCAGGAGAACTACGCCAATCTGAACAAGGTCACACAGGAGAAGTACGCCAATCTGAACAAGGTCACACAGGAGAAGTACACCAATCTGAACATGCTCACCCAGGAGAAGTACGCCAATCTGATCAAGATCATTCAGGAGAAGTACGCCAATATAAAATGCTGTCCAGAAGACCAGGCAGGCTGAACCGCAGAGGTTAAAGAGAATGATAACCAAAAGGATAAGAGCGCTCGTTCTTAAACATCCGGTGTGCTTATGCCGAGGTAGCGGGTTCAACCCCTACACCGGTCAGTTTGTCTAACAAGTTGACTTCTCGTTCATGATTTACGGACGTAAATTACAAGTACCTATGAAGTCAAAGTGGGTTCGCCTGAGGGCGAGGGACACTGGTAATGGGGAAAGTTAATCCACACGTAAAAATTAGTCCAGTTTACTAGAAGTAGTAGCACGTGTGTGGACTAGGTTTGAGTTCAAGGCGAGCGGGCGAAAAAATAAAATAAAATAAAATAAAATCAACCTATGATACAACACCAGCAAACACGTTAATTGATTCAATGCCGATGGATAATATATTGCCAAATGTGCCCTCCAATTTGAACAGGAGGGCGATATATCGGCATACTAGTGTCATTGTGATATTTGATTTGTTTGGTGGCATCTTCCGCAATTACAATGCCCAGTGAATGAGAGTTGACATGATAATAGTTGTTCATGTGACTGTGTACCATGTTTGGTCCAATCCTACTTTTTATTTGGCACTGAATCAGTTGCTCTGCGGGAAGGGGTTGCGGACGCAATTTGTAGCCCCGCATACTGCGTTCGTAACACAGCGGCGGCGATTTGGACGATGACCGCATTGCGTTGATTTTTATAATGAATGCTGGTCGCTCAGAAAGCAATGTAAGTCTACTGAAAGTAAACTTGCCAAGAAATCACACACAGCCAAAAATGCTGGGTTTGACTGTGACGTCGTGTAAAGGCTATGCAACTAACTTACCAACTGAATGAGTTAAAGTAATATTTTCTAGAATATTCGTTGTTTCTATGGCAACGTATGTTTATGAGTCATGGACCGTTTCGAGGTCAGCATGACTGAATGGTTTGCATGGCATCCGCTCTTACACTTTTGGTGTGCTCATGCCGGGGTAGCGGGTTCAAACCTACACCGCTCAATTGAACTAAAATGTTGACTTCTCGTTTACAAGTACCTCAGACATCGGGGTGGGTTCATCAAATGAAAAGTGACACTAGTAATAGGGAAACCTAATATATATGCGCCGGTCTCTCTGGCCGAGGAGTTACAATACTTTCTCCGTAATCCCGTTTATCACGCAGAGTCTCGTAGCGGGCGAGAACTGGGAGCGGTTCTACCCCCACTGGTGACTTGCGGGATAACTGAGCCGGCTGCTCAGAAAGCAATGGCAAACTACTGAGCGTAATCTTGCCAAGAAATCAACAGACAGCTGAAAGATGCTGCTATTGACAGCGATGTCCTGTAAAGGATATGCGAATTTTTAAAAAAAAATCCATATGCGAATATTAAAAACACCCTTGGCAAGGTAGTTGAAAATATAGTTGCATACAGGCTACAGTTCCATTTTGAAAGTCTGTAACCCGTTTCTCTAAGGGCTTGGATGTTACCTGTCTTGGGCCAATTCGGCAACATTTGCATGTGATGTCTATGGGGGATTCCAGGATAAACAAGAGACAGTGGCGGTTGCTCTCGACTTGGAGGATGCTTATAACAGGGTCAAGAATGATTGGTTGATATACACTCTTTGGACACGGAGATCTGCCCATGGATTATCCAATGGATTGTGGTGGTCATTTATGAGCGTCAAATTGCTTTTCGCATGGGTTCCTGGACTTCTGACTCCTGTGCCGTTACACCTGGGCTGCCACAGGGACCTGCCATATCCCCATTGCTCTTTAATTTATACACCAGCAAAGTCGCAGCTATTGAGACACCGGAAATGTGTAATATTTTGACATTTGCAGATGATGTGCTGGGAAGAGACAGTGAATGTTTGGCTGTAGACTTACAGACGGCAGTAAACAGGGCGGCGGTGTGGTGTCGGGAACGAACATTTGTGAACGAACATTTACAGCACGAATTGGCCTTATCAAGGTGCCAATGAATGTGATGCAGGGACGCAGGGAAGTCGGGGTCGTTATCAACCCAGACCAGGCATCCGTTGTGTGGTACTCCTTGGATAACCGGACTGTGAAGGCAGATGTCACATGTATTATATTGAATGGATATCCTCTTAGTAAAGAGAGTAAACTGAAGATCTTGGGTATCACCTTTGACAGGTGTATGTCTTTTAAGGAGCATGTGAAGGCTTCAGTGGTGAAGGCTGGTAAGGCACTTACTGCATTGAGGGTGATGGCAGCAACCGGGGCAGAGCAGAGGATGCTGTACCGGCACTTTCAACAGTAAATAATTTCTGTCATTGAGTAAGGGTCGGGGTTGCTGACAGTGTCAAAGAGACAGCTTGAAAGGTTGGAGCGCAGACAGAATGCGGCCATGCGGTTGACCCTCCCGCCTCTAAACGCCCTGTCAATGTTCTGCTGTATGGCAGCGATTTTTATGGAACGTCAATGAATGAACAGATTAGGAAAAGTAAATAACGATTGCCCGGAAAAGACTAATGAATGTAGTTAGGTGGATATCCTTTACAAGACATCACAGTCAACCCTGGCATATTTTGGCTGTTTGTTATCTCTGGGCAAGTTTACGTTCAGTAGATTGCTACTGCTTTCTTAACGATCAGCATTCCTACCATTAAATGAATACCAATATAAGGCGTTCCGCTGCCAAATCGTCCGCAGCTGTGTTTCGACCGCGGTAACGGGAATACGAATTGCGTCTGTAACCCCTTGGTGAGTTATGAAAGTAGAACGTATGGAAATATAACTAGGAGACAAACCTGGTTCTCTGGTCGTGAAAGGCGCTGGAAAACAGAGGGGGAGTTGGCGTACCTGTTAGAGAGTTGTGTTGACATTGTCGTGAGCGTGGTCCGAGAAGGGTTTGAAACTTGGGCTCGATGCTAGCTACGGGAGGGGAATACTGGCCACCTATTCCCCCGTGATCTCAGGTCTACAGAATGTGATGTTCCTAACACTTTATAGACTCATAGCAGATCTTTGTTTAGGGACTAAGACAATGATTGGAAAACATAATTAGGATTAAAAATAGAAGATAGGATGACTGACAATAGAATATAGTGATGATTGAAAGTAGAACATAGTGATGATTGAAAATAGCAGATAGTGACGATTGAAAGTAGATCATAATGATGATTTAAAATAGATCATAGTGATGATAGAAGCTGAATACAGTGATGATTGAAAATAGAACATAGCGATGATTGAAAGTAGATCATAATGATGACTGAAAGTAGATCATAATGATGATTGAAAGCAGAACATAGTGATGATAGAAAATAGAACATTGTTATGGTAGGAAATAGAACACAGTGATGATAGAAAATAGAACATAGTGATGATTGACAACAGAATATAGTGATAACTGAAAATAAAACATAATGATGATTGATGATAGAATATAGTGATGATTGAAAGTAGATCATAGTGACGATTGACAGTAGAGCAAAATGATGATTAAAAATAGCAGCAGATGTTGCCAAGACAGACCGAAGGAAAGCATGCTGTATGGACTAGAACGGTGGCCAGGAGGAATAACATCAACACAGTTGACAGAAAGCACCAAGGACCCGGATCTATACAGGTGCAGGAATGTCTATACCGGTCGGCAGGGCACATGAACATGATAATGATGATGAGTAGCAGCCACAGCAGTAGGAGCATTAGCAATATCTTTAGTATTAGTAGAAGCAGCAGCAGCAGCGGTAATAGTAATAATAGTAATAGTAGTAGTAGTAGTAGTAGTAGTAGTAGTAGTAGTAGTATTAGTAGTAGTAGTAGTAGAGTAGTAGTAATTGTTGTTGTTCTTGTTGTTGTAGCAGTAGTATTAGTAGTACTAGTAGTTACTGTTGTTGTCCTGTTGGTAGTACTAGTAGTAGTAGTAGTAGTAGTAGTAGTAGTAGTAGTAGTAGTAGTAGTAGTAGTACTAGTAGTAGTAGTAGTAGTAGTAGTAGTAGTAGTAGTAGTAGTAGTAGTAACAGTAGTAGTAGTAGTAGTAGTAGTAGTAGTAGTAGTAACAGTAGTAGTAGTAGTAACAGTAGTAGTAGTAGTAGTAGTAGTAGTAGTAGTAGTAGTAGTAGTAGTAACAGTAGTAGTAGTAGTAGTAGTAGTAGTAGTAG
>OY992894.1:77775760-77809474 GCA_963921405.1 Cepaea hortensis | reverse complement strand
AGCCTTTCATATCGCTCCTTTGATCTACAGAAGTGGGGAAAGATTTCCTTCAATGCTGTGGGAACACAATCATCAATAGAATGACACATTTTTGCTGTGGCGGTAAGACGTTTCTCAGGCATTCAGCTCTGGAATGCTGTGGCGGGAACGTGAATGGGAAAGTGTATGATAAACAAGCTGAGAAATGCCTGATCAACTACAATCCTCAACGAGTTGTCGGTAGATATGAAAATTACTGCGGTCAACAGAAATACGACATGAGAAACAACAGCTGCTGCAGTGGTAAGTCCCAGCAATTTCTGGTGTTAAATACCGGCTATCATGGTGTCAGACATTGTTTTTCTGCTTCTTCTTTTGCACTTATTTCTGGTGTTGAATATCTGCTATCATTGCTGTCTTCTTCTTCTTTTGCACTTATTTCTGGTGTTGAATATCTGCTATCATTGCTGTCTTCTTCTTCTTTTGCACTTATTTCTGGTGTTGAATATCTGCTATCATTGCTGTCTTCTTCTTCTTTTACGCTTATTTCTGGTGTTGAATATCTGCTATCATTGCTGTCTTCTTCTTCTTTTACGCTTATTTCTGGTGTTGAATATCTGCTATCATTGCTGTCTTCTTCTTCTTTTGCACTTATTTCTGGTGTTGAATATCTGCTATCATTGCTGTCTTCTTCTTCTTTTGCACTTATTTCTGGTGTTGAATATCTGCTATCATTGCTGTCTTCTTCTTCTTTTGCACTTATTTCTGGTGTTGAATATCTGCTATCATTGCTGTCTTCTTCTTCTTTTGCACTTATTTCTGGTGTTGAATATCTGCTATCATTGCTGTCTTTTTCTTCTTCTTTTGCACTTATTTCTGGTGTTGAATATCTGCTATCATTGCTGTCTTCTTATTCTTTTGCACTTACTTCCCCATGGGGAGACAGGTCCTCAAGCAACTGACTCCAGTTTGTCCTATCGTTATCTATCTCTATCTTATCTATCGCTGCAATCACCAATCATCGTCGTTATCAGTGTCGTTAAAATTATAATAATCATCATATTTGTTCCCTGGATACACAATGTAACTGTTGTAGATGTTCCTTGGATACATTCTGTATGCTGGAGAGAGAGAGAGAGAGAGAGAGAGAGAGAGAGAGAGAGAGAGAGAGAGAGAGAGAGAGAGAGAGAGAGAGAGAGAGAGAGACAGAAAGATGGAGAAAAAGAGACTATATATGTATAAGTAAACCGTTGTTAGTGAGATTGTGATGGTGAGTGAGTATATGTGTATGCAAGGGAGTTTGCATATGTGTGTTATTGAGTGGGTACATAACTGTGAAAGTCTCCGTAAATCTGGTATGTATAAAAAGTCGACAGGGTCGACTTCATTGCACCGGGTTTTATCCCATATGGCTCGGTCTCTTTCCGCAGCACGGAAAGCGTCGCACAAACCATAAAAGCACGAACTCCGTAGCTTTTAGCGACGACCCACAGGAGTCTCCGAAAAATTTAACTCGTAAACCGAAGAGTGCGGCCAGGAATCGAACCCACAACCTTCGAGTCAAACGGCTTGACCACTTAGCCACAGAGACTCCCTGGTATGTATGTATGCAGGTATGCATGTATGTGCTTATGCATGTGCGTGTGTATGTGTGTCTGGCTACCTGTCTGTCTCATAACCTGGTAATATGCATTGCTGATGTTCTCAATGTTTATTTGACAATGTACTTTTCCTGTGTGAATGTAACATGCAGTATAGTTAATTGATGTATGAAAGATGAGTGTTTGGATGGGCCCAATGTATGACAGGCCTGCGTGCCCAATTTGTGACCCTTTGAAAATAAAGTTCGTTCGTCCTTTCGTTCTCTTTCTCTCTCCCTCTCCCTCTTTCTCTCTATCGGTATCTCTCTCCTCTCTCTGTTTATCTATCGCATTATCTCTCTGTTGTTCAGTCTCTCTCGAATGATTTCTCTCACTCACTCGCTCACTATCATTCTCTCTCTCTCTCTCTCTCTCTCTCTCTCTCTCTCTCTCTCTCTCCATGGCCCACTCTCTATAATCTCTCTCTCTTTCTCTCTCTCTCTCTCTCTCTCTCTCTCTCTCTCTCTCATTATCATTCTCTTTTTCTCACGCTATATCCCTCATATTTCTCTTATTCTATCAATAATTTTCTCTCTGTCTCTTTCTATCACTCACTCCTTATAATACCTCTCTCTCCCTCTCTAAACACCCTTACGTTATTATACCCACTATATCCAACCATCTTGCAATTGTGACGATCGTGATGACACATTCGTGAAATCACACGGTGTGAGTTACCTTCAAATTAGTCCTATTGTGTTCATAAATGCAAGCGAGAAAGTTCATCCAATTGTTCTCTCATCATTAAACTAGGAATCATCCATGATATGCCAGCAATGGACCCATTAAATCCAAGACAGATTAACCCAAAGTTCAGTTGTTGTGATGCCCTCGTTTATGACAGTACAACAAAAAAATGTTGCAGAGGAAGAAACACAGGATTCACTACACACACAATTGATAAGCTGCCAAACATCTACTGTTGTGGTGATGGTAAGTCAGCCTGCTTCCAGTTTGAAAACGATTACAGTTTAGTTACTGTAGTTAGATTATCCTCACTGGACATTGGACCATTCAGTCCACAAGTGCTCATGCCCCTAATTATATCCTTTAGCGTGTAGACACAGCTCTGTATTGGTTGGCTATTCTTCTTTGTAAATAAATACACACATATTGTTTGGCGTTAATAGAAGTGGAGGAAAGAATTAAAGACTAGAGGAATTAAAGGCTGTCGTCTTTTGGAGGTGAGTGGTTCGAATCCCGGTCGGAAACAATAGTTTTACATTTTTATGTTGTCTAGTGCGTCCTCTAGTCTCTAATTCTTACTCCTACTTCTATGAGCACTAAACAATATGTGTGTATTTATTTATCAACTGTCTTAGTGGCCTCAAAGGCTTACTCAGTTTACATTAATTTGTTGCCCCCCCCCCCCTGTATAGATGAATCAACACTCCAGGGGGTGATGAGATTACAAATACACCTGCCGCCTTCACTATCCAAGACGTTCCCTGGTACCCAGTTTAGGCTGGGTTGATCTGAATGCCCAGGTTAATTTTTCCAAACCAGCCTCAACGAGGATTTGAACCCATGAACATAGGGCCTCTATGCTACAGGTGCTCCCTATTAAATTGTATATTGTAGATAACAATTATTATATTTGCAAATTACAAACCATGTATTTAAGTTGATTTGTTTCCGTGGCCAAGGTGTTACGGAGGCAGTTTGTGATCGCAAATACCCGCGTTCGAAACACAGCTTCGCTCGATTTGGCAGCAGACTGCGTTGTGTTGTTTTTTTTTATGAAATGGTATGGGTGTCGATCGTTGAGACAGCAATGGAAAACTATTGAACGTAAATATGCCAAGAGACCATAACAGCAAAAAAGGCTGGTGTTGAATGGTGTTGAATGCAACGTCCTGTAAAGAATATGCAATTCTTTTTGTATCCTACAGTGATGTGTAATATCTCCAGATATTTTTCCCTATACAGTGAACATATTTTTAAAAATAAATGTAGAAGATATGAGAGGAATCAGAATCACCATTGGGGGAAATAACATTAATAACATAAAAATGTCGCTTAAAAGTCGACAAGGTCGACTTCATCGCACCGGGTTTTATCCCATGTGGCTCAGTCTCTTTCCACAGCGCGGAAAGCGTCACACAAAGCACGAACTCCGTAGCTTTTAGCGACGACCCACAGGAGTCTCCGAAACATTTAACTCGTAAACCGAAGGGTGCGGCCCGGAATCGAACCCACAACCTTCGGAGCACGAGTCAAACGGCTTGACCACTTCGCCACAGAGACTCCCTACAGAGATTAATAACATTAGATATGCAAATGATACAGTATTGATTGCAGACAACGAACAGAATCTGTAACATTTAGTAGACACAATTATTGTACACAGTGAACAACTAGGGTTAGAAGTAAATTTTAAGAAGACACGGACTATGGTCGTCTCTAAGAAGAAAGAAATACCATAATGTAATATAAGAATAAATGGGAATATTATTAAACAAGTGAATCGGTTCAACTATCACGAAGCAATGATAACATCTGATGCGAAGTGCCTTAAAGAGATTAGAACAAGAATTGTTATGGTAGAGGTAGCCTTTTGCAAGATGTACAACATACTGACTAATAAAATGATGTCAATTGCAACGAGAAAATAATGTATTGAAGTGCTACATAGAATCTGTACTTTTGTATGGATGTAAGACTTGGACGATGAGCAGATAATTTGAAAAGCATTTAATGGCAGTGGAGATGTGGTTTCTGAGAAAAATGCAAAGAATATCATGGACAGACAGAAAAACCAATAAGCAAGTCCTACAAGAAGCAAATGAAAACCACAAACTGATTGGAGAAATTAGACGTATACAGTAACATATTTTTTGGTATGTTATGAGAAGAAATAAACTAGAGAACCCGGTGATAACTAGCCAGATTGAGGGGGGGGGGGGGAACAGTAAAGACCTGGATAGCTTGACCAGATGATATGGTTGGGACACGAACACACAGCTGATCCATACCAGTTTTTACAATGCTACACATTGCA
The DNA here is from genome assembly GCA_963921405.1 of Cepaea hortensis. Lineage (NCBI taxonomy): Eukaryota > Metazoa > Mollusca > Gastropoda > Stylommatophora > Helicidae > Cepaea > Cepaea hortensis. The sequence goes on along the minus strand of OY992894.1, from coordinate 77,804,854 downwards.
GACAAAAATTATTGAATCTGCAAATTACGAAAGATGTATTGAAATTGATCTATGTTCTTGTTTGTCTCTACTAGGTTTTTACAATGCCCTACATCAAGATTGCTACAAAGGTACAGTACTGCAGAAAGTTGCTGGAAAATCTCGCTGTGGTTACACTTACATAGATGGAGAAACTGAAAAATGTTGTGGCGATGTTGTATATAACGCACAGACTCACGAATGTTGTACAGGTATGTACTACATTACCAATGTTGGTCTGCATTTCTGTTAAACATTCAAAAGCAGGTTTTAACGGGTGCAGATGTCAAGAGAATCGATTTCATTGTTTTATCCCACATGACTCAGACTTTTTCTGCAGGGGGCTCTGCCTAAAGTATCGCACAAAGCTCCAGCGACGACCCCCAGAAGTCTCCGAGAAAATTGCACTCGTAAACCGAACGACGAAGGCTGGAATCGAACCCACATCCTTCTTAGCGCCAGGCAGATGGCGTAACCACTTTGCCACGGATAGTCCTTTCAATAATTACTAACTAAAGGGTGTATTTTTAATGATTTTGCAGTGTTTGAAAATACTGCCGGTCCAAGTTTTGTATTCACCCTCAGTAAAGTTCATGAACATAATAGGTAAATACAAAACTTGGACCGGCAATATTTTCAAACACGACACAGTTATTAAAAATACACCATGTAGATGGTTATAAAAAGAATATTTACCATTTATAACTAAGGAAAATGAAACAACAGAGGTCATAGATGTTATTCTACCACGAACTATTGGAACTCTCTACCCCAAATACTGTCCCCAGGATCTTTGCATGTTAGATTCCCCAATTAGATTTGCATCAAGGATTGTTTTGGCCATGATTTCTTTAGCCTATCGGTCTGGTGAGCTTGAGTTCAAATCTCCCTCAAATCCTCAGTTTTAAAAAAGGATACTGACCTCCCAGGTCGGCCCAGCCTAAAGTTGGTGCCATGAAATGTTCTGAAAAGTAAAGAGGGCCGATATTATACAGATTGGTCTATACAAATATTGGTCTAGCAAAATACACACAATACGGATTTGAATTGTTTATTAACCTGGGCTCCACACAGCCTAAATGGGTACCAGAACTGTCTAGGGAAGCAAAAGTGGCCGTCGTGTTACCGACCACATCACCGACCCAGAGAGCCGACTGGTCTTTAGAAATATATGTCCACCACCGTATGACCATTGTCCTTCAGGCGTGTAACAGTATTGTTTACTTATTTATAAATGTTATCATACATATCATCTTGAAGGTTAGGAAAAGAGTCCTTGCATGTTACATAAAACCAGTTTTAACATACGGTTGCGAATATCGGTCAAATAGTAAACAGGCGAAAACATCTCTTGGAGCCTGGGAGATGTGGTTTTATAGAAGAATGCTGAAAATTAATTGGACAGCCAAAATGAGCAATCTGGACATTTTAAGGGAAGCTAAATTGCACAGACAACTTTTCACAAACATTGGAAACAGGCAGCCATTATATATATATATATTTTTTTTTTTTGGGGGGGGGGGGCGTTATGAGAAAACAAAACTGGAACATATCGTGACAACCGGAAAGATTTGCGGAAAAAGAGATAGAGGAAGACAGCAGGAGAAGATTCTTGACAGTCTTGTGTTATGGCACAGAAGGGAGTCAACACACGAACTGATCCATGCAGTCGAAGATCGCAATTTGTGGAGAGGCATGATTTCCCACGCCAATCGACAAGTCACTGGATGATGATGATGATGATGATGATGATGATGATGATGATGATGATGATGATGATGATGATGATGATGATGATGATGATGATGAGTACATATCAAATGATTAATTAGGATCATTTAATCAAAGGATAAAACAGGACCATTTACTATACGCTAGAGATACCCAAACACAGTCCAAGAAATAAAATACTGGACCAACACAGAAGCAAATGAATGCAAGAGCACGACCATGTAATGTTCTGATGTTGTTTCTGTTTTCAGGTGATGACCAGAATGTAATATCTAAGGATGAAGTCTGCTGTAATGGCTTGCCCAGCAATGAAACCGTTCTTTGTTGTGACGGTATAACCACACGTGCCAAAAGAAGACCAGATGATGATGAATGTTGCTTTAATTACAAAACCAGAGATGCACAGACCTTTAATTCAAAGAAACACGAACACTGTGTCCAAGGAGAGATTATACAGCTGCCGGAAAATGCTGAGCCATGTGGACTGTTAAACTTTTACTTACCGGCGTATCAGATTTGCTGTGGAGAAAATGTATACAATATCTCTGCAGGATTTGATAGTTGCTGCGGTGATCAACCAATCAAAAGCCTGAGCCAGCAGTGTTGTAACTATGAAATCAGCAACATATCACCACAGGAAGGAAAGTATGTCAACATATCACTTTATCTTATTCCTAATGTATTTATATTTACATGAGAATGGAGGTAGAGGCAGTCACTGCAGCACTTCAATGGCTGTTTAAAACTCCGTGCGCAGGATTTGGAGATTTGGAGAGCCGTGGTGGCACAATGGCTAGGATGCTTGTCTGGTGACGTGATGGTCATGTGCTTGAATCCCCATCAAGACGAATTGTTTAGCTTGATCTGGACTTCCAGATATACTCGGGCTAACATGGGTATCATATAAAATGGCTGACATTCTATTGATCAAATCACTTGTCGAGTGCTGATTGGTGTATAAAAATATGGGGCTAGCACTAAATATTCATTACGCCTCAAGATGTGAAAAAAAGGTTCTTAACTTATTACTTTTTACACAGTAATTGTCAGTGAGACTGACTCTCATCTATGCTTCAGAAGAGTCCATCATATATGGCTGTCGGATGAATGGCCATTTTATACAGCTATATCATTTCATCAGACCTGAAAGTGGATCTGCTGGCTCGTGCAGCTGTCAGAGGTACTGAGCCAGTGATGTGCGGGTCTCATTGACACCAGTTGTGGGGGAAGGGAGAATGCACGATGGGAAAAATACCCATCATCATCATCATGTGCCATGCTGAAGGGCATTACGATCATGGGTCACCATCTCACACTAGCACTAGCTTTGAATATCTGTGTTCTTGACCCAATATTGTCATGTGGTCAAGTCATTCCAGTTTTTATCGCTTTGTCTTCCCCATGCTCTTTTTCGATCAAGTTTGCCTATTTATCTAGGTCAGAAGTTTTGTTTAAATATATCGTATTCGGAGCAATCTTGGAGTCTGTGATCTGTTGTCTGAGGTGTCAGTTCACATGTGCACATGGTTGATTTGCCAATCTTGAATTCTGTATACACGTGGTTGCATATAAGGCAAAGACTAATGACTTATTCCGATTTGTCCATAAAATGGCAATCATCTTGTGATGATTGATTTGATGATTATTTTCTCTTGGTGGTATGTTACCGGCTCTTGAGTTGTTCTTCTGTTCCTCCTTCCTTATTTAGCTGATCAGCGCTCTTATTTCCGACAACTCCGTAATGAGATGGTATCCACTGTATGATGAACTTGCCTTAGTCATGTGCTGGCTGTAAATGTTATCCAGTACCCGGTTCACGAGCCTGGATCGACACCAGATTCATACTGGTTAGGAAAAAAAAACAATTCTGCCACTGCTGGACATTGAACTTAGATCCCCGTTTTTGTTAACTACCTCACTACTACTTTTAGATATTCAAGTTAGATCACCGTTTTTGTTAACTACCTCACTACTACTTTTAGATATTCAAGTTAGATCACCGTTTTTGCTAACTACCTCACTACTACTTTTAGTTATTCAAGTTAGATCACCGTTTTTGTTAACTACCTCACTACTACTTTTAGATATTCAAGTTAGATCGCCGTTTGGCTAACTAGCTCACTACCATTTCTAGACACTGAATTTAGATCACCGTTTGTTTTAACTAGCTCACTGCCACTTCTAGACATTGAATTTAGATTACTGTTTTTGTTAATAACTACCGTACTGCCACTTCTAGACATTGAATCTATATCACTGTTTTTGTTAATAACTAGCGTACTGCCACTTCTAGACATTGAATCTAGACCACTGTTTTTGTTAATAACTAGCGTACTGCCACTTCTAGACATTAAATCTATATCACTGTTTTTGTTAATAACTAGCGTACTGCCACTTCTAGACATTAAATCTATATCACTGTTTGTGTTAATAACTAGCGTACTGCCACTTCTAGACATTAAATCTATATCACTGTTTGTGTTAATAACTAGCGTACTGCCACTTCTAGACATTGAATCTATATCACTGTTTGTGTTAATAACTAGCGTACTGCCACTTCTAGACATTAAATCTATATCACTGTTTGTGTTAATAACTAGCTCACTGCCACTTCTAGACATTGAATTTAGATTACTGTTTTTGTTAATAACTACCGTACTGCCACTTCTAGACATTGAATCTATATCACTGTTTGTGTTAATAACTAGCGTACTGCCACTTCTAGACATTGAATCTAGACCACTGTTTTTGTTAATAACTAGCGTACTGCCACTTCTAGACATTAAATCTATATCACTGTTTTTGTTAATAACTAGCGTACTGCCACTTCTAGACATTAAATCTATATCACTGTTTGTGTTAATAACTAGCGTACTGCCACTTCTAGACATTAAATCTATATCACTGTTTTTGTTAATAACTAGCGTACTGCCACTTCTAGACATTAAATCTATATCACTGTTTTTGTTAATAACTAGCGTACTGCCACTTCTAGACATTGAATCTATATCACTGTTTGTGTTAATAACTAGCGTACTGCCACTTCTAGACATTGAATCTAGACCACTGTTTTTGTTAATAACTAGCGTACTGCCACTTCTAGACATTAAATCTATATCACTGTTTTTGTTAATAACTAGCGTACTGCCACTTCTAGACATTAAATCTATATCACTGTTTGTGTTAATAACTAGCGTACTGCCACTTCTAGACATTAAATCTATATCACTGTTTTTGTTAATAACTAGCGTACTGCCACTTCTAGACATTAAATCTATATCACTGTTTTTGTTAATAACTAGCGTACTGCCACTTCTAGACATTAAATCTATATCACTGTTTTTGTTAATAACTAGCGTACTGCCACTTCTAGACATTGAATCTATATCACTGTTTGTGTTAATAACTAGCGTACTGCCACTTCTAGACATTGAATCTAGACCACTGTTTTTGTTAATAACTAGCGTACTGCCACTTCTAGACATTAAATCTATATCACTGTTTTTGTTAATAACTAGCGTACTGCCACTTCTAGACATTAAATCTATATCACTGTTTGTGTTAATAACTAGCTCACTGCCACTTCTAGACATTGAATTTAGATTACTGTTTTTGTTAATAACTACCGTACTGCCACTTCTAGACATTGAATCTATATCACTGTTTGTGTTAATAACTAGCGTACTGCCACTTCTAGACATTGAATCTAGACCACTGTTTTTGTTAATAACTAGCGTACTGCCACTTCTAGACATTAAATCTATATCACTGTTTTTGTTAATAACTAGCGTACTGCCACTTCTAGACATTAAATCTATATCACTGTTTGTGTTAATAACTAGCGTACTGCCACTTCTAGACATTAAATCTATATCACTGTTTTTGTTAATAACTAGCGTACTGCCACTTCTAGACATTAAATCTATATCACTGTTTTTGTTAATAACTAGCGTACTGCCACTTCTAGACATTGAATCTATATCACTGTTTGTGTTAATAACTAGCGTACTGCCACTTCTAGACATTGAATCTAGACCACTGTTTTTGTTAATAACTAGCGTACTGCCACTTCTAGACATTAAATCTATATCACTGTTTTTGTTAATAACTAGCGTACTGCCACTTCTAGACATTAAATCTATATCACTGTTTGTGTTAATAACTAGCGTACTGCCACTTCTAGACATTAAATCTATATCACTGTTTTTGTTAATAACTAGCGTACTGCCACTTCTAGACATTAAATCTATATCACTGTTTTTGTTAATAACTAGCGTACTGCCACTTCTAGACATTAAATCTATATCACTGTTTGTGTTAATAACTAGCGTACTGCCACTTCTAGACATTAAATCTAGATCACTGTTTTTGTTATTAACTAGCGTACTGCCACTTCTAGACTTTGAATTTTGATAGCTTTGCCATTCTGAAAGCAATATGGTATATATTTTAACATGTAATAATTTTTTTTTTCCATTTTGAAAGCTATATGGTATAAATAATTATATAATATGATAATTTTATCAACAGTTGTTGCAGTAAAGATTTGAAAGTCTACAGATTCGATGACAAGGACAACCCATGCAGAAAGTACTGTGGGAATATGGCATATGACGATGACCTTCAAATTTGTTGTCAGGGTGTCTTACATGACTTCAGCGAGGAATCGGAGTGCTGTGGGTCTTCAGCAATCAGCTCATCACAGGAAGCGTGTTGTGGAGATCTGTTTCCCTGGAACAGAAAGGGAAACATGCGATGTTGTAGTGACAGAGAACTGTTTAACAAACGGCATGCAAAGTGCAAAAATGGCAAGGTAGTTTAAATTGTTCCGTATCTTTTTTGTTCAGTATTTCATAGTAAATGTAAAGACAGTTCCAAGTTCCATATCAGACACTGGAGTGTCGGGTGTTGAGCGTTCACATATTCTAGGTGAGGCATTTTAGGTGGGGTGGCATCAGCACAAGATGATACCGATATTATGGGCAGACCAGAGCAAATCATTATTCTGCAGCTCAGAACGGGACACGATAGATTACGCAGTCAAATGTATACAAAATTCAAGATAGGCGAGTCAGTCATATGGACATGTGATTGACGGCAAATCACATACTTCAAGACTGCCCGAATACGATATATCTAGGTAAACCTTATGGCCTTGAGAAACAACAGTAGAATATAAACTCAATGGACCAATGGGGGAACTAAAAAGACTGTGGCATTTATACAAGACATAACATTAGAGACAAAACATTTCACGCGAACCAATGAAGTAGAAGGAGATGACGAAGGTGTGGTGGCCATTTCCCTTCCTCATTGCATATCCTTCCAAGAGAATTCCTAGAACATTCTGCAAATTGTCTGTTTCATATTAACCAAGTTAATCAATTCAAATACCCAGGGGCTCTCATGACATCAGAACTGAGATTCATGGCAGATATGTGAGAGTACTGAAGTGTTATATAGAACTTGTTCTGATGTGTGGCAGTGAAGACTTGGAGTTGACGGAAATGTGATAACTGAGACACATGTTGTGAATACCTCGAGACATCCGGCATCTGCAAAGCGTATCTGGAAAAGGCTAATGAAAGTAGAACATTATTCACAATTATAAGTAGGCGACAATGTTCTGTGTTCATATCATGATAAAAGATACTTTGGAAAACATCGTGACAACGTGAAAGATCAGTGATAGTAGAGGCAAGGTCAGACCAAGAGAAATGAAGCTGGGTGTAGACTGGAACGGTGGCATTTAGGAACATCATCAATGGAATTGATACATAATACCAATCTGTGAAGATGCAAGAATGCTTATGTTTTCAGAATTGTCTGAAATTTGTCTATAAAACAGATATAACAAAGACGAAAACTGGTCAGCTAATCTCAAAAGTAACGAACCCTTTTACAAGTCTTATGTAACATTGGCCATATGGTCGTAGATGCGTATTTTCATAGACCAATTGGCACTCAATGGGTAATGCGGTCAGTATTATGTCAACCACATCATACAGCTTCCGGAAAATGCCGAGGCATGTGGACATCATACAGCTGCCAGAAAATGTTGATAAAGTGTGGACAGCATATAGTTGCCGGAAAATGCCGAGGCATGTGGAGATCATACAATTGCCGGAAAATGCCGAGGCGCGTGGATGTCACACAGCTGCCGGAAAATGCCGAGGCATGTGGAGATCATACAATTGCCGGAAAATGCCGAGGCATGGGTACATCATAATTATACCGGAAAATGCCGAGGCAGGTGGACATCACACAGCTGCCGGAAAATGCCGAGGCATGGGTACATCATAATCCTGCCGGAAAATGCCAAGACATGGATACATCATAATCCTGCCGGAAAATGCCAAGACATGGATACATCATAATCCTGCCGGAAAATGCCGAGGCATGGGTACATCATAATCGTGTCGGAAAATGCCGAGGCATGAGTACATCATAATCGTGTCGGAAAATGCCGAGGCATGGGTACAGCATAATCCTGACGGAGAATGCCGAGGGATGTGAACATCATACAGCTTGCGGAAAATGCCGAAGCATGTGGACATCTTACAGCCGCCCGAAAATGATAGAGGCAAGGGCAGACCAAGAGAAATGAAGCTGGGTGTGGACTGGTACGGCGGTATGTAGGAACATCATTAATGCCGTGCCATTTGGACTGTTAAACTTTTACTTTCCGGCGTATCAGATTTGCTGTGAATAAATTGTGTACAATATCCCTACAGGATGTGATAGTTGCTGCGGTGATCAACCACACAAAAGCCTGACCCACCATTTACTTCCCAAAACATGTCCCAGTAGCCAATTTAGGCGAGGTCTTCCTGTGAACCCAGGACAATTTTAAAAATGTGCCTCGTTGTGGTGTCTAACCCATGGCCATAGTGTCGGCAGGCGAGCGGCAGGGTGTATTGTTAATGACGGTGCAGTGTTTGAAAATATTTCCGGTCCAAGTTTTGTATTTACCTATTATTTTGCATGAACTTTACAGAGGGTGAATACAAAACTTGGAGCGGCAATATTTTCAAACACTGCACAGTCAATAAAAATAAAATAAAAATACACCCTATAGATGCAAGCAAGTAAGGCAAGAAAGAAGCTTTTACACCCCTTTAGGGTCATTGAGCATGTGGTGCTAGGCCCATATTTGTATTGCTCAATCAGCACTTTGTGGGTGAGGGGGGTTCAGTATTACATCGACCTCTTTCATTTTCCAAGACATTTTTTGGTACCCATTTTAGACTGGATCATCCTGGGATACCCAGTCAATAAAAAAAAAAAAAATTACACGCACTCAATGCGGATCGAACCCGAGACCATCGTGTGGAGGGAACGCTACCACAGTTTCCTTTACAGCTATTACAGAATTGAATTCCTTTCGCGTTTATGAAAATCTCTGCACACTTGTATCTTGAAGCACGCAGAACAATGTAAAAATAAATGCTAATGTAACACACACAGTTAAGAATATGTAGCTCCTGCGATAAGATGAGGTATATAAACACGGGCACGGTGTATATATCTTACAACGGACTCCATAAATCTATATCTATAAAAGACGATGTATGTCTGTATGTATGTCCGTTCTTTATGCGTTCGCGAACGGTCCATCCGATTGAGATGAAATTTTCTACACGTCTTCTTCTCATTCCCGGGCAGCCAACTGTCATAGTTTGTTAGTGTAAAATCAGCTATTTACTTACTAAAATTTAATATTTTAATATATTATCATTTATATATATAGCGAGGGGACTTAACTTAAGAAAAGTTATTTCAAGGAGCATAACTTTTAATAACATTGCTATATATTTTATATACAGATTGTTGCATTGTTTTCAAAGATTTATAAACTCTTTGTCTACAGTTATTTACAGGCATATGAGTTATAATAAAAAATGATATAATCTTTAAGACATTTTCAAAGTTTTCATAAAAATAATGCATCTATTTAAATAGTGAAAATTTTCTAACTCATCTTTTTATGTTTAAAGAAGTTATCTACAGTCATGTAGGTGATTAAAAACAGTTTTCATTAAAAATAATGGATGGTGTGTGGAAGGACATTCTTAAGTTAATTTTTTTTGTTATATGAATTTAATGAGTCGCTCCCCGCCAGGAGCTGGGCGAAGCCGCACCGGGTCAGATAGATAGACAGACAGACAGATAGATAGTCGGGAACGGGAGCTTATATGACTACTTATATGAATTAAATGAGATGCTCCCCACCAGGGACTGGGTGAAGCCGAGCCGGGTCAGACAGACAGACAGACAGACAGACAGACAGACAGACAGACAGACAGTCGGGAACGGAAGCTTATATGACTACTTATACGAATTAAATTAGATGCTCCCCAACAGGGCCTGAACGAAGTCGGGCCGGATCGGACAGATAGATAGACAGACAGACAGATAGACAGACAGACAGATAGTCGGGAACGGGAGCTTATATGACTGCTTATATGAATTAAATGAGATGCTCCCCACCAGGGACTGGGTGAAGCCGGGCCAGACAGACAGACAGATAGACAGACAGACAGACAAGCAGACAGACAGACAGATAGATAGATAGATAGATAGATCCCCGTCAGGGCCTGGGCGAAGCCGGGCCTGGGCGAAGCCGGGCCGGGTCAGCTAGTGTGAACATAAACCAAAGAGTGAAAATCACCCAAAACAAGAAACAATAAAAATAAGTATTCTACGACATAACAAACGACTTCATCAGGGACAAGAAAAACTGATCTAAAGAGAAAACATAAAATTATAAAATAATATTAAAACACTACTCCTTCCCAGTCAAGACAAGTCCGTTGTAAGCTATGTACACCGTGTTTAGTATGTCTTATCTTTTCGCAGGAGCTACACATACCTCACTCGTTGTTACTTGTATTTCATCTTGTTATATACCGCATGCAGCCGCTGCTTCTCTTATTTAACAAAATGTACACTGACTTCCAGGTTGTTCCGACCGATCCAGCACTTAGAAAGCTGAAAGATGTACAGTATTTGTGCAGCCCATCGGGACAGAAGCACTTTGATGGAGGATTTCGACACGCTTGTGAAAGTGAATACAGTAAGTTGTCATGTACATCTGATTGTTCTTGTCTGCTTTCCTGCTGTCTGTATGTTTTCTTGTCTATATGTCTACCTACCTACCTACTTACCTACCTACCTACCTACCTACCTACATACCTACGTACCTACTTCTCTGTCTACCTTTATACTGCCTTCCCTCACACCTACATAACAACCTACCTTCCTGCTTACTAATCCATCCGTCCACCGGTCCGTCTGTCTGTCTGTCTGTCTAAACAGAGACAGACAGACAGAAGAGAGAGAGAGAGAGAGAGAGAGAGAGAGAGAGAGAGAGAGAGAGAGAGAGAGAGAGAGAGAGAGAGAGTATTACAACGAAGTGCAAGATAGTTTAATTTCACAATAAACATGCATTTGTTTCATTTGTTTAGGTTCATTCATGATCACACCGTTTTCATGTTTTGCTTCCAGTTATCACAGCCAGACTGATCAATGTAACCTTGTCAGAAATGACTGCACCCAAAGGCACCCTCATTGACTTAAAGTTCGCTGATGTTGCCGCCGTACAAAGAGGAGCCCAGTTCAAGACATGGACAAGTCCAGGCAATCTTGTCTTTAAAATAACAGTACCAAACAACAAGCATATCCAATGCAAGAAAAGCTATTTTACTAAGTTTTGTAAAGTTATTATTTTCTTCAATGGCACTTTGAATGCTGGAAATGTAAAAATTAACAAACATTCTCAATTCTTAATGACCAATCATTCTAGAAAGCGAGAAAGATTAATTACCAAGAAATTATCTTATGAATTCTGTAAGAAAAATTTCAATGTACAATAGTTAAACTGAGGCATCGGTAAATATTGGGATAATATTTTTTAACAGTATACAGCTAAGCTAACTCCACAAAATTAAAAGAAACAGACACTGTATATCCTAATTATTACCTAAAGGAAGGGGAAGACCACGTCATAGATGGATTCAAGATGTGATAGATTATTTACACTTGAAAGCAACAAAGGCGGGGCATTAGGCTTGTGATTAAGAGAAATGTAAAAGACGTACTGTTAAAGCTGCGTTAAATAACTTATACAGCTTGAACAGGCTTTTGCGTATTGTTTGAAACAAATCAAACAAAGTGGTTGAGCTTAGTTGATTTGAGTTGATTTATGTCAAGAAGCGACATCACGGCAATCGGGACATTTCCATATGAACTCCGTCCTTATCTTCAACAATTAGCGAAGAGTCCCAATACTTATGGAACCAGATGTTGTCCGAATATAATGTGTTTATCTGGCCTGTCCTCGGAGTGCTGGTCATTCCCTGTTGCATAGATCAATCCAGACCATGATGATTGATCTATTCTTCCACACTGTTCACATGATCTCACAGGATCCTGACGATATCTGCCTTATTGTGAACCAGTACCCCTTCCAGCGGCGCAGACACAGCCAGCCTGTCCGCCTGTTCGTTCCCCAACGCGCCAGCATGCCCTTGAGACAAAACTCGTCAGATGCTCCACATCTTTGTTTTTTTTTTAAATTCATGCATACCGCTCTGCAGTGTTTAGTGCTTTAACTGATTCATTGCCGACGGATAACATATCGTCACATTTAACTCCCCATTTGGAGAGAAGAATGATATATATTGTTAATGACCGTGCAGTGATTGAAAATATAGCCGGTCCAAGTTTTGTATTCACCCTCTGTAAATTTCATGCAACATAATGGGGGAATACAAATCTTGGACAGGCAATATTTTCAAACACTGCACAGTCATTAAAAATACACCTTGTATATTTCTAACAGCATTACAGAAACCAAACTATGATGGCTAGACCGTTTTGAAATATGACTGAAATATATTCAAGATGGCAGACAAACATGGCAACTAAGATGAAGATGAACTAACAACAAATAAGTTAAATGTGATACAAATGGTCACTGATAAATGGAGGCAGTTGATTAAGTCATGAGAAACATGGTCTAGAATGTTTGAAGGAAAGAAGATTTGAGAGGTAAAGTTAACAGAATATATTGGTATATATTATTATATTGAATGAAAATCTCCGCTATAATACTGCCGTTTTAAAATAACTATACGACCAGCTGATGATATCAATATGTGATATTACTATTGCACTGCATGTTTTCTTGTTGTTTTGTTTTATTTGTTGATCACTCGCTTTGAACTGAAGGGTAGTCCATACTGGCACTACTATTTCTAGTGCACTGGACTGGTTTTTGCGTGTGGGTTAGCTTGCTATTACCAGTGTCCCTCGCCAGCAGGCGATTTCAGAGGTACTTGTAATCTACATCCCCAAGTCAAGAACGAGAAGTCAACATGTTAGTTCAACTACGGTTTGAACCCCCTACCTCGGCATCAGCACACCGGATGTATAAGAACGAGCGGTCTTATCCATTCAGCCATGCTGACCCTCACATTGAGTTTTCTTATGGATGCTCATTCTGTTGTGAATTGCCGTGTTTGTTCAGATCTGCCGGCTTGATCAGATATCATACCCCGAATTAAACCCGCAGAAATTAGCGAAAGATCACACAATGCAGTCAGCACGGACTGATTACTTCACATGAGCCGTAACTTGCCGGTTCTAATTCTTCCTTTGTATGTTTCATGTTTTGAAGCCGCAGTATATAGCGGCTGGGACGCGTGTCTGCTCGCTCTGTGGTCAAGGTTTTAAACCTCATCAAGGCAGGTAGTTTTTGAAACTTACCTTGTCTTCCCTACTGAGCGTAAACTTGCCAAAGACATCACAAACAGCCTAAAATGCTGGGGTTGACTGCGACGTCCTGTAAAGGAAATGCAACTAACTTCAACCTAGTCTTCCAGGTCGACCCAGCCTAAAACTGGTACAAGGAAATGGTTTGAGAAGTAAAGATGGCAGATGTTAAATTAGTTCAAGACCCACCGAGTGTTGTCTATAAAACTATGGAGCTAAGACATGCGCCCACAACGCCCCCTGGTGTGGATAATGGGCGTTTACTTGCAAACATTACATTGTATATATTAATATGCTAAAGAAGTCTCAGTTTTCCAAATAACTGTTATTTTATTTTTTCCCCCAAGCTTTGTATGATGAATTGTTATTTATTAAATTGTGATTTTGTTTTTTAAATTTACATTTTGCTTGTTATGCTATTATGCTTCAGTTTCAGCAAACTGTGAAATTTATTCATCACGGGCAACAAGGATCTTCACTGTATAAAATAAAACTGCGTTCATAATCATATACACTTAATTATCACACAATGTCATGTGTAAAAATAAACTATGGATTTCATCAGAATTTACAATGGAGGCAATATGAATATCCTGCACTGCGCTTTATTTTTATTTTTTTAATTGATAATCGGGTCTACTGGGAAATTTATTATCCATGTTTTTTTGACTTCCCGTTTTTGTCAGCCTTATAAATAGCATTGTACAACAATGCACGTAGTTTACGTGTTGCTATATCCAATTTCAATGTGTGAAAAATGTTCCGTTAAGGAATTTCTTAGTGAAGAAAGTAGTAGATAATATATATGTGTGACATGTCATTATTTTTATTTTTGTAGAAACCCATCTTCCAAAAGCTACCTAATTGTTATTTGTGTGTGGCCAGGCAGAGCCCATAGGTCCAAGTCTGGGAAGACAATCTGTTTATGTAAGGCGGAATCCAGAAAAGAAACTCCAACCGCCGAATTTGGAAGACGTGGATCTAAAATGACACGGGGCTATAAAATGGACTTTTTACAATGGTAGTTATAATGTTAAAACACAAACTATTATTAATGCATTTGTACCATGTCTGCACCGGCTCTGTGACGAATGAGTTACGAACGCAATTCGTAATCCCGCATACCTTGTTTGAAACACAGCTGAGGTCGATTTGGAAGCAGACCGTCTTGCGTTGGTTTTAATACAATGGTACGCGTGTCGGTCGTTTAGAAAGCAATGGCAAACGAATTAACGTACACTTGCCAAGAAATCGTAAACAGCCAAACATGCGGGGGTTGACTGCAACGTCATATAAAGGGTATGCAACTAACCTAACCATGTCTGCAGGAAGGATTTTCTGGGCTGAGGGATAGAAATCTCTTACCCAAGAAGTCACCACTCTGTGCACACGCTAGGATTCGTATTTCACCTCTGATAGACAAAACTTGTTACCAAGGAATAGAAGATACACTTCACTATGCGTGAGGTTGTCATTCTAACTTCTTTGTCATGTGCATCTTAATTTATTATTTTAGCATCATCATCACGTGTCTTGCAGAGTGGCCTAGGCACTCATGCCTTCCACAAATCTCGGTTTTTGGTATTCTGGTTACCAGCCCCACAGTTACATTCACCATTTTCTCCTACCTTTAGTTTATCAAACATGTGGTACGACGGCCTACTGTGTCCTGTATAACTCAATTCTTACATGTGTAATAATTTATTGTATTTACACCTTGTATATGTCATTCCCATTTCAACATTTGATTTACTTTATGTGGTTGTAAACAACATTTTCTGAAACCAGTGATAATACTGGACTCTTGAGATCAGTAAACAATATTTGTTTAATACTGGAGATTATGTTATTTAACTTAGGGTTATTTTATAAGTGTTACATGTCTTGTTTGAAAATAAAATTTATTAATTGTTAGTATTTCTTATATATTCATCGCTCACCATATACTCCCCCCCCCCCCCCATTGAGACATAAGCCCTTAACTCTTAACTACCTTCTCAAAGCTCTTCTTCCCTTAGCTATCCCAGTCAGCCCCGTCTATATCCCATCATGTTATTCATCTATGCTTCTGCTTCTTTTCTCCTTGTGTTTGTAAGTGTTGCTCTATTTATTTTGCTGTCTGGACTCCAGAAACAGGACTTTATAGTTATACTATTCTCAGGTTTTCTCAATATGTGTCCTATCCAGCACCACCATCTTTTCTTCACATCCTGGTTCACTGGTATTTGACTAGTTCTCTCCAAGAGCTCCACATTCGTGATTCTGTCGTAAAAAATTTAGTTCTTCTGTTTTATGCAGGCACAAAGTTATTAATCTTTTTAGTTTATTTGTAATTGTTTTAGTCATTCATAATGTTTCCAATCCATACAGTAATAATGATTTTTAAATATTAGAACTGAATAGCCTAAGTTCCGTGCTAAGTTTAATTTCTTTTAACTCCACAAATTTCCTAATGCTATAAAACTACCTGTGCCTTTTGTATTATTTTTCTGATATCGTTATCTGCTCCCCCATCTTCGTCTAGACTGATACCTAAATCTCTTGTATTTCTTGTATATACTACACTAAACTATTCTGATCATCAAAACCCAAAAGCTGAATATATGAAGATCTGTATCTTTTAGTTTAGTTTCATTTGTTTTACTAATGGAAAGTTAAAATGAACGCAGAGGCGTGGCACTAAAGATGTCCAATCTTGACTGGAAGGTGTATTCTCTACATCTGCGAGATCAGAAGGAATGCATGCTTGTAGATAACACGAGTGATAGATTTATCTTGCATGATAAACAGTGGACTAATGTGTGGACATTTGTATGTTGATTAGTGGAATTTTCAGCTGGCGTTTGCTGAATAATATAATAATGTGAGGCCTTCTTTGTGTTAAATAATGGAATTTGCAGCATTATGTTTACTAAATAGTGGAATTATGCGTGGCTCTGTGTATGTTAACTTGTGGCATCTGCAATCTTGTGTATGTTAAATAGTGGAATAATGTATCTCACCATGCATACGAGTCAGCATAAAAGGGGTGTACCAGAAAATGCCTTGGGAAGTGAAGATCGCTGGCGTGATAATTACCACATCACCCGCCAAGTGCCGATTGGTGTATAAGACTAGGCGTCCAGCACCACATGATCCTCAAAGCGCCTCAAAAAGTGTATAAAGTGTCCTTTACTAACCACTTTACTTTCTTGCATAGTAACTTATATGAAGAAGTGCAATGAGATGGTCCTGTGTTAGAAATAACGGAATAGTTTGTGAATATATGAATGTGGAATGCGTGACAATATGATGAATATGTATGTTTGGCAATGGAATACCATTATAAAATGCACAGTATTGTTTTATATTATGATACACTATGTAATATATGTAAAAAGAAAAGAACATATAGTAGTAGTGAAGAGTTTGCAAATGTAGAACAACCCATTCTGAATGCAAAATGTCATAGATTGAACTGCAGTAAACAATAAAGGAAAGTGAAACTGGTTGCCCATCACACTCTTACATTCCTTTAAAGATTGATCTTCCCCTCACCGTTATTTCCCCTTTGCTTACACTTTACTTACTACGTCACTTCCTGCCACTCCCTGTAAGATGGCCTACATAGTTTTTAACCCTCAGTTTTGAATTCAGAATGAGTTTTATGCCCTGGGATAGGAGCAACACCGGAGCCTCCCCTAGGCGACTTGTTTTGTAATTTTATTTTTAGTGTGGTTGCATGAGTGTCCGTTTGGATGCTGATGAAGGCTTTCTAGCGGCATTGTCCTTTCTGCCACTAGTGATTGTTTTCTTGTCAAGCTGGTAAATTCCACTTAATATTTTCGTTGATTTGCTCATGTCAGTCCCAGACAGTTATTTGAACTCTTTATATCTGAAGCCGCTGTTATTTAATGTAATTTAGATTTGGATGAGACAGAGTTAAAATGATAACTTTATGGGGTAGAAAGGCTTAAAGTAATATATATATATATATATATATATATATATATATATATATATATATATATATATATATATATATATATATATATAGAGAGAGAGAGAGAGAGAGAGAGAGAGAGAGAGAGAGAACATAGTGACTGCTTGTGACAGAATAAGTTACGAAAGTGTTTCAAACACAATGTAATCGGCGAATGCATGGTGGGTAGATTGGTACATAATGAATTAAGACACTTGTTATGATTAATGGAAGCTGGCCTTCGCAATTATTTCCTGCACGATTTTATTTCATCCGTTGAGTAAATATTTTCCCATGAAATTATGTTGATAAACATTTTTTTTTACACACATTGTTTCATAAGTGAAACCTGCTCCTATGTATTGTCATTAAATTTGTTTAAACATAAGGGAGTAATTCCTTGTGGTGTAGTGATCACTGGGTACCACAGCCTTGGTTTCAAATTTGGTTTAAATTTTCCAAGGATCATCACGCCTCTTTGCAGACGTGTAGCTCAAGTGCCAGTTCTGCAGACTCTAGTGGTGCCTGAGCTTGGTAGGGGAAGGAGGGCTCTGCGATATAATCCCTTGGGGGTTGGTCTTTGGTACGGGTCAAGAGGAAAGTCTCCACGCCAGCACTACCCCTCTAGATATTAACCCTTTTTCATGGATCATGGATCCTAGTCATCAGCACACCGAACTCAAGCATTCGGACTCAGTCTTCAAACCAACGAAGCAACCAACCAGATGATATTTTCTAGCTCCTTCTGTCTTGAATGCTGCAATTTCCTTGTATATTTTTGTATGTAGTAACTCAGCTTATTTCTTGTTAGTCATACAGCTAATTGCTCTAAATATTGCATCAAAGGATTGTGATAACAAACCATGTTAAAGTATTTTAATATGGTCCATGGTCATTAGCTAATTTGCTTGCTAGTCTCCTAATATCGTACTTTGTTGATTTATTTCATGATGTCTTTTCAATGCACGGCAGCTTTGTACATAATACGACCCGCTTCTCGTGTGTATATGAGATATGTATATATATATATATATATATATATATATATATATATATATATATATATATATATATATATATATATATATATATGATGCTTTGGTGTTCATTGTGTTAAAAATCTCATGGAGTCAAATGGCAATGCTCAAATGGAAGCATTTTGGTTCTAAATCTTGACTCCACGTTGTAACAATACACTTGAAACGTATATTTGTATAAAGATTAATAAATGAAGGATATAAATGACGATAAATAAATTGCATTATACGCTGACTTCGGTGTTTGTAATATGTTTGGTTAGAAGCGTGAGATCGGCTGGCTAGAACGTTGTGCTCTCATCTGGGAGACCCGGTTTAAGCTTACCTTTCTATCTGACGTTACGACAGTAACAGAAAAAAATAACTTGATATACATCAGTGTAATGTGCATTGTTGTTGTTGTTATTGTTCGCTCGCTCGCTTTAAACTCCAGCGTAGTCCATACACTTGCTTCTACGTCTAGCGCACTGATTTGTGTGTGTGGATTAGCTTTCCCTATTACCAATGTCCCTCGCCAACCGGCGTACCCACTCCGACTTCAGAGGTACTTGTAATATAGGCCTACGTCCCAAACTCATGGGCGAGAAGTCAACATTTTAGCCTAACTGACTGATGTAGGGGTGAACCCGCTACTTCGACATCAGCACCCCGGATGTTTATGAATGATTGCTCTTATTAATATGACCAAGCTGATCTCCTTTGTAAAGTGTACGAAGAGCAACAAGAATATTGTCGATGTCTATCAAAAGAACAAGAATATTGTCGATGTCTATCATAAGAACAAGAATATTGTCGATGTCCATCACAAGAACACGAATATTGTCGATTTCTATCATAAGAACAAGAATATTGTCGATGTCTATTACAAGAACAAGAATATTGTCGATGTCTATCATAACAACAAGAATATTGTCGATTTCTATCATAAGAACAAGAATATTGTCGATGTCTATCACAAGAACAAGAATATTGTCGATGTCTATCAAAAGAAGAATATTGTCGATGTCTATCATAAGAAGAATATTGTCGATGTCTATCAAAAGAACAAGAATATTGTCCATGTCTATCACAAGAACAAGAATATTGTCGATGTCTATCATAACAACAAGAATATTGTCGATGTCTATCACAAGAACAAGAATATTGTCGATGTCTATCATAACAACAAGAATATTGTCGATTTCTATCATAAGAACAAGAATATTGTCGATGTCTATCACAAGAACAAGAATATTGTCGATGTCTATCATAACAACAAGAATATTGTCGATGTCTATCATAACAACAAGAATATTGTCGATGTCTATAACAAGAATAAGAATATTGTCGATGTCTATCAAAAGAAGAAAATTGTCGATGTCTATCATAAGAAGAATATTGTCGATGTCTATCAAAAGAAGAATATTGTCGATGTCTATCAAAAGAAGAATATTGTCGATGTCTATCAAAAGAAGAATATTGTCGATGTCTATCAAAAGAACAAGAATATTGTCGATGTCTATCATAAGAACACGAATATTGTAGGTGGAGGGTGTGAATAGTGTGTCAACGAACTTACACACTATGAAACAAAGAGAGTTATCAGGACTCTAAATGCAAGATTGGCAAATCAGCAATGTGCACATGTGGATTGGCGTTGCAAACAGCAGATCACAAACTCCAAGACTGCCCAAAATATAACATATCTAGGCAAACGTTTTGGTCTAGTGAGACCACAGGTGGAAGATAAACTCTACGGACCGCTGAGTGAACTAAAAATGACGTTTATATTCATACAAGAGACAACATTGCAGTTATAGACATATTTCAAACGAAGGAAAGAAGAAGAAGAAGAAGAAGAAGAAGAAGAAGAAGAAGAAGAAGAAGAAGAAGAAGAAGAAGAAGAAGAAGAAGAAGATCATCTGGACTCTCAGATAAAAACAGAACCAAATCAACGACGACTATCACTCTCTTGACCGGCTTGGACAGGGCATCGCTGTAAGACTTCAAACAGGGCACACCCGACTGAACCAGCATATGTACAGGCCTTCTCTGAGTGACCCACCACTACTCATGCGCGCTGTGGAGCATGTTCTCAAGGATTTCCTCCGGCAAAGCTAGCTAAAAAGGAAATTCAGTCCTAGTGATACGACACTGTATGGAACCAAAGAGGGGACACACACACACACACACACACACACACACACACACACACACTCACACACACGCACGCACGCACGCACACACGCACACACACACACATATATATACACACACACATATATATACTCACACACGCACTCACCCACGCACGCACGCACGCACACACACAAATGTTGACTACGTCACGAGAACTTGTCTGTCGGTGTAAACATGATCGAACGAAAACTTATGAGACCCAGACCCTGTTTCAAAATAACTTGATACCAGAAATAACCTGACTACCTATTTTAAAAAAAAATGATGACGGTAGTTTCCCAGTAGACACTGCCGCATGTCGAGTTGTAAACATGAAAGAACGGAAGTTTAATAAACCGAATCTTGCCCTGTTTCAGAATAGCGTGAAGCCATAAATAACCTAACCTACTATTAACAACGCTGCCATCCGTGGCGAAGGTCTTGTGGACGCGATTCGTAAGCCCGCTTATCCGCGTTAGAAACACAGCTGCGACCGATTTGGCAGCAGACCGCGTTGTGCTGGGCTTTAACGAGTTATATGGGAGCCGGTCGTTCAAAAAGCAATGGTAAACTACTGAACGTAAACTTGCCAAGATATCAACAACAGCAGTAAGGTGCTGGTGTTGACAGCGATGTCCTGTAAAACGGATATGAAAACAACTATTAAACCCATAAAAGTGAAAGTAATTCTACAGCAGACATTGCCGTTGTGATGTGAAGCGTTAAATCTTCACATATAGCAACTTGCAGCAACGCACACTTACCGGTCGTGAGCACCATGTCTATTGCCGGAGAGTGAATCCGCAACCTGAACTGGAACATCACCTGAGTTGACAAGCCGGACCCAAATCTTGAGCTGAGTGGCCAACCTCCTCGGCTGACACCTTTAGCCTGCCAACTTAGTCTAGGATTTGATTGCCTACACACTAGGGCAACAGACTTTTACATGCCACACTTTTCATTAAATTAATAGTTATATGTGATACCAGAAACATACTTAGTCTGTTGCTGTTATACTCTAATTTAATATTAGGATACTGAGAGAGCGAGAAGGAATGCAAGTTGTAACTTTATATTTGTACTCTTCCTCCATGTTGTGAGAATGGATCAGTTAAAGGGGGCTCTTTAATTTTTGCAGGCATTCGTCGCCAGATTCATTAAGCCTACTGTCTAGAATTATTCCTAGTACGGTTGTTCGCTTTACCTATCTGTGCCTGAACACTGTCTGAAGACCTGGTCATTCCTGGGACAGTTCCGAATCGTACTTCCTAGTTCGAGCCATTTCGGCCTCTTCTACGACAGTGATTAGTCTTTCGGAATCCTGAAAGTCTATTGGTTCTATTTCTGATCCTTGTCTGTCAAAATAGTCAACATTACGCGACAATTGCCGTGTCACTTTCCTTATCAGACCATTCCTAGAAAATTACCACAGCAGGGTTTTATTATTCCTACCCTTCGTTTGCTTCAGTAGAAAAAACAAACAAACTAGTGGAGACAACTTAAGGCTTAAGTTTGGCCATTCAACTATAGCTGATCTACCAGGATCTTGGTAACTGTCATCATATCGCAAATAATTGATTAAGTGCCGAAGAATAATATATCGTCAAATATGAACTGTCATTTGAACAGAAGGGCGAAATACCGCCATACTAGGGTCATCGTGTTATGTGTTTCGGTATCTCCCACAATGTTAGTCATTAGTGAACGGAAATTTACATGATAATACTTGTTCATTTGATTGTGAACCTTGCTTGGTCCAAAGGTACTCTTCTGTTTGGCGCTAATTAGTTAAAGAAATGCAGCAATAATGAAAGAGAATCGTTTACCAGGAAACGGCAGTTGCGGAGAGATCAGAAGCACAGTAAGTTTAATAGAATTGCACACATCAGAATGAATATGAGAAAAATGTTTGCCTGATGATTTCCGCGTCTCCTGATATTTGAACTGAAGCAAAGCAGGGTAAAATACGCTTGACAGCTGCTTATTAAGTTACGTTAGTTGCATATCCTTTACAAGACGTTGCAGTCAACACCAGCATTTTTTGCTGTTGTAATCTCTTGGCAAGTTTACGTTCAGTAGTTTGACATTGCTTTCTGAACGGCCGGTACCCATACGTTAAAAACAAAACAATGCAAGGCGGTCTGCTGCCAAATCGCCCGCAGTTGTGTTTCGAACGCGGGTATGCGAGATTACGAACTGTGCCAATAACCTCTTTGCCACAGAACCGGCGCTCATTAAGTACCAGGCAGAAACTATTTTGACAATCAAGGTGGCAATAGATGAGATTTGAGTTTGCCATTATGATATCTAATCTAAAATTTCCAGAATATAATGGAAACCGCAAGGGTTCCCAAGATATGTCAAGCAGGGAGCACAGACATCTCTGGGAAATGTTATACGTTGAGGGAGGGGGATGCGACAAAGGTATCCTATTGAAATATTATCTGTCTAGTGCAGTGTTTCCCAACGTGGGGCCCACGCCCCACAGGGGGGGCAATTCGATTGTTAAGGGGGGCAATTCGAAAATGGAAGAAATCGGCTGGATATAACAAACCGGGGAGACTTGAGACTGAAGATAACTAAATTGGAACCTGACATAAAATCTCTTTGCAGCAAGCATCAAGCGCAAGTATCTTACTAAATTTAAATAATAAATAATTACTAATAATTAAAATAATATAGAAAAATATTTCATTAAAATTATTTTGTACTTGAATTTCAGTTCTCCATTATATGTTTTGAAAATTTACTTACTGTGTTTGCTCAATAATTTCTAAGTGATTTCTTCCTAAAACCTATCAATCAAGTTTCTTTAGTGAACATTTCAATTTTTGAATATTAAAAATTATGTATATGTTGGGGGGCATGGGACGGGCGGGGGTGGGGCGCGGGGCGGGGGACATAAGAATTTTAGAAAGGCTTAGGTGGGGCATAGCACCAAAAAGGTTGGGAAACACTGGTCTAGTGTCAACAAGGTTGATGGAGCAGATCTTTTGACAAAACAAAAACAATTCTGAGACTAGAAAACGAGAGATAGCACACAGTCAATGCTTGAAGATAAAAGTGCCGTCACACAAAGAACGGCTTGTGAAGTTAGCAGTTAAGGATTTAAATATTGAGATTCTTACTTATTACCTTGGATACAATATGTCTAGAGCTAGCAAACATTACATACATGCATGCAAGTGGTCGGATAATGGACCCATGAGATACAGAACTATTTGTAACGCACTTCCCTCGAAAACAAAGGAACGGAGAAGAAGATTAGTAACAGTTTTGCCGTTCTCCCCGTTTACAATCAATACATTTCTACTTATTTAATTTAGAGTTAAATATTCTAAGTTGAGGCGATGCTGTTTTTTTTTTTTTTTCCTTTTCTTTTTACTGACACAAATATCCCAGTACTGTAAAAGCTCTTGGTGGGTTTTATATTCTTACTTTAATATCTTGGTCTGTTTCCATCTTACATGTTACTATTTGTTTTGTTTTGCTTTCTCAGAAATCTTGCTCAAGTTATTGTCCTATCCTAGATACTGTCGTTGGGGTGTGTAGTGTTAAGCCTTCATATATTATGGTCTTGAGGTGAAGAGTCTAGTTTCTTTCCTCATCGCCTTTCCTTCGGGTACAACTGACAGAAGACTGAAACCCATCCGGTTCTCATTTTAGAAGCTGCGGCGACCCCCGAGTGGCACAGGCCTGAAAACAAAATGATGCATCTAATGAAGATAGAACCAGGACATTTGTCCTGTCAGACAGTTCATCTAAGCAGGACGACCCCGCGACTCTAGTTCAAACGCAGTGACATACTTTGCATCTAATTAATACGATCCGGATCCTGTTCGGTGTGTTCTATTTTGGTTATTTGTAAACTATTTGTGTTAAAAAAAAAAAAAAAGGCGCGCAACATTTACAAGGTAGAAGGATCGATTTCATTGCATGGCGAGTTTATCCCGTATAGCTCAGTTTCAGCCGGGGTGTTAGCGGAGTTGACAGGGAATTGCGCTGATAACTCAAAACAATGTATATCCATAGTGAATCTAAACACAGAAGCCATAAACAATATATTGCACGATTTCCTGCCTGGTGTATTTCGCTGTATCTCGTCAGGTGCATACTGCAGAGTATATATATATATATATATATATATATATATATATATATATATATATATATATATATATATATATATATATATATATATATATATATATATCATCATCATCAAGTGCCGTGCCAGCTGGTGTTGGCGTTCATGTCTCTCCACATATCTCAGTCTTTGGTGTTTTGGATCAATCTGCTGATGATGTTCCTCTATACCACTGTCTCAGTCCATCCAGCATAATTTCTCTTGGTCTGCCTCTGCCTCTCTTCCCCTTGAGCTTTCCAGTTGTCACGATGTTCCCCAGTGCCTCTCTGCTCATCATATGGCTAAAGAAAACCGTTTGACCCTGATTTTTATTGCTGTATATAATGTTCTAGTTTCGTCGGCTTCTTTCATACAGTCGTTGATAGTTATCCTGGCAGTCCAAGTAATTCGAAACATTCGTCTCAGGAACCACATCTCAGTTGCTTCCAAGGTCTTTCCAATTCTTTGATTTACATTCCAAGATTCACTGCCATACAGCCAAACAGGCCCTGTAGAGCATTTAAGCACTCTCCTTTTTACATTCAATTGTAGTGACTCATTGCATATCATCATCATCAAGTGCCATGCCGGCTGGCGTAGGCGTTCATGGCTCTACACAGATCTCGGTCTTTGGTTTTCTGGATCAACTCTGCTGCTGATATTCCTCCATGCCACCGTCTCAATCCACCCAGCATCACTTCTCTTGGTCTACCTCTACCTCTCTTCCCCTCGATCTTTCCAGTTGTTACGATGTTCTCCAATGCCTCTCTTCTCATCACATGACCGAAGAAAGCTGTTTGTCTCTGTCTTATTGTTGTATATAATGTTCTAGTTTCATTAGCCTGTTTCAGGCAGTCGTCGTTAGTTACTCTGGCAGTCCAAGGAATTCGCAACATTCGTCTCAGGAACCTCATTGCATAAGATACTTTTTTTTTAAAATTTAATGCAATGCGGCTTTTGCTTGCTCTGTTCTTCTGCGAATCCTGGATAATTTGTACACAGGCGAAAAAATTAACGGAAGCATTGGCGATGTGGTTTTACAGAAGAATGATGAAAATTAATTGGACAGCCAAAAAGAGCAATGAGGACGTTTTAAGGGAAGCTGAGTCGCAAATTCAACTTATCACAAACATCAGGAAGAGGCAGTCATCGTTTTTTTTTTTTTTTTTTTTTTTGGCCACGTTATGAAAAGGAAGTAACTGGAACATATTGTGACAACCGGAAAGATTTGAGGAAAGAGAGATAGAGGAAAATAGCGTGAGAAGATTCTTGACAATCTTGTGTCATGGCATGGAAGGGAGTCAACACACGAATTGATCCATGACGTCGGCATTCGTAATTTGTGGAGAGGCATGATCGACCACGCCAGCCGGCAAGGCACTGGATAATGATTCTGTTCTCATTCTCTGTTTTATATTAATCTTAAGCTATCTTTTGATTATATATGTATGTATGATATATCTTGAGGAATTATCTATTAGCCGCTTTTTTGTAAACAAAAGGACTTCCTATTAAATCTGAGATTACCGAGAGGACAGCATATTTCACATTCGAGCAATATCAGCGACAATATATTTCATATTTCACCCAAAGTGTTATTTCGTTTATTCATTTCATATCATAAATAACTCTGCAGTATTTGCCTGAAGGCTGGTCTCCCTGGTGAAGGCTTTAAGGGCGCTGTTCGTAATCCCATATACGCTCGTACGAAACACAGCGCGAGATTCGGCAGCGGATCGCGTCGCACTGGTTACTTACGGAGGTAAGTCAAACGGTCGTTCAGAAAGCAATGGCAAACTACTGACTGTAAAACCTGCCAAGACATCAACAGCAGCTGAAAAAATGCAGTTGTTGACTGCAATGTCATGTAAAGAATGTGCGAAAAAAATGTACCTGACGAGACGCAGGTCAATATGCCAGACAAAAAGTCGTGCAATATTTTGTTTGTGTCTTAGATGTATAAATTCTCTGATAATGTCATGAGTATGGACGGCCGTGGGTTCAAGGCCGGGGCTCGACGTCTGCTAAGTTAGAGAAAGACTGGCCACCTATTTCTCTGTGCAATGAGGGCTAAAATTGTCATGGCCCTATCGCCTATGACCCATAGCAGGAAACTGATTCGGGGCAAATTAAAAAAAAAAAAACAAAAAAAAAAAAACAATAGTTCGTTTCTCCTCTGCAGAGCATTTAACTGCCTGTAGGAAACTTCGCACCGAGCACGAACTCCGTAGCTCTAGCCACTACCCCAATGAGTATCTGAAACACAAGCTGAATAATGGAATCCGGAAACTGCTTCACAACTTTTGAGCACAAGTTATCTGTATGTGCTTTACAGGACGCCGCAGTCAACTCCAGCATTTTTTGGCTGTTTTGTAATTCCAAGGCAAGTTTACATTCTGTAGTTTGCCACTGCTTTCTGAACGACCGGCGCTTTCTGAACGAACGGCGCGCATACCGCTGTATTGAAACCAACGCAAGGCAGGCGGCTTAACCACTTCGCTCCTTCCGATTATCGATTTATCGATATTATCAAAGTCTTGTGTACTTTCATGCCTGAGATGTCTTTCGATTGTTCGACATGATCTCAGTCATGTGTACTCTCACGCCAGGGAAGTCTTTCGATTTATCGACATTATCTCAGTCTTGTGTACTTTCATGCCAGGGATATCTTTCGATTGATCGACATTCACTCAGTCATGTATAATTTCAGGCCAGGGATGTCTTTATTGCCCCGTACTCGTCGTTGTCTTGGTAGGTGCCTGACTCGTCCTCCTAGAACTGTGCCTTCCAACAGTTATATTTGAATCACTTGTGTCTGATGTGACCAACGAACTTCAGTTTCCGAGACATGACCGCTTTGTATTGTCTTCTTTGATATTCAAATGTTGTAGACCAGTGGTTCTCAATCGGTGGGGAATTCCCCCCCCCCCCCGGGGGGGGGGGGGGTGTTCGGAAGGGGGGGGGGGAATAAGATTATTTCAAGATCGCGTTAATACAAGAACCGATTACTTGATATTGTTTCCCCCTCCATACTTTACAGCTCTGTACTTCTCGCCCTTCTGAAATTCCTTTTATAACGTAAGTAGACCCGCAAATCACGTTTTATGTAGACGTCCAGACTTGTTCTAGTATATGTTATTAAATTTAGTTTCAATTTTTATATATGTATACTGTGTAGGGGCGGGGGGATTTATAGGAAGGAAATACGAAAGGAGTGGGGGGGGGGGGGGGATGACGTTCTGAAAATATGGTGAAGAGGTGCACGGGCCAACAAAGGTTGAGAACCACTGTTGTAGACTGTCTGTCTTTTCTTCTTTTAGCCACGGCATTCTAAGAAATGTTCTGCAAAATGTTAAGTTCAAAAGCCTTTATTTTCTTGTTTATTGATGTTTTAAATATTCATTAGAAAATTCTTAGCTCTATGGTCCATGTCGTATGTCACTGGTCATCTGTCTGCCCAAAACCTTATGTTCTGGCGTCGCCAATCATTTCTGATATCGATGTTTCTCCATGCTATGATGTCTAACTGTCCAGTATCTTATCTCTTGATCTCCCACCGCCTATGCTCAGCTTCAGCTTTCCAGTTGTCACAACGAACACAAGCTTTCCCCTTCTCATGACATGTCTATAAAATGTGGCCTGTGTACTGCTGATGCGAGTAACCAGTTCTGTTTGTGAGTTAACTTCTTTCAAGATATTTTCATGATGAGTTTAATCCGTCCATGGTAGTCTTATCATTCTTCTATAAAACCGCATCTCTGCAGATTCCACATAATTCCTCAACTGTCTGCCAATTCTCCATGATTCACTTCTGTACATGAGGATTGGCTCGATATTGCTCATTGACTAAGATATGTCTGCCAGACAATTTTTCATCCAGGTAAATGTTGATTTTGTTTTGGCTATCCTTCTTTAATGCCTTATCCATCTGCTGTTATCAAAATAAGCACATACATAAATACATTGTTTGTTTCAGAGCAGATTCTTTCACTTTGATTTTGCATTTAGTAAGACATGTTTTTATTTTTTTTTAGAGACAACGTTCCAAAATTAGTAGTGCTAAGCGTTTAAAGTTTCTTATTGTAAGTGGGTTTTCACATTGCGCATCTAAACGTCATGTCTGGCGTTTTCAGATGAAAATGTGTGTTTTCGAAAAACACTAAGCACCAAAGTGGCAAACGCCATGAGTCAATAGATCAGCAAATAAATCGCTTCCGGTTAACATTTTCAACCTAACAACTTCCGTGAAATTCCTAGTCTGTGGTTTCCGTCCAGTCATAATCGAAAGT
>OY992894.1:77770760-77773260 GCA_963921405.1 Cepaea hortensis | reverse complement strand
ATAGTTAGTTTAGTTAGTTAGTTAGTTTAGTTAATTAGTTAGTTAGTTAGTTAGTTAGTTAGTTAGTTAGTTAGTTAGTTAGTTAGTTAGTTAGTCGTGGTTCCAACTTCACGGCAACGGGTCGTCTCCATATTGCTCCGTTCCTGTGCCAGTGAATATCACACAAAATGCTCCCCACTGCCCAAAGTGAACAATGGAATAGACAGGAGTATCTGCAAGCCAACAGCCCGCATTGCATGCGATCATTTTTCTATCTGTCTTCAGTGTTCTTTGTAAATTAGATCATTTATTGATGTCTATGCCACTCTGCCCACTGTGTTCTTAGTAAACTAGATCATCTATTACTGTCTATGCCACTCTGCCCACTGTGTTCTTAGTAAACTAGATCATATATTACTGTCTATGCCACTCTGCCCACTGTGTTCTTAGTAAACTAGATCATCTATTACTGTCTGTGACACTCTGCCCACTGTGTTCTTAGTAAATTACATCATTTATTGATGTCTGTGCCACTCTGCCCAATGTGTTCTTAGTAAATTTGATCATTTATTGCTGTCTGTGCCACTCTGTCCACTGTGCTCTTAGTAAGTTAGATCATTTATTGCTGTCTTTGCCACTCTGTCCACGGATTCAAAATCTGTGGACCTCTGCCTTTAACACCGGCCATCTTTCCGGTTGTCACAGCGTTCTGCTGACTCTCTTTTCTAAACTGTTCACACACAAAAAAGAAACACATAGCTATCCGAGGGTGCGTTTATATGAGATTGTAAGTAAAATTTGGTGCTAGGGTATATAAACACCAGCCTCAAATGTTCTTTACAGTGTCACATGCGTGAGTTGACCTGAATTGCTTTCGTTGCTGCAGTCGTTACAATGCAGTGGTCAATAGTGTTTATGGCCAAATTTTTACCACAGCTCATGATGCGCACACGTGAAAGCAACAATATTTTGGGGTGAACACTATTCACTGACTACGCAACTCAAACCCTATAAAAGGATAACGCTACACAAAACAATTCGGTTCATTTTTAAGCAAACGTCTTTGGCACCTCCATCGGTAAATGTATCGAACATTGCTATTGGCCTACTGTATGCAGGCGAAAGTCAAAGTCAGGTTGCTAGGCATCTAAACGTGCATCAGAGTACCATCAGTCGACTTTGGCACCGGTTCCAATCCTCTAGCTCAGTTGAAGACCGGCATCTCAGTGGTCGATCCAGAGTGGCAATAGCAGCGGTTGATCGCTTTATTCGGCTTCGTCATCTCAGAGACAGGTTTACAACATCTTCCTCTACTGCCCAGCCATTGCCTGCTGGACGTCATGTGTCTGATCAACTCCGGAATAGACCTCATGATGCTGGACTTCGGGGTCAACGACCTTATCGTGGACCTGTCCTTACACGCCACCATCACCAAAATCGATTTCTTTGAACTAACCAGCATCGTCCTTGGGCAGCAGACAACCAATGGAGATGTGTCTGGTTTAGTGACGAATCTTTCTTTTTGTTGCAGCGGAGAAGGATCTACCGTGAGTGAAATAAACGGTTTGCTCACAGTTGCGGTAATGAAGCTCCACCGAACGTTGGTGGAAGTGCTATGGTGTTGGGAATGATCAGTTACAGCGGAAGGAGTCAATTGGTTCACATTTAATGGGCCACCATACGTCAATTAAATTCTTCGACCCCATGACCTTTCACTTTTGGCTACCCAAAGTTCAGTGTTTCAACAGGATGCCAGACCCCATTGTGTACGGTTGATCACGCAGTTCCTGACTGCCAACAACATTCTCACCCTTCCCTGGCCATCCCTGTCTCCAAACATGAGTCCGATTGAGCACCTGTGGGATGAGCTGCATAGACGTGCTTGTCGCTAAGATGTTGCTCCAGCCAATCATCGTGATTTATTCCAGGCTCTCCAGGAAGAGTCGGCAGCCACCCCACAGGCCCACATCAGACGTCTGATCGCGTCAATGCCAAGGAGATGCCAGTCGATAATCGATGCAAGAGGAGGCACACGCCATACTCACGGGAAAGCCCGTACGCCAAAAATATCTCATGACCCAGATGCAAAGCAACTGTATATTGATTGTCTGAACCCTAAGGTATGCTTATGTGCAATTTGAAGAATTAACTCATTATATTTAAAAAGTTATTGAATATCAAAATTATGACTATGTATGTGTGTTCGACAGCTATGCGTTTCTTTTTTTTTTTTTTTTTTTGAACAGTATAATACTGACACCTTACCGTCTGACAGACGATAGTTTGTTACATTGTGCTTCAAAAAGGCATAATAATTACAACCCATGGCGGTAGAGAATGTGACTGATCAGACCAATTCGTGTGGTAAATGTTCGTCCATAAAGGATGCATGTGAACACGTGGTAATTTCCACCATCACGCAGCATCTGAAATCCCACACGTTGAGTGTGCGACCTATCAGCAATAATTTTCTCCTTTGTCTGTTTTCCATTTCTGATCTTTTCCCTCCATGTAACTCTCC
>OY992894.1:77448260-77768260 GCA_963921405.1 Cepaea hortensis | reverse complement strand
ATGGTGTGTAAACTAGAACCATACATTCTATATATGTTTAGTGTGTACACTAGAACTACAAATAAAACAACATAAAGTAATGCAGCTTTACAGAACAGAATTAGGAACTAGTCGACTTGCCTTCATCAGAACACAAACACATACATAAAACACAACTTATAATCACGGATAAGAACCTTCAGTGACTACATTAAGGCATAAGAACAGGATGAGAAGAATAAACAGATGAAAATCATGAGAACAATGAAGAGAAAATTAAAATTTGAAAAAAAAAATATTTGCTACTTATCTCAGAATCCAAAGCTGTGATACTAACATGGAATGTTCCTTGATACTGTTATATAGACAACCGTGGGAGTCTGTAGGTTATGGGGACCGGAGTAGGGGATGGTAACGGTTCAGTGAAGATCCCACGTAAATGAGTGGAAGTGGTACATGAAAGAAGGGAAGGGGGTGGTGAGGCGAGAAACTGGAAGCAATAGAGATATGATGGTGGTCCGAGAGTGAAAACTAAGGAGTGCTTCGGTGGCCTTCCGTACAATGCATGAGTGGGTGCCAGTGAAAGTTTGGCCATAGTGGATGAATATTAAAGAACAATGATGTGTGCACCTAAGTATGCTAATAAGTAATAATAACGCGACTAATTTTCTGTGCTCCGATGGGAGGCACTGGATAGTTTCATTCCGTGTGATTGTACAATGTCTTTGATGTCGTCAAGCCATTTTCTTCTTGGATCTTCTCGTCGCAGATGATCTTTGATGTAAGGCCAGTGATGGTAGTTGATAGTGTTGCATTCTAACGACATGGCCAAACCACTGGATCTTCTGTCCTTCGATAAATGTGGCACAAGGTGTTGATCCCACAGTCTACCTGATAACAGCATTTCTTATTCGGTCTCGGATTGTTAAGTTGGCAGCTCTCCTCAGGCATCTCATCTCGCAGGCGTTGATTTTGCGAAGGTGTAATTTGGATAAAGTCCAGGTTTGAGATTGGTAGCATAGAGTTGATGTGAATGTGCTGTTTATTATCTGTCGTTTTGCGGATATGGGTATATTTGGATATTTCAGTAAAGGTGATGGTTGATATGTACGTGCACTAGCTTTTTGACATCTGATTTCGATTTCTCTGTCCAGTCTGCCATCTTCTGTGATCATTCTTCCAAAATATTTGAATTCATTAAGTTGTTTCAGAGTTATGCTATTTATCTGTATACTTAGTGGGCCCGGCGATCTGCTAACTTGCACTACTTCGGTTTTGGCTGTATTTATACTTATATTGTATCTGTTGCATGTTGAACTCAAATTATTAATATGATTTGGTAGTCTGCCCTCATCTCTGTAAAAAAAAAAGGCACTGATCGTGTGCAAATATAAGTTCATTTATTTGCTGTGGATCAGTTGTTTAATCTGGAGTAAAGAGTTCTAAATTGTCTGAATCTGTTCTGTCAAGGCTTGCTTCTTTGAATATTCTGTCCGTGTAGATATTAAATAGCAGGGGAGAGAGCACACATCACTGTCTCACTCCTGTATTGACTGTGAACATATCTGATATACATTCTTGTGTTCTTACTGCACTTCGACTCTAGTGGAATATGGCTATGATGTTTTCTAGCAGTCGTCCGTGTATCCTATAGTCTTCAAGGATGGTCCATAATTTGTATCTGTCTACTCTATCGAAAGCCTTTTCCTGATCATCATTCATTCATTCAGTAGCATGTCCTTTGCAGAACCTCGCTCCCATAACAACCTTCCGGAAAACCTCTCGATCATAAGCAAGATGTCCCGCGTCCGATACATCCATCGGGAGATCATCCGCCACATCCTGCACCCATCTTCTCTTTGGTCTTCCTCTTCCTCTCTTCCCAGGCATATACCCCTCCATTATTATTCTCTCCAAATTTTCGTGACGTTTCAAGTGACCAAAATATTTCAATTTTCTTTGTTTTGTCGTCTCTAATAGTCAAACCTTCTTCAATATTCAGTTCTTGAAGTATGGATGCATTTGTTCTATTCTTCACTCAAGATATTCTTAGAACTCGTCTATAACATTTATATTCAAAGGCATTTATGCGCTGTTCAGCTTGTTTAGTAAGTGTCCAGGTCTCACAAGCGTATATTGCAATGGGAAAGATGCATGCTCTTAAAAAATCTAAGTTTTGTAGTTCTGTCTGTCTCACTCCATAATTTATTCAGTTGTGGAGTGGGGCAGATAGAACTACAAAAATTAGATTAGATTAGATCTACAAACACAATATTCTGCTGGCCACTATATTCGATAGTTTTTTCGCATATTCGTCTAAGTGTAAATAGTGCATCAGTGCAACTTTTACCTTTCCGAAAATCGAATTTTGCGTTGCTTAACTGTTGTTCAATTATGGGTCTAGCTCTTTGTTATAACAGTTTTGCGTACATTTTCCCTATATGGCTCAGGGGTGATATACCTCTGTTTGTTTCGGACTCTCTCGTATTGCCTTTCTTTTTCCATATTGGTACTATTATTGCCTGTTGCAAATCATCTGGGACTTTTCTTTCTTGCCATGCCTTATTAAAAAGTTTTGTAAGCCATTTAACTACTGTTTCCCACAGGCCTGAATAGCTTATATATATATATATATATATATATATATATATATATATATATATATATATATATATATATATATATATATATATATATATATATATGAAAGGAATCATCACTGGGGGTCATAACATCAATAACATTAGATATGCGGATGATACAGTATTGTCTGCAGACAGTGAGCAGGATCTGCAACATTTAGTAGATGCGATTGTTGCACACAGTGAAAAGCATGGGTTAGAATTAAATTGTAAGAAAACACAGATTGTGGTCGTCACTAAGAAGAAGGAGATACCACAGTGTAATAATGCAAGTAAATGGGAATATTCTTAAACAAGTGAATCGGTACAATTATCTCAGAACAGTCACAACATCTGATAGGAGATGCTTTGAAGAGATTAGAACAAGAATCGTCATGGCGAAGGCAGCCTTTTGCCAGATGAAAAACATACTGACCAATTAAAAGATGACATTTGCAACGAGAAAAAGAGTGTTGAGATGCTACATAGACCCTGTGCTTTTTGTATGGAGGTGAAGCGGGGACAATGAGAAGACAAGCTGAAAAACATCTGATGGCTGCAGAAATGTGGTTTCTGCGGAAAATGCAAAGAATATCATGGACAGACAGAAAAACCAATGACCAAGTACTTTTTTTTTTTTGCATATCCTTTACAGGACATCGCTGTCAACATCAGCATCTTTCAGCTGATTGTTGATTTCTTGGCAAGATTAAGCTCAGTAGTTTGCCATTGCTTTCTGAGTGACCGGCTCCATACTCTCATAAGTCACTGGCGTGACTCGAACCGCTTCCAATTCTCGTGCGCTCACGTCAACCACGAGAGTATTCGGGGTTACGGAGAAAGCTGCTAACTCTTCGACCAGGGTGACCGGCACTACGTAAGACAAATGAAAATCGTAAATTAATTAGGGAAATTAGACGTAGACAGTCAACATTTTTTGGACATATGAGTAGAAATGGATTGGAGAACTTGGTGACAACTGGCAAGATCGAAGGGAACAGACCACGGGGAAGACCGAGAAGTAAATACCTGGATGACTTGGTCACATCGCATGGTCGAGACAGGAACACTGAGCTGACCCACGACTTTGGTTTTCGAGTGAAATGGCGAATCATGACCGCCCACGCTTTCCGGCATGGCACATGATTGATTGATTAATTTATTATGTGTTGATTATTTAAAATTGGTGGCATTTTAAACTTCTTCATTGTTGACTGAACTTTGTGTTGTTGCTAATACGTAGTTTTGTCTGTGGGCATTATTTTGGTTGCCTTTTAAATTAATAAACAAATGTTGATACTTTGCTGTGTCTTAAGACAGATACCATTAATAGTTATATTTGAGAGGAGCGCCGTATCATCTGCATAGTTGTGTTTAGTAATTAGATTTAACAAATTATGAATAGATTAAATTTACTACTGGTCTCATAAATTGTTTTACGTTTCTCATTACATTTTCTGCGCAGATGTTGAGCAGGTATTTGGAGAGAATACAGATCCGCCTTGCGTCCCTTTGCACCACAAACTAGTTTGATGTTTCACCGGCTACTCCGACAGCTGCTTGTTGTTTATAATATTGTCATCCAAAGCAGCTAAAACATGTTTTAATTTTGAAATGTTGCTCGTGCACCGGTCTATTCGGTCTGTATTTTTAGATACTTTATTTCCAGGGGATTTTCAATATCTGCAATATGCACACTTGTCCTGGTAATTATTGGAGCTTATCCAAGAAGGTTAGTCGTCTGATCACTTATCCCAGAATCAGAGGGAAGATAAATTTAAAGTAATCCAGCCGGAGTTATTTAGTTAGAATCCACAGGTGGATTCGTCCTTGGCCTACTTAAGTCAGAGGCGGACGTCGTACTTAAAAGTCATAATTTAACCTCTCTCTCTCTCTCTCTCTCTCTCTCTCTCTCTCTCTCTCTCTCTCTCTCTCTCTCTCTCTCTCTCTCTCTCTCTCTCTCTCTCTCTCTCTCTCTCTCTTTCTCTCTATCTATCTCGCCTACCTCTATCTATCCCTCTACTTCTCTCTCTTTGTCTCACACTTTGACACTCTCTGTCTCTACGTCTCTGTTTCTGTCTGTCTGTCTGTCTGTCTGTCTGTCTGTCTCTATAACCAATTCTTTACCCTGTGAAAATTAAAGTTTGTTCGTTCGCTCGTTATCTCGTTATCTCTCTCTCTCTCCTCTCTCTCTCTCTCTCTCTCTCTCTCTCTCTCTCTCTCTCTCTCTCTCTCTCTCTTTCTCTCTCTCTCTCTCTCTCTTTCTCTCTCTTTTTCTCTTTCTTTCTCTTTCTCTTTCTCTCTTTCTGTCTCGCTCTCTTTCTCTCTCTCTTTCTCTCTCTCTCTTTCTCTTTCTCTCTTTCTCTCTCTTTCTCTCTCTCTCTTTCTCTCTCTCTCTTTCTCTCTCTTTCTCTCTTTCTCTCTCTCTCTTTCTCTCTCTGTCTCTCTTTCTCTCTCTCTCTCTCTCTCTTTCTCTCTGTCTATCTCTCTCTTTCTCTCTTTCTCTCTGTCTGTCTCTCTCTCTCTCTCTCTTTCTCTCTTTCTCTCTCTCTCTTTCTCTCTCTTTCTCTTTCTCTTTCTCTTTTTCTCTCTCTCTTTCTCTCTCTCTCTTTCTCTCTCTCTTTCTCTTTCTCTCTCTTTTTCTCTCTTTCTCTTTCTCTCTCTCTCTTTCTCTCTTTCTCTCTCTCTTTCTCTCTCTCTCTCTTTCTCTCTCTCTCTCTCTCTCTTTCTCTCTGTCTCTCTCTTCTCTTTTTCTCTCTTTCTCTCTCTCGTCTGTCTGTCTGTCTCTCTCTCTCTCTCTCTCTCTCTCTCTCTCTCTCTCTCTCTCTCTCTCTCTCTCTCTCTCTCTCTCTTCCCTCCCTCCCTCACAGATTTCGACAAACGAGCATCGTGTCATGTGATCTACATAACTTGTATAATTTTATTTAACAGGGTTGACATCAGTCGTGATTTTCAAACACATAATGTAACAAGATGTCCCATAATTTCCCATGGTGTGACTATACTTCTAACTAAACTTGGCTATTGAACTGATTGCTAACGTGACACGTAACGGGAGGACATGGAGGGAACTTAAGTAGAATATTACTCGCGAGTTACAGAGACTTATAAGAGAAGCAAAGAGCAGTCAAGACCTGCCTAGCATGCCGTAAGAGTCGACTAAGAAGGATGGCGTGACACTGGCTGCCTCATCCCATAGAAAATTTAGATTCAAAATTCAACCAACCATGGGCAGTCTACAATGGGCTTGGCATGGAGTTAATTGGTGACGTATGCTCAACTGGGCGATGGAAGGTATAACAGGAGTTGAATATGTGTACATCCCGGATGTGAGGCCAATGTTCGGGATGTGTCTACACCAAGACGTGATTATGAATGAATGAAACTTTTTTTTAAATCTCCACATAACAGGAACGTTGTCATTACTGAAGAATGTAGTTATAGTGTATTTTTTTTTTTTATGGTGCCTCAATATAAAATTCAATATCTCAGTAACCAACTGAGGGAAAATGATGAGATTTAGTATATAACCTTATCATTATGTCCACCCAACAAAAGAAATTTTGTTCTGGAGATTTTACAGCAGATTTCAAAGTTAGTTTATATGCGGTATATAAATTACGACTTAGAGATTACGTCCATCATTTTAACAGTATTACAGCTTCACCAAGACACGTCCCCCGCATTTTTTAAAATTTTCACGTGATTTCCGTTTTGAAACAAACAGCGCGAAGATTCAGAGGTGTCTCCAAATGGGGGTTCTTTCATGAAATGTGATTATATAAATAAACTAGCTGACAAGGCCCGGCTTCTGGCGGGGATCTAATCTATGTATCTATCTATCTATCTATCTATCTATCTATCTATCTATCTATCTATCTATCTATCTATCTATCTATCTATCTATCTATCTATCTATCTATCTATCTATCTATCTATCTATCTATCTATCTATCTATCTATCTATCTATCTATCTATCTATCTATCTATCTCTATCTATCTATCTATCTATCTATCTATCTATCTATCTATCTACCTACCTACCTACCAACCTACCTACCTACCTAAACCCACCCACCCACCCACCCACCAACCTATCTATCTATCTATCTATCTATCTATCTATCTATCTATCTATCTATCTATCTATCTATCTATCTATCTATCTATCTATCTATCTATCTATCTATCTATCTATCTATCTATCTATCTATCTATCTATCTATCTATCTATCTACCTACCTACCTACCTACCTACCTACCTACCTACCTACCTAAACCCACCCACCCACCCACCCACCCACCTATCTATCTATCTATCTATCTATCTATCTATCTATCTATCTATCTATCTATCTATCTATCTATCTATCTATCTATCTATCTATCTATCTATCTATCTAGCTAGCTAGCTGGCCTACCGACCGACCGACCTACCGACCCACCGACCGACCGACCGACCGACCCACCCACCCACCCACCCACCTACCTTTCTGCCTACCTACCTACCTACCTTTCTGCCTACCTACCTACCTACCTACCTACCTTTCTGTCTGTCTGTCTGTCTGTCTGTCTGTCTGTCTGTCTGTCTGTCTGTCTGTCTGTCTGTCTGTCCGCGCTATTAAATATTGATAAAAGTTACTGGAAAAAATGTGAGGACCATGTGTTGAAAGAGGAAGAGGACTATTGGAGAAAGGATGGATTTAATTTTATGCAACCGAAAGCAATCATCAACCTACTGGAATCGTCCGACACAGATTAAGGTCTGAGCAGATCGCAGACCTTAATCTTCGTACACACTTACTGGGATATT
This sequence comes from Cepaea hortensis, assembly GCA_963921405.1. Taxonomy (NCBI): domain Eukaryota; kingdom Metazoa; phylum Mollusca; class Gastropoda; order Stylommatophora; family Helicidae; genus Cepaea; species Cepaea hortensis. Next base: position 77,760,846 of record OY992894.1, on the reverse strand, counting down.
TTGCTCCAACTATTCAGACGAATTGCAGGCCCTAAACATTACAGCATCAGCATCAGCTGAAGAAACAAGAAGGAAATGAAAAATAAGGTAAGAAATATAGTCCTTCTACTTTCCTGTTAATTTACAAATTATTTACCCCGTGCCTCTGTAAATTCTCTGTCTTTACTAATATTACACATTGCACCCCTCTCGGGATTCTCCGTGGTGAAGTGGTCAAGCCGTCTGACTCGGGCTCCGAAGGTTGTATGTTCGATTCCGGGCCGCGTCCTTCATTTCACGAGTGCATTTTTTCGGAGACTCCCGAGGGTCGTCGCTGGAGCTACGGAGTTCGTGCTTTGTGCGACGCTTTCCTCGCTGCGTAAAGAAACTGAGCCATATGGGATAAAAACCCGGTGCAGTGCAGCCGACCCTGTCGATTGTAAGCTACTTCTTTCATTGCACCCATTCCCATACGAATCTGGATAAGTCTTTGTGTGTCATCTGAATTTGCAGGTCCCCATTACCGTAAACATAACTTTTTTAGCGAAAAATCACTAGTTGTTCAGCAAAACATCAAAGGAATATCGCCGCTTTCAATGATTTAAGTTGTTTTTGGACCTATCAAAGACATATTCCTTGGGTGGGGGTAAATATAAGACGGCTGGAAAAATTTCATAACGATGCAACAGACAGTTTTCAAAATAATTGATCGTGAATGAAGGCATTCAAATCGGAACATACTATAGTTGCATATCCTTTACAGGATGTCGCAGTCAACTCCAGCGTTCTTTGACTGTTTGTGATTTTGTGTGGGCAAGTTTACGTTCAGTAGTTTGCCATTGCTTTCTGAACGACCAGTACACATACCATTATATGAAAACCAACACAAGGCGATCAGCTGCCAAATCGCCCGCAGCTGTGTTTCGAACGCGGTATGCGGGATTACGAATTGCGTCCGTAACCCCTACGTCACAGAGCCGGCGAAGAATTTACCTCTGTATACAAGTCTTGATGGCAGAATTTATTTTACTTGTTCGAATAGGTAGTTAGTGTATTGTTGTCCACTCCTGGCATGGTCATTGGTGTTCAGATCCCCCTCCCCCTCCTCCCCCACCGCGACAAAAAATATTATGCATCAGCCTCCGGTGGCTAATAGTGCAAGTTCCGTGTTTTCCCGATTGCCTCTCGTGTCTGGTCGTGCCAATTGTTACTACCAAGCTTCTCATTCTAGACCAGTGGTTCTCAACCTTTTTTGGCCCGTGCCCCCCTTTACCATATTTTCAGAACGTCATTCCCCCCTTTCGTATTTCCTACCAAAAAATCCCTCCCCCGACCCTACACAGTATACGTAATAATGGAAGCTAATTTTAATAGCACATACTAAAACAAGTCTAGACGTTCACATAAACTTGATTTGTGGGTCTACTTACTTTATAAATTGAATTTTAGAAGGGTGAGACGTACAGAACCGTACAGTATGAAGGGAAAAACAATATCACGTAATCGGTTCTTGTATTAACGCAATCTTGAAATAATCTTAATTCCCCCCCCCCCTTTTTTTTTAAATTCGCATATCCTTTTACAGGACATCGCTGTCAACTGCAGCATCTGTCAGCTGTCTGTTGATTTCTTGGCAAGATTACGCTCAGTAGTTTGCCATTGATTTCTGAGCGGCCGGCTCAGTTATCCCGCAAGTCACCAGTGGGGGACGAACCGCTCCCAGTTCTCGCCCGCTACGAGACTCTGCGTGATAAACGGGATTACGGAGAATGTGTTGTAACCCCTCGGCCAGAGAGACCTCCCCCCCCCCCCCCTGGAAACCCTAAAATTCCCCTCTGGGGGGAATTCCCCACCGGTTGAGAACCACTGTTCTAGACAGTATAAAATAACACAAAGTATGCAGCGTTACAGAACACAATTACGGAAAACACAGGACGATGGGGCGACTAGCTTTCATCAGTAAACGAATACATACACAAAACACAACATATTATCACGGGGAAGACACTACAGTACTACAGTGACTATATTAAATCGTAAGAACGGAATGAAGAAAATAAAAAGATGAAAAAAAAATGATAACAATGAAAGGAAAATGAAATTTTTTTTTTTAACAAATGTGCTACTTAACTCATAATCCCAGGCTGTGATACTTTCATTCTAAACATTGATGTAGACTCGCTGGAGTCAAAGACCTCCGCTCTCCACATCTCTCTAACGGCGTTAAAAATATCGACGCGATCAATAGTATCGACTAGTAGGATGGTAAAGCCGTCCCAGTCTCTTAGAATGGGAACTAGAGTATTATGAGAACGGTCTTGGAGAGAAAGGAAGTGACCATCCCATCTTATAATGCCACGACCTAGAACATGTGACGGCCTAAAACTTCATACGCCATTTAATGGCAGGAACACCGGCTGTTAGAAATATTGTGTCAAACTGGAAAGTTTGAGATTCGTTAAATAACCACCCGACAACTCTTTTAGTTTAGTTTAGTCGACGGATGAGCATCACGGAACACGGGTGTAACTCATAAATACTCCGTTCTACTCCCAACTCAAGCCTGAGTCCTGAGAATCTCAGCTCAGTACACGAACTCCGTAGCACCGACGAGGATCCTGAAATACTTTGGGTTTTAAACTCGAAATGTTTGCCCGGCAAATTTTCGAGTTTCAACTGCCAAGGGATTTTTTACGTGAGCAACAATACACGGGCGTTTCTCACTACCCAGAGACCAGGGGAAATTTTGTAACTAGAAGTCCACATGAAAAAAATCCCGGCCCTCAGCGGGGCTTGAACCCGGGATCTCCAGCACTCGAGGCGGACACCATACCTCGAGACCACTCAGCCCCCCTGAAACTCTTGTACACGCCTTTGGACATCCGGTGCCAGATCCATAATTATAGGCTAACCAGCACTGGGTGAATGATGTGGTCAGTATCTCATAGGTCGCCTTTACTTCCCAGACCATTTCCTGGTACCTATTTTAAGCTGGGTCGACCTGGGAGCCCAGGTCAATTGTTAAAATCTGGTCCCGTGCGGAATCGAACCCATGATCACTGGGTCGGAAGGCAAGCGTTCGGTTATGAGAGTGTCTAATAACACGGTCCTGCGGTTTTTTCATTGTGTGTGTCCTGACCAGCGCTACCGTCTTTCTTTTATCCCTAGGTTCACTGGAATCTGTTTAGTGCTCTCCGTGGGCTCTTACCAAATGAAAACACCTTATGTTATTACATCAACAAGAACAAAAACAACAACAGCAACAAGAACAAGAACAACAACAGCAGCAGCAGCAACAACAAAAAGAACAACAACAACAGCAAGAAGAAGAAGAAGAAGAAGAAGAAGAAGAAGAAGAAGAAGAAGAAGAAGAAGAAGAAGAAGAAGAAGAAGAAGAAGAAGAAGAAGAAGAAGAAGAAAAACAACAACAACAACAGCAATAACAACAACAACAACAACAACAACAACAGTAACAGCAGCAACAACAACAACAGCAACAGCAACAACAACAACAACAACAACAACAGCAACAACAACAACAACAACAACAACAGCAACAGAGGCAACAACAACAATAGCAACAACAACAGCAACAACAACAGCAGTAGCAACAACAACAACAGCAAGAACAGCAGTAGCAACAACAGCAACAACAACAGCAACAACAACAACAACAGCAACAACAACAACAACAGCAACAACAATAACAACAACAGCAGTAGCAACAACAATAACAACAACAGCAACAACAACAACAACAACAGCAGTAGCAACAACAACAACAGCAAGAACAGCAACAACAACAGCAACAACAACAACAACAACAACAACAACAACAACAACAACAACAACAACAACAACAACAAAAACAACAACAGAGAGTAGCTGCTGTCAGCTATACTAGATTAGAAACGTAACAGAATAGTTGTAGCGGCTAAATAGCAGTTTCATCTTCGCGGTCTAGAATGTCACATGACCCTCAGAACGTCTGCAAAGTGATCTTTCTTTATTGTTTTATGTTGTTCTGCGGCGAAGGGTTTACAGGGGCAATTCGTCATCCCGCTTACCGCGTTCGAAACACAGTTGTAGGCGATTTGGCAGCAGACCGCCTTTTTTGGTTTTGGTAAAATGGTATGGATGCCTGTTGTTCAGAAAGAAATGGCGATGGCCGATCTTGATCAAGATCATTTCTTTTAACCCGCAAGCGAGGTGACAGAACGCCAGGGAAAACTATCACGTGGGACTGTCGCATGGTTACGGCCGACACTTCAGACTGTCACGGAACTTTCCACGCAGTTCCTGGGGTTAACTGTGATGTCCTGAAAAGGATATGCAACTATCTTTTTAAAATTCTGCGCAGGCACCAATTAGTTGAATATTTGTAGTTCAACAGTAGCTCTTTCGGGTGTTCTCCACATTTATAACCCATGCAATATTTGGGTAGGATGCTGCTAGGGTTACACTTTCAGTGCCAAGCCATCGCTCGATGGGCGGTGCCATCAGTATCATGCCGGCAGAGTTATCTCCCCAAACACGTTTTGGTGGTACAAGCCTGGGTCGATCCTAGGGCCAGCTGATCACAAAAAGCTCGCGACACCAAAATGTGACATAGAAATAGAAGGAAAAATCCTTAACCAAGTGGATAATTTTAGATACCTAGGGGCATTTATAACATCAGATGGAAGATGTACAACAGAGATTAGGATCAGAATAGGCAAAAGCCGCATTTCAGAAAATGAAGAGTATCTTGTGCAATAAGTCACTATCACTGAATGTAAGAAAGAGAGTGCTGAAATGTTATGTAGAACCAGTTTTGCTGTATGGCAGTGAATCTTGGAATGTAAATGAACAAAGTAAGAAGAAATTAGAAGCAACAGAGAAGTGGTTCCTGAAACGAATGTTGCGAATTCCTTGGACTGCCAGAGTAACTAACGATGACTGCCTGAAACAGGCTAATGAAACTAGAACATTATATACAACAATAAGACAGAGACAAACATCTTTCTTCTGTCACGTGATGAGAAGAGAGGCATTGGAGAACATCGTAACAACTGGAAAGATCGAGGGGAAGAGAGGCAGAGGCAGACCAAGAGAAATGATGCTGGATGGATTGAGACGGTGGCATGGAGGAATATCAGCAGCAGAGTTGATCCAGAAAACCAAAGACAGAGATCTGTGGAGAGCCATGAACGCCTACGCCAGCTGGCAGGGCACTTGATGATGAGTGGTTATTTTACACTCAGGCCAACGACGGGTCACTGAGGCGCTGAACTTGTGATGTGATCTACGTCACGCCCGCCGCCTTTAATTCTAAGGACATTTCCTTTTACTAATTTGAGCCTGTCGACCTAGAGCCTAGGTCAAGTAAATAACATCCGTCTGACTGGAGATTCGAAGATATAAATGCCGGTTTGGTGGGAATGCTTACTGGCTACTGCGCTACCAAGACTACCTAAATCTGATAATAAGAAATGCTCTTTCCTACTGGTCTTCCATGAATAAAGTTAGTGGAACTGCGGTAAAGCTGTGGACATGTAAACAACATAAACTAACACAAAGTAATGCAGCTTTACAGAACACAATTACGAAAAATACAGGACTTTAAGGCGACTAGCCTTCATCAGCAAACATATATATACACAAAACACAACATATAATCCAGGAGACGACCTCCCATTGACTACATTAAGGCGTAAGAACGGGATGGACAGATGAAAAAGATGGAAAAAAAAAATTAGAACAATGAAGAGAAAATAAGAAATTGAAATGTGTTTGTTTGTTTGCTACTTATTTCTGAATCCCAGGCTGTGATACTAAAAAGAGTGCCAAAGTTAAATTCACGGTAGTATTACAGCCTGTTCAGAAAGCAATGGCAAACCACTGAACGTAAAATCTGCCCAGGAATCACGAACAGCGAAAATGCTGGGGTTGACTGCTACGTCCTGTGAGGGACATGCAATTTAATTTTTAATTTTTTTAATTACAGCCTGGGATTCTGAGATAATAGCAAAATATTTTTTTTTTCCAATTTTCATTTTCTCTCCATTGTTCCCATTTCTTCATCTTTTTATTCTTCTCATCCCGATCTTATGCCTTAATGTAGTCACTGGAGGGTCTTCTCCGTGATTATATGTTGTATTTTGTTTATGTTTTTATTTGCTGATGAAGGCTAGTCGCCGCAACGTCCAGTATTTTTCGTAATTCTGTTTGGTAAAGCTGCACTACTTTGTGTTATGTTATATTGTTTACTGGTACTCTACCGTGATGTGATATATTTTATGTTCTTTAATATCGCCATTGTGTGGCGGAATTTATGTGACCTATTGTCACGGATCTCAAACAGAACCCCCGTGTTGTGTTTAGTACTGCACATCCTGCTGCTGACACTCTCTTCCATAATAAATGTCACACTTGATTAGGTTTTCGAATCGAAATTCAGAGCTGTCTAGTTGGCCATGCGTCGAAGTACACGTGTCCTTGCAGCGAGGCGCCATAGTCATTTGGAGGTGACATGTTCGAACCCCGTTCGGTAACTATAGTTTCCATTGCACGTGCTGTCTGGTGCGTCATCCAGTTCTTACTTCTTTCTTCTACGTCTATGAGGGCCAAACAATACAAGTGTGTCTATTTATGAAGAACCATATTACTAAATACCACAACGGGATCGAGGCTGCGTCCTTCACCTCTTACATGAGTACTGCTATCGACATGTCAAAAGCAGACGATATGTATGGAAACTGCCATCGCAGGGGAGACCATAGATGTCACTAAAATAAAAGACCACGGTTAAGGCAATCCCATAGAACAAATTCTAGGCCACGTCATAGAAGGCTGGGTAGTCAAGTTCCCTTCCTCAAATAATTTCTTTCCCTGAAAATTTAGTTATCCATTTTTAAGACGGGTCCGCAACAGAGGCGTACTCATGAAAACAAAACCTTGCCTGTGCTGGGAATTGAACGCTGACCCAATGCCTATGCAGGCAAGCGCATTAACCATATACCATCACCGAGAAATACATTCGCACACATTGATCGGGACTTAATAAAGTAAAGGAAAGAAGTAGAAATAACCGGAATATCTTTCTTCCTTCGGCATTTATGTTCCATTGGGGGATCAGTCCTCACCCATCTCACTCCAAAATTTCTTCTTCTTCTTTCGTTCGCTTGAAATATGTCTAGGAAGGGGGGCATAATAATTTTAGAAAGGCTTAGGTGGCGCATAGCACAAAAAAGGATGGGAAACACTGCTCTATACCAACTTCACTCTCATAGAGGCACCCTTGTCGGAAGCCAAGCGAGTTAAGCGGCAATGCATCGAGACTTAAAGAGCAACATTTCACAGTCTTCCAGGGGATTCGCAACCAATCAACCAACCCATGTCCCATTTATAACCCAGATAGGCTGAACAGAATAATACTGGTATAAACACAGCGTGTATTTTTAATGATTGTGCTGTGTTTGAAAATATTGCCGGTCCAAGTTTTATATTTACCTATTATGTTGCATGAACTTTACACAGGGTCAATACAAAACTTGGACAGCAATATTTTCAAACACTGTACGGTTATTAAAAATACACCTATACAATCAGTGGCATACCAGCTTGGTTGTCAGCCTGCATAATGTCAAGTGGACCCTGTGGGCTGCCGATGAAGTGGTTCTCCTGAAACATTAGACAGTATGTTAACAACCAAATAAACAATTTGATTATTGCTCACTGGATTTTAGGAGGCCTGGTGTTCCTTGCCAGTGATAAGTCCTGATCGTTGGGGTCCACATTGATTGACGGACGTCAGTCGCGGCGATTGGGCAATCTTGAGCATAGCCTACGATGGGTAACGTTGTAATATTCTGTTATGATAATTTGGCGTGTCCAGCATGTGCCGCGTGGTTACACACCCGCTTCACACGCCAGTGATCCGGGGCTTGTTTCCGGATCCGGTCAGGGATATGCACTACTGACGAGCTCAAACGAGAGCAAAACTCGAGAATAGTGCTTCCATATTGACGTGGATAGATCTTAGATTCATACCAGAATACGATCAGCGTTGCCAGTAATGGGTTGTGCTCAATATTTAAATTTCAAATCCCGAAACAACCAAATAATCAGTATGTTAAGTCTTAATGACCTTTTGGTCCTGGCAACGAATATTGTTAGACCCAGTCGACTATTGAATACAATATATACATCACCTGGTCGCTACCCTTTTCCTTACTTCTGTGATTCAACATCATCTTCCACTTTTGCCATCAAGCTTCGTGGGAAGGAATATTTAATGTTCCAGCTCCCTATGTGTGGCATTGGAAAGTGTAATCTCACGCGAGATTACAATGTCTTTGATGTCGTCAATCATTTTCATCTCGGGCGTCCTCTTGCTCTCGTATCAGGTTTCTGTGATATAGGGCCAGTGCTGGTAGTTGATCGTGTTGCATTCTAACGAGATGGCCGAACCATTATATCTTCTGTCTTTCATATATTGTGGCACAAGGTGTTGATCCCACAGTCTGCTAACATAATATTTTTTATTCGGTCTCGGTCAGTTAAGTTGGCAGCTCTTGTCAAGCATCTCATTTCCGAGTTGTTAATTTTGTGTAAGTGTGATTTGGATAATGTCCAAGTTTGACATCGGTGGCATAGGATTGACATGAATATGTTATTTATTATCTGTCATTTTGCGGAAATACATGTATATTTGGATGTTTCCGTATGGGTGATAGTTAATAAATAAGCGCACTTGCTTTTTGACATCGGATTACAATTTTTTTTGTTTATTCTGCCATCATCTGTGATCATACTTCCTAGATATTTAAATTCTGTAACACGTTTCAAAGGTGTACTATTTAACAGTATATTTAGTGGAACATGAAATCTATGAATGTCAATCTACATATGCGAAATTATTTTCCATCTTAATCCAAAGGCAGACGGTATGGTAGACATAGAGTCACATTGAGTATGGTACAGGCTGTATTTTTAATGACTGTGTAGTGTTTGAAAATATTGCCAGTTCAAGTTTTGTATTTACCTATTATGTTGCATGAACTTTACAGAGGGTGAACACAAAACTTGAACAGGCAATATTTTCAACACTGCACAGTCATTACAAATACACCCTGTACACGACCCTTTTACGAGGGTAAGTTAATAATTAAGCCAAAAATGGCTGTAGAAAAATAACTAAATATGATAACAACTTGAAACCAGTTTAGTTTATCCATACATTGTCCCTTTATTTCTCAACATAATTTCCACCAACATTGATGCACTTATCCCATCGTTTTATCAGTCCTCTCAAACCGGCTGAATAGACCTGCGTGCTTTGTTTTCATTTACCTGCCATCCCACAGAACTGTGTGACTTACATATTGACTCGCCCTCGTAGCTTTTTCTACCCAGCTATCAGCGCTTTATGGGACAAACATTTGTCAGCATAAACACTGAAAACTCACCTTGACGGGAGACATTTCGCGAATGACGCCGAAGTTGAATGTGAAGTGAAAACGTGGTTTAGAAAACAGAGCACGCAGTTCTATGCAACCGGTTTGGGAGGACGGATAGAACGATGGGATACGTGCATCAATGTTGGTGGAAATTATGTTGAGATATAAAGGGACAATAAAAATAAACTGGTCTCAAGTTTTTATCATATTTAGTTATTTTTCAACAGCCATTTGTAACTTACTTATCAACTTCCCCTATTACACCCACCCCTAAAAGCGAATTTCAAATATAGTGCTGGATCCATACTTGTATAGGCAGGTGGGCATTGGGTGGGAGAACCAGAGTTGCATTGCCCTTGCCTCAAAATTTCGTGACAACAAAAATAAGCTATTTCTTGACCCGGATGTTGGAAACTATGTTGGAAAACAGAGTGGGAAATTCTTGAGGTCAAGGTCCTGAATATAGTATCTCGGAAAGATTAAGGTTTAAGTGCATGCGTCCTGTTAAGCGTTTTGTTTATTTTTTTTTTTTCTTTTTCAAAACTACATATCTTACATATTTAACAAAATGTTTATTGTAGCTAGTTATTGGCTAAGCCACATCACGGCACACCGGAAACGTCTATAAGCTCTACGTCTCTCTCGGTAGTAGTAGTAGTAGTAGTAGTAGCAGCAGCAGCAGCAGCAGCAGCAGCAGCAGCAGCAGCAGCAGCAGCAGCAGCAGCAGCAGCAGCAGTAGTAGTAGTAGTAGTAGTAGTAGTAGTAGTAGTAGTAGTAGTCACCACTGACCTATCGGTGTAGATGACTTTGTCATCTTGATGTGTCATACTCTGGATCAGCTGTTACACTTCAAACTCAGTGCGGCCCGCTGCCCATTCTCTGCACTCACGACCCATAAGTGCGGCCCGCTGCCCATTCTCTGCACTCACGACCCAGTGTTATTATTACATTGTGCCAGTCCGTCATGTCTTCTGGAACTTCAACCCACTATTTTTCACGATTGATGGTCTCTTGATCACACACCTGACGTATAGAAAGTTCCCCCTTTGCCATCCAGAACCAAGAGTAACTCATAATCAATTAGCAAGAAAAATAAAACAACAATAAACTACATAGAAAAACATTACCCAAGCAGCATCTAAACTAACGCATACAGATGGATCAGCAAACAACTCAACAGAAAATGGAGGTAGAGGAAATCTCCTGAATCTAAAATATGGAGCAAAAAAGACACAGTCAGTGGCAACTGGCAAGTTCTCAAGTAACTTCAGAGCAGAGACTGGAGTCTTAACATCTGCTGCAGAAATGGTGTTAACAGAATAAAATAAAGATACATACTTTCTCTTTACATAAGTAACGTCAGTTATTTCAAAATGAAGAGCAGAAACAGTACAGAACTAGCAGACCTAATGGCAGCACTGCATGAACAATGCCAGAAATCCAAAAAAAAAAAAAAAAAAGGTTGTAACATAATGCATTCTATTTCACTGCAACATACATGGAAATGAAGAAGCTGACAAATTAGCAAAGTAAGGTGGAAGCCTACCTCAGCCTGGTATAGACATAACCTATGACTAGGTCAAGAGATTTGTAAGAAGCAATTATAAAACCAAATCAAAATCACAACATCCAGATAACCAGAATGATGATACATATTACCAACTCAACCGACAAGAACAAGTTACAATCTTCAGACTACGGACAGGCCATAGCAGGCTGAAGTACCACATGTTTAATCAACTATACGGACAGGCCATTATTCTATCACAGACTATACAATCATGTTTGGGTAGAAGAACAGACACCACGAGATTGGGGAAATGCCATAATTATCGCAATTTGGAAAAACAAAGGCAGCAAAAGAGACTGCACACAATACAGAGGCATTTCACTGTTGAGTCATACTGGGAAAATATTTTGCAAAATTCTTGAAAAAAGATTACGAACTACTTTAGAACCCCAGCTAAGCGAAACACAACTTGGATTTAGGAAAAACAAAGGATGTACAGATGCAATTTTTGCTCTTAGACAAATTATAGAAAAATCAATCGAATTCAATGAAACACTCTACTTAGCCTTTGTCGACCAAGAAAAGGCATTCGATAGAGTAGATAGAAACAAGTTGTGGCAAATCCTTAAACAATATGGAGTGAGTACACATTTAACAAACCTATGTAAAAGTTTATACAACAACAGTGAATGCATAGTGAGAGCAACTGGAGGACACTCAGAACCCTTCACCATAAGATATGGAGTACGACAAGGTTGTGTCCTGTCCCCTCTCTTGTTCATAACATATATAGACAACATATGTAAAGAAACCAGCCAAGCAGAGATAGCAAGAATACCACATGACGAAAACACAGAAGAAGAACCAACTGCAGATCTAACCATTAGAGAACTCCTTTTTGCGGACGACTAAGCACTAATAGCAAAATCAGAAGCTGAATTACAAGACCACATGAATAGTCTAAACGAAATGTGTAGGGAACATATCATGAAAATTAGCACAAGCAAAACAGAGGTAATGACTATAAGTAAAAAAGAACAAACAACAACAATTCACCTAAACGAACATCCCTTGAAACAAGTGAAGAGTTTCAAGTACCTAGGAAGTATAATATCATCAAATGGCAGATCAGAAGACGAGATCGAAAATAGGTGCAATAAGGCAAATCAACTCATTGGACAAATGGCACCAATACTAAAGAACAAACATGTATCAATAACTACTAAGAAAGCACTTTACAACGCAATCTTCCTGCCAACTCTATGCTACCAATGCCAAACCTGGACAATGACAGAAAAAGAGAAAAGAAAAATCACAACAACAGAAATGAGGTTCCTGAGAAGAATACTCAACGTATCAAGAAGAGATAAGATCAGAAATGAAGAAATCAGGACTAAAGTGGGGGTTAAAGCAGCACTAGATTTTATCAGAAAACAGCAAGTCAAATGGTTTGGCCATGCAAGTAGGTTACCAGTCAACAGCATACCACAGCAAGCAATGATGTACAGACCAGATGGAAACAGAGGAAGAGGCCGACCACGTAAACGTTGGACGGAGGGAATAGCAGAGTCCATGGGAATATTGATATATGAAGCCCATAATCGGGCACTCTCACGAAGTTTATATTTCACCTCGACACCGCAAGGTACAAGAGGAACATGATGAGATGAGATGAGACGGACAGGCCATAGCAGGCTGAAGTACCACAGGTGTAATCAACTACAGGTAACATATACTGCTAAATGTAATTGTAGTACTAATAAAATGACAGCTAAACATTTGTCGCAGGCGTGTCCAACATATGCAAAACAGAGACAAGTATGTTGGCCAAACTCTATGGAGATGTCAACAAGCTGTTGACTGCAGCTTTCATTGCATTCATTCATATCGACGTATGGAGGTGAACAAAGAAGAAGAACATTAGGTGGGATAATTTCTACTGGGTTGTTGAAGTATAAAGCAGGGAATATGTTCGAGTTTAGGACGAATTTGGTACAAGTAAGATAAGCCACCTCAACCCTCTCATCTACAACCTTTTATTTTTAAGGCTTAAAATGAAACCAAGTACGAGCTGAAACGATACCCCGGAATTACCGGAAGGAAGTTGTTTAAACCAAGGACTGGAAGAATCTGGGGAAATTTGTATGAGAAAACAAGGTGGAGGGGACGGCTCGGGCGTGGTTGTTAAACTTCCCCAGGTCAAGGGACAGTCAGTTGTCAATCTACACAAAGTGCCAGCGGAAAACAATTTCCTGTTCAAATATTTCGTCTTCTATGAGTTGTCTTCAAGAATAGTGAGGGAAACAGAAAACATGCACAGTAAGAAGTCGACCTGTGTACCTAGGAGTTAGTGAAACGCATTTCACAATTCACCAACATTCCCAATCGAGAGTTCAAAATCAGTGACAGGTGATTTGGAAGAAGATCTATTTGCGTTGATTCCGATGGTATGAGGCGTCGGCCGTTAAGAAAACAATGGCCCACGGCTTAATGCAGGTTAAACACAGACGCCACAAACATTAGGTTACACGATTTATTGCCCGGCATATTTCGCTGCATCTTATCATAGTTATAAATTATATAAAGTGAATAAATGAATCATACTTTGGATGAAATATTTAAAACACATAGTCACTGATAGCATTTGTTATCCCCACTGTCGACAAAGATTCCAAAGGAAGTCCTTCTGTTTGCATTGCTACAACTGGAATCACCTAATCGGTAATGCTTCGATATCTCTGAGCAATTGGTTATTGTTCGACGAATTTTTTATTTTTTTTTTAGCATATCCTTTTTACAGGACTTAGCTGTCAACACCAACATCTTTCAGCTGTATATTGATCTCTTGGCAAGATTACGCTCAGTAGTTTGCCATTGCTTTCTGAGCGGCCGGCTCAGTATCCCGCAAGTCACGAGCGGGGGTCGAACCGCCTCAGCTCTCGCTCCGCTACGAGACTCTGCATGATAAACGGGATTACAGAGAGAAAGTGTTGTAACCCCACAGCCAGAGAGACCGGCGTTCGACGAATACAGCATAAAAAATGTACGAATAAAAACGTCCCCTAGCAGAAACCTGCAGTGGATATGTAAAGTGTTAGGGCCACCACATTCTGTAGGCTTGAGTGCAAGGATGGATAGGTGGCCATTATTTCCCTCTCAGGGGAAGGATAGAGAGGAGGTTGCTGTGGAACTACAAACCGAACTCAATCGCATAAGTACTTGGTGTGATGAAGCTGGGGCAATGGTCAACCCAACAAAGGCAACAGTGACTTGGTTCTCGTTGAATAATCATATTGTCAACACTCCATCACCAACTGTAATGCTGTGTTCAGAGATGGTGGAAAGAACGCAGACAATGAATTACCTGGGGATACGGTTTGATCGAAGCCTTGCTTATAATGTGCACATAGACCAGGTGATAACAAAGGCCAAGCGGGGTTTGGCAGCGATGCGGGTGATGGCGGCAGCAAACTGTGAGCAGCGCCATCTATGTCTTCTGTACGAGGGGCTGGTCATGTCTGTTTTGGAGTATGCAATGGCAATCTTGACTCTCAGCCATAAGCAGATAGAAAGGATGGAAAGGATACAGAATGAAGCTATGCGCATTATTCTTGGATGTACAAGAGATACAGCATGCAGGGCGATGCGCTACCTTCTTGATTTTCCAACCATTGAAGAGAGAATACAAGTTTGCAGGGCACGCGCCTACCTCAGAATTAACGCAAACACACAACATCCACTGCATAGTGAAATTAGGAAGGTGAAGGGCAGCAGGTTAAAAAGAGGACGGTCGTGGATGGGTCAAGCCGAAGACATTCTTCAACAGGTGTGTTCACTTGAGGACTTAGAACCTGGCGAGGAGTGGGTGCAAGTGCCAACAGACTTCTGCACATCCTTTTCAGTTTGCATACAACTTGACAGAAAATGCAGACAAGAAAATCCGGCTGCTGTTGAGGCTGAAGTACAAGCGTTGATTTTCGAGAATTCGCTAGACGGTGACGCGGTCATCTACACAGATGGGTCGGTCGTCCGACATGTGAGAAGCTCATGGGCCTTTACAGCTCGGGCCGAAGGGAGAATTGTGAAGGAGGACTCTGGTGCTTTTACTGAAACCACAAGTAGCCTGACCATGGAAGTCATGGCAGTAAGTAAAGCAATAACATGGCTCGAGACACAGACATTCACCAGGGCTTGTTTCCTTAGCGACTCAATGAACATGATCAAGAGGATAGAGGAGGGGTCGATCCGAAGAGAATGGTTGCTGCCTCTGGAGCGGTCTCGACTGGCAAAGATTAGTTTCATCTTCGTGCCAGGGCATGAGGGAGTACAAGGAAATGAGCGGGCTGACAAGCTCGCAGGTGAGGCTACTGTGGAGGGCGGACGCGCCATGGACCAGGCCGACATTCTGAATGCTCTACGAGAAGTAAGACTTTTGCGAGAACCAAGTGATGACTGTGAATCTACAACAATGGCCAGACTGCGAGAGCAGCAAATTAAAAGAGGTGTGGCCAAACAAGAACACTACGCAGGAAGCCAAAGAAGATTGATAAACCAACACAGAACTGGCGTCGTTAGCCGCTACACGCTGCGGGATTTGCTGAGGAGGGGATCCGAGCACTTATGGACTGAATGGTTCGATGTGCAATGAGGATGATCTGTCGACTAACTAACTAACTAACTATTTCCCTCTCATGGGGAATGTCAGCCCGCGCTTCTCAGCGTAACTTGAGTTGAATTGAGCTAAGAACCGACATCACTGCACTCAGGACATTTCCATACATGCTTCGTCCCCTCGTTCAACAGCCAGCCAAGAGACACACTACTAATCGTTCCCACCGCTGTCTGATTTAAAGTTCTCCTGGTCTTCCCTCTCAGTTTTGAGATTCTTCCAGAACCCCTAACGATTCCCCGCAATCTCATTATTTCCACATACGGGTTCTCAATCTATTCCCCCGCCTTCTCCACCTGGTCCCAAAAACGCATGATCGCCTCCCCCTTGTCCATAGGCAATCTACCACCAAGAGGTGCATTCCCTGTCAGCCTATCAGCCTGTTCATGACCCCGCACCCCTAACTTCCTAACTGCTACACGAACACGCCTGCTACTATTCAACTGATTAAATGCTATGGGATGATTAATCGTCGTAAGCGGCTTCTCATATCTGCCACGGGCTTACATATCGCATACATGTTGTTATTGTGTTATAATACAACATGTCTGCTACCATATGAAAAATTTTTCAAATGTGACACACCCCTACTTCCCATTTCCAACCATTTATTTTTGTATGATTCAATCATACTTTTTGTTAGGTACTGAATCAGTTAATATAGCCAAAGTATTTCAGTTTCCGGAACTTTGTGGAAGTCACCAGAAATTAAACTTAGCGCATAATTGCCTTTGAATGTAAATGTTATAGACGGGTTCAAAGAATATATTTGATACAGAAAGGAACAAATGCACCCATACGACAAGAATATTGAAGAAGGTTGGCTACTAAAAACAATAAAACAACGAAAATTGAAATGATTTGGTCAGTTGAAACGCCATGAAAGTTTGGAGAGAATAATGGAGGGTTATATGCCCGGGAAGAGAGGAAAAAGATGTCCGGAGAGAAGATGGGTGCAGGATGTGGTTGATGATCTCCAGATGGATATATTGGACGCGGGGCATCTTGCTTATAACTGAAAAGTGTTCCGGAAGGTTGTTATGGGAGCGAGGTTCTGAAAAAATACACTGAATGAATGAATTAAATTTAGAATATATAATTCTAACATATTAGTACTGCTGATTGGATCACAAACATGGATAACAACTAAAACGATTACTAATAAACTACAAAAATCCGTTATTTGTTAGTGCATGAGCAAAATAAAAGGAATAAAATGGTATGACAGAATCACCAGTGTGAGCTCCTGGAGTAAGTAAGTGGCACCTTGCCGTCTTTACAGACGAAAGTATGTGGATTGGAACAAGAGCTAGAATTCCATCGCACAATGTCTGGGCTTGGATTCAGAGAACATTTGTTGCCCATGCAGCATGATCCCTCTCTCGGCCTTGCCTTGTTTACTCCAGAAGAAAGGATAACCAGTACGTCTGGAACAAGGTAAGCTGCAGATGCTGCCGGCTCAGCATCGAGAGAACCAGACAAATACCAATGGATCAAGAGGTAAAAAGGAAAGAAAAAAAATAAAAAGACTCCAGTGCTGTAAATGACATGTGCTGAGAACACCTGAGAATAGTGTAACTAGGAAGGCTATTTTCTAAAATCTATAGGGCAATAGAAAAAGAGGAAGAACGAGAAACACACTGATAAGAAAAGTAGATATAGAAATAAATCATGTCCAGGGCTGACACTGACGGAGCCGCATGGGAACTAAGGATAGAACATCTGGGAGTACGTTGGTTGTTGAGCGCCATTGCTCCAATGAAGAATATAGGTTAAAAAAATAAAAAGAACAGCTTTGCGTAAAGTTACTTGAGAACATATGCTTCAGCAGAGGTAACAAGCAGAAGAATAAGGAAAAGTAAACTAAAGTAAAGTAAGGAAAGTGAATTAAATTATGGTACAATAAAGCACGTAAAGTTACTTGAGAACCAATGCTGCATTAGGGGTAACAGGCAAATGACGAAGTAAAGTAAAGTAAAGTAAAGTAAAGTAAAGTAAAGTAAAGTAAAGTAAAGTAAAGTAAAGTAAAGTAAAGTAAAGTAAAGTAAAGAAAATTAAAGTAAGGAAAGTGAAGTAAATTATGGTTTCAAAAAAAAAAAAAAAAACACGATAAAGTAAAGCAAAGTAATTAAAAGAGAATTAAAGTAGAGTGAATCTTTTAAAAGCAAAATGTAAAGCCAAGGAAATAAAAGTAAGGAAAGTGAAGCAAATTATGGTAAAGTAAAATAAAGTAAAGTTAAGCAGATTAAAGCACGATAAAGTAAAGAAAATACAAAGCAAGTTGAATTGAGTTGAGTTAGAACCGACATCACTGCACTCAGGACATTCCCATACGTGTTCCGTCCCCTCGTTCAACAGCCAGCGAAGAGTCCCGCAATCTCATCCTTTCCACATACGGGTTCTCAATCTATTCCCCCACCTTCCCCACTTGGTCACACTAGCACACGACGACCTGACGCATAGATAGTTCTGCCTATGCCATCCAGGACCTGCCTCGCCTTAGTCTATTCTATAGAAAGCAAATTAAAGTAAAGTAAAAGTGTCCATGTGGAAAACCCCGCTCTTATTGCGTATATAGTATTAAGATAATACGTAGTTTTTCAACAATGCATCGATTCATGCCAGGAAGCGTAGTCAATTATTATAAAAGTGCATTCTTTAGTACACCCCAAACAGCAGCGTCCTGTTACCTGATTCAGTACCAAATAAAAAGTACATTTAGACCAAAGATGGTACACCATCAAATGACCAAGTATTATAATATACGTTTCCATTCACTGAGCTTTAAAATTCCAGAAGATACCACGAAACAAAAGAAATAATACGATGACCCTAGTATGGCGATATATCAGCCTTCTGTCTAAATGGGAGGTCACAAATGGCACTGAATCAGTTAAGCGATCTGCAGCTCACTGTTTGTAAACATCCTGAAAACTGTAATTGAGCAATATACTTTCTGTGTTGCTTGAGTTTGGTTCTAACCTCCAAAGTCGATTCATGTTCTTTCGGAAGGGATATCAGGAAACAGTGGTGATTCAGTGGCTACCACGTTAGCCTGTAGCCTCATAGATCATGCGTTTGAATTCCCGTTTAAGATGGAGATTTTGTGTTTCCAAATACACGGGCTTCCGTGTCGAGTGAGCGTAAAATGGGTCACAGAAAAGGGTCCTGGAAAGTAAAGGCGTCTGGTGTGATACTGATATCACCCACTGAATGGTGATACTGATATCACCCACTGAATGGTGATACTGATATCACCCACTGAATGCTGATACTGATATCACCCACTGAATGCTGATACTGATATCACCCACTGAATGCTGATACTGATATCACCCACTGAATGGTGATACTGATATCACCCACTGAATGGTGATACTGATATCACCCACTGAATGGTGATACTGATATCACCCACTGAATGGTGATACTGATATCACCCACTGAATGGTGATACTGATATCACCCACTGAATGGTGATACTGATATCACCCACTGAATGGTGATACTGATATCACCCACTGAATGCTGATACTGATATCACCCACTGAATGCCGAATGGCCTAAAACTAAGGGGTTAGCGCCTTATATCGAAAATACCTCATGGATGGGTAGGAATCCTCTATGTGTTACCTTACTTTACCTTTTTTCACATCTTGATTTAATGGTTTTTGTCTGGGTTTGTGAGAAGAAAAAAAAACAGTTGAGTTAAGTTGAGCTAAGAACTGACACCACTGCACTCAGGATATTCCCATACGCGCTCCGTCCCCTCGTTGAACAGCCAGTGAAGAGTCATACTACTAATCATTCCCACCGCTATCTGATTAAAAGTTCTCCTGGTCTTCCCTCTCAGTTTTGAGATTCTTCAAGAACCCATGCCCATCACCCCGCAATCTCATCCTTTCCACATACGGGTTCTCAATCTGTTCCCCCCTCCTTCTCCATCTGGTCCCACAAGCGCACGACTACCTCCCCTTTGTCCGTAAGTAATCTGCCACAAAGAGGTGCATTCCCCCGCACAGCCAGGACAACAAATCCATAAAATTCTCACAATCTGTGACCTCTCAAGCGAGGTTGATTTGACGAATGAATGAATTATACTAATGATTTGAAGTACGAACAATTTATACTACCGATCTGAAGTATGAATAATCACTACACGCCCAGACAAAATAAGTTCCTGGTCCAGCAATTCAGTTAGTACCCAAATATGGTCAGGCTGATATTATAATATGTCTTCCTTGTTCCATTTAATGTATACCACCTCTGGTATTAAGCTTCCCTTTGGAATTTTATTTGATTACGTTATCTACGACGGTTGTGCATTTGGGAAAATGATTCTGATTTGTCGCTATAAGGCACTTGACAGATTGTAAGAAACAAGGTCAACATAGGACTGGTGTACGCTCCGTTGCTGTACTTTAGAAGTTGGATCAGTTCAATCAAGCAGATGTCAATGGTTAGTCGACAGATCATCCTCATTGCACATCGAACCATTCAGGCCATAAGTGCTCGGATCCCCTCCTCAGCAAATCCCGCAGCGTGTAGCGACTCACGACACCAGTTCTGTGTTGGTTTATTAATCTTCTTCGGCTTCCTGCGTTGTGTTCTTGTTTGGCCACACCTCTTTTAACTTGCTGTTCTCGCAGCCTGACCATGGTTGTAGATTCACAGTCATTGCTTGGTTCACATAAACGACTTACTTCTCGTAGAACATTCAGAATATCTGCCTGGTCCATGACTCGTCCGCCTTCCACAGTAGCCCTGCCTGCAAGCCTGCTCATTTCCTTGTACACCCGCATGCCCTGGCACGAAAATGAAACTAATCTTTGCCAACCGATACCGATCCAGAGACAGCAACCACTCTCTTCGAATCCACACCAATCTCTATCTTCCTGAGCATACTCATCGATTCACTAAGGACACATGCCCGATTGAATGTCTGTGTCTCGTGCCATGTTATTGCTTTACTTACTGCCATGACTTCCATAGTCAGGCTACTTGTGGTCAAAACAAAAGCACCAGAATCTTTCTTCACAATTTCCACAACTTTAGTTTGTAAAGGATCATTTTTCATTCCACATGGATACCACATTAAGTGTTTAGTCTTTTCCCATAGACAAGCTAGTGTGTTGGGAAACAAGTAGGCGGACAAAAATGGCTGGATCTGCACCCCTTGCTTGGGTATTGGTGCATTATAAGGCAGATGTCGTCGGGGACATTTGGAGTCGTTCGTATGGTGCAGAAAATGGTAGATCGTCACAACTTTTAGAGAATGGTGCTGCAGGGAGTGAACAGAGTGTCTAGCTAACTCTCAAAACTCCGAGGTTATGCCAGATGGACACATAATCAAACTGCTACTAATACCATTAGTTTGAGACTCTTAGCTGGAGGTTGCAGATGAGGGCGGGATGATGTCTGGTATTGACCTGATTGTTGTGATATTGGTTCTTAACTTAAATCTCCTCCCATAGATTACAGGATTCTCAGCAAGGTTCATGAATTCTATAGCAGTAGTGATGTTTAAAATGCGTGTATATCTGAATCATTCCCATCTCTTTACTTAACTTAAATCTCCTCCCATAGATTACAGGATTCTCAGCAAGGTTCATGAATTCTATAGCAGTAGTGATGTTTAAAATGCGTGTATATCTGAATCATTCCCATCTCTTTACTTAACTTATGTATGGCTTCAACAATAAGAATTAGGCAAACAGCTTTCTTTGGTCATGTGGATGTGATGGGAAGAGAGGCACTAGAGAACAACATCACAACTGGAAAGATCAAGGGGCAGAGAGGCAGGGATAGACCAAGAGAAATTATGCTGGATGGAATGAGGCATGGATGAATATCATCAGCAGAGTTGATCCAGAATACCAAAGACTGAGATATGTGGAGAAACATAAACACCTACGCCAGCTGGCAAGGCACTTGATGATGATGAAATATTGCTCTACAAATACTGCTTGTGCACAGCAGTGGCCATACCAGGGACAAATCTGGTATGACTGGCTATAAGGTGTATTTTTAATGACTGCAGTGTTTGAAAATATTGCCTGTCCAAGTTTTGTATACACCCTCTGTAAAGTTCATGCAATATCATAGGTAAATACAAAACTTGGACCGGCAATATTTTCAAACACTGCACAATCATTAAAAATACACCCTGTACATGAGTGATGCAGGTCTTACTAGGCAAAAGGGAACATCACCCCTAGTGCACAAAAGATGGATTGTGAACAAGGTGGAAGAATCTATAAAGGTCCATGACTTGAAAAGCGAAGCATCGGTGTGGTACTCACAAGATGAGTTCAGGAGATGATATAGAGAACACCACTGCCCACCACGGAGGAGATTGTAAAGTGAAACATCAGTGTGGTACTCACACGATGGGTTCGGGACAAGATATAGGAAACACAACTGCAAACCATGGATGAGACTGTAAAAGTGAAACATCAGTGCAGTACTCACAAGATGAGTTCAGGAGACGATATAAGGAACACAATTGTCCACCATGAAGGAGATTGTAAAGTGAAACATCAGTGTGGTACTCAACACAACAAATGAGAAACAGCGTTACAAATAGTTTTTGACCCCTTGGAGAGAATCGTGCTGTAAATATACTCTGGAAAGAATCAACAGGTCCAGTGAATTTGGCAGATGTACAACTAGAAGCGAGAGTGTTGAATATCCATTGCAGCCAACCTTCATTACGGAGATCACACCTGATTTATATGAGAATCATAATATTCTAAATAGTCTTTTGTCGCAATTACACAATACCGCACATAAAACCCATCTGTGGGCGATTTGGAAGCAGACCCCTTGTGATAGATTTCATACAATGGTATGAGTGTTGGTCATTCAGAAATCAATGGCAAACTACTGAATTTAAACTTGCCAATAAATCACAAACAGGTAAAAATACTTGTGTTGACTCCTGCATACTGTAAAGGATATGCAACTACCACCATAATGTACATAGCAGGCTAACAGAAGATTAACAAGTGAGAAACATACATGTCCCATAACAATACAATAATGAGAAGATTGTGCTAGAAAGCAATAAATACATGAACACAATCTGTTCTTAGGCAGTAATATAAATGAAGATAATAGTAAATTTCAGATTTGTTTTCTTTTAATAAATTTGATGGAAAATCTTAAAAACAGCAGTGAAGAAACAGACAGAGAGGATAAGGAAAGCGGCCAATTAGGCACCTCACCATATTAGCCTTCTTCTTATTTCGGGTGAAGGAGAGTAACTGGGAGAGTACATGCCCTAAATCTTGGTCGGCAACTGTTCTAGGATCAAAGCTCTGATAGGCAGACAGTTAGAACATTGCTTTGCTGATCTACCAGCTTCTGGAGCTAGTTTTGTTCCAGATGTATTGGTGTTACTTTTCCTCTGGCGTAAACTAGGTAGGTCAAGAGAGAGAGAGAGAGAGGGAGGATCATACTGCATGGGCTGCACATGATCTCTACAATTCAGCCTAGGCTTTGTACTGTGGAGATATAACATGCCTTTTCTTTTTCTTAAAAACTATTGTATGCCAAGATAGCAATGTGCCAGTGAGTATAGTCTATGCCAGGTGGCATTGGTGATCATGTCTGTCCAGTTTCCTGTCTCCTGTGCTGCTAATCATGTCTAATACCAATGTATTTCCATCCCATCACATCAAACTGTTCAGCATCTTCTCTCTTGGTCTCCTCCTGTCTTTCTTCCCCTCCAACCTTCCTGTTGTGACAACATACTGCAGATTTCCTCTTCTTGTGACATGCCTAAAGATTGTGGACTGCCATCTTCTGATGTAACCAATTCTCTTTGTGAGTTAACTTCTTTCAAGATATCTTCATTGGTCTTTCTATCCATCCAGTCTTCTAATAAATCTTCTGTAAAACCACATCTTCCCAGATTCCACTTAATTCCTCACTTGTCTTCTAATTGTCCATGATTCGCTTCTGTAAATCAGGATAGGTTCTATACAGCACTTAAGGATTCTTTTCCTTACTTCAACGGACAAAGGAAAGCAATGGCAAACTATCTTATTTACAGATGCCTCACATATCATGTCTGCACACCATAATAGACACACATTATTTGTCTAATAAAATATATGCATAATAAACACGTGTTGCATGAGATACATGTGATATAGGATAAACAAGATATAAAAGTGTCAGAATTACAAACGTAAAAAGATTGGACGCTATATATGGACCAAAAAACACATTCAAAAGAAACCGAAACAAAGACAGAAAGGCGTTGGAAAAAACCAGTGTTGAGAATATCAAATAGCAAGGCCAACTTAAGAAAACAAATTGTTTTTAATGTATCAGATGCGAAATACAGATAAAAACCCACAAAAAGAGAGCTAATGGGGGAACAGGTCAGAAACCATGATTAAAATACACAGCAAAGGTATCAATGTAGATTATTAGGTTAATGAGACACTGCTATAAAAATCAGGAACACAAAATATGTCCTGGAATCTATGAGTATAGCGACATGACACGGTTTGATTAAATGATGTTTACGTGTTGTTACCATTCTCTTGTCTGTAATTGAAACATATAAATAGGCACGATGCAATTAAATTTTCCCACCCTATTAACTCTTTACCAATTCTGTGGCAAAGGGGTTACAGGACAAAATGTGTAATCTTGCATGCCGCGTTAGAAACACAGCTGCGGGCAATTTAGCATCAGACCGCTTTGCATTGGTTTTCATACAATGGTATGAGTGCCAGTTGTTCAGAAAGGAATGGCAAACTACTGGATGTAAACTTGTGAAGAAATCACAAACAGCCAATAGATGCTGCGACTGACTGCGACGTCCTGTAAAGGAAATGCAACTAAATTAACTCTTTACAAATGTCATATTTTAGTGAAGGATCTCTCTCAGAGTTTTCATTTACTGTTAAAGATTACAGGTTAATGATCTCTATGGCTTTCACAACTATATTGTAATTATATCACCAGTCTGGGCGACAGAGCAGAAGTATCCCCAATCAAAGGAGAAGTAAGGCACTCCCTTCTAAAGTAATGCCAAAATTGTTATCTACTACTCATTATACCTTGCAGTGTAGGACAGGGCGGTCTTGAGTCTGAGGAATTCAGGCCGCCTGGCTAGTGCAGTCACTGTAATCTGTGCAAGTTAGGGTTTGCTTTTTCCCAATGACAGAAAAAATCCATACATTATCGAGGATTAAAACCCAGGTCTCCAAAAGGAGAACCTGGCATTCTAGCCACTTGACCCCCGCTCCTAGAAGTAATAAAGTCAAGAAGGTTGACTTCATTGAAAGGGTTTTACCTATTTGGCTTGGTCACTCTCTGCAGAACGGCAAGCTGCTTGCCCAGAGCATAACACATAGCACAAACACCATAGCTCCAGCAATGAGTTGAGGGAGACCCGGGTTTGAATCCTCGGTAAGGTGTGGATTCTTTTCTGTTGGGTGCAAAAAGAAGAGTCTAACCTGCACAGTTCATGGTGACAGCACTAGCCAGATGGTCTGAATTCCTCAGGCTCAAGACCGCCCTGTCTTACACTGCACGGTACAATGAGTAGTAGATAACAATGTTGGCATTAGATGACAGTTTTTGAATTACTTTAGAAGGGAGTGCCTTACTTCTCCTTTGGTTGGGGATACTCCTGTTCTATCACCCTGACTGTTGATATAAGGGGGTCTCAGGAAACATTGAGTTGAGTTGAGCTAAGAATTAACATCACTAAACTCAGAACATACCCTTACCCGCCCCGTCCCCTCATTCAACAGCCAGCGAAGAGTAATACTACTAATCGTTCCCACCACTATCTGATTGAAAGTTCTTCTGGTCTTCCCTCTCAGTTTTGAGATTCTTCCAGAACCCCTGCCAATCCCCCGCAATCTCATCCTTTCCACATATGGGTTCTCAATTTGTTCCTCCACCTTCTCCATCTAATCCCACAGGAATTTTGACCACCTCTCCCTTATCCATAGGTAATCTACCACCAAGAGGTGCATTCCCTGTCAGCCTGTTCATTCCCCCACACTCCAGCATCACCATGGCAAAAAATCCATATAATTCTCACAATCTGTGACCTCTGAAGCGAGGATAACAATTCCACACAAAACATTCCTTTCTCCACCTTACTTAGCACACTCCTGGAGTCCGTAATGAATGCAATGTGTGTTGCAGTGGTTTCCTCTAACCAATGGAATGCTGAAGTTACTGCTTCCACCTCCATTCTCATGCTGAAGGTTGTAGTCTCATATGCCAGACTCTCCTTTTTCCAAGCATCATCCATTAGGCTACGCGATGAAACTCTAGCCACTCTGTCTGTTTCTCACCACATCAGTGTAGATGACTATGTCACCTTGATGTGTATTACTTTGGATCAGCTGTTGCACCTCAAACTCTGTGCAGCCCGATGCCCATTCTCTGCACTCACGAGCCAGTGTTACAATTACATTGTGCCAGTCCGTCATGTCTTCTGGTACTTTAACCCACCCTTTTCCACGACTGATGGTCTCTAGATTACACACCTGGTGTATAGATATTTATGCCTGTGCCATACCCACCACATTTAGTATTTAGAGAGCAGCTGACAGATAGTTGTTGGTTATGGTCTCAAGTTCGTAACAATAGGTAGAGGATCTCTGTATAGAGACAACAACTACAGTCAGCGATGAGTATGGTCACTGCCAAGATGGAAAGTAATGACAGACTACCTTCTTTACAGATGCCTAGAAAACTACAGCAGTCAAAGAAATTAAGGGGCATAAGACACTCTTATTTAGTTAGTTAGTTAGTCGAGGTTCCAACTTCATGTCAACGGGTCGTTCCCATTATGCTCCGTTCCTGTGGCAGTGAATATCACACAAAATGCTCCCCACTGTCCAATGTGAAAAGTGGAACAGACAGGAGTTTCGGCAATCCAACAGCCCGCACAGGTACACTGTGCATAATTCCGCCGCCAGAATGCCAACACGAAAATATATATAGACCATACTGGAAGCTGCCTAGGTCAGCATGGCCAAATGGAAACAGCGCAAGTTCTTAAACATCCGGTGTGCTGATGCTGAGGTTCAACCACTACACTACACAGGACAGTTGGACTAAAATGTTGACCTATCGTCCTTGATTTGGGCACGTAAATTACAAGTACCTCTGAAGTTGGAGTGGGTTCGTCTGATGGTGAGGGACACTGTTAATAGGGAAAGCTAATGCACACGCAAAAGTCAGTCCAGCACACTAGAAGAAGTGTGTATGGACTACGCTCGAGTTCAAAGTGAGTAAGCGCCAAAAAAAAACAAAAAAAAAAAAACCGGAAGCTGCGGTAGCATATTGAATACTTATTTGCCTACCAGTCTTATGATCATGGGTTCGATTTGCATCTGGAAAGATTCAAATTATAAATACTGATTGGGGCTCCCAGGTTGACCCTTTCTAAAATGTGTGTCAGGAAATAGCTTGGCAAGAAAAGGCGGCTCGTGTGATACTGACCATATCTCTCACTGAGCGCAGATTGGTCTACGAAAGTTTGGGTCCAGAATTGTATGCTCAGTGCAAATTCATTCAGTAGCATGCCCCTTGCAGAACCTTGCTCCCACAACTCATTCATTCATTCTGTAGTATGTCCCTTGCAGAACCTCGCTCCAATAACTCATTTATTCATTTAGTTGCATGTCCCTTGCAGAACCTCGCTTCTATAACTCATTCATTTATTCAGCAGCATATCCCTTGCAGAACCTCGCTCCTATAACTCATTCATTCATTCAGTAGCATGCCCCTTGCAGTGCCTCGCTCCCATAGCTCATTCAATCATTCAGTAGCATATCCCTTGCTCTCATAACTCATTCATTCATTCAGAAGCATGTCCCTTGCAGAACCTCTCTCCCATTACAACTGTTCAGGAAAACTCGGCCATAAGCAAGATAACCTGCGTCTGATACACCCATCTGGAGATCACCCACCACATCCTGCACCCATCTTCTCTTTGGCCTTCCTCTTCCTCTCTTCCCAGGCATATACCCCTCCATGATTGTTCTCTCCAAACTCTCATGATGTTTCAAGTGACCAGAATATTTTTATTAAGATGCATAAAAGAGTTCTTTAGTTTTTTTTTTTTAAACACAGCAGATATTGCCACTGACGTGTAAAGTGTTAGAACATAACATATTCTAAACAATGAATTATGAGGTGGGATAGCCTGTTACCTTCCTCATTGACTTTCCAGCTCAGACAGTGCCCAGGACAATTATTAAAATTGCCTGGTATAAATTTTTATGAGACTAGGTCAACCTCAGAGCTGTAATTTGTTTTCCGCATATCCTTTACAGGACATTGCAGTCAACACCAGCATTTTTCAACTGCTGTTGATGTCTTGTCAAGTTTTACGTTGTTTGCCATTGATTTCTGAACGACCGGCTCCCATACCAACGCGTTACCCCAGCACGATATGGTCTGCTGCCAAATCGGCCGCCGCGGCATTTCAAACGCGTGGTAAACGGCTCACAAAACGTGTTTGCAAGCCCTTAGGCCACAGAAAAGAACAGATGACTCTGTATTGGTCAGAAGAAATCATCTTGTCCTTGCTGATGTTTGAACCCAGACCAAACGTCCTTACAGGCAAGTGCACTAACCGCTATGGCATCATGACTCTCCTTTTGTTATAGATTTTAAAAATACCAAGTTAGTTTCAAATATTTTAATAAACCACGAGAGTTTACAGCCAGCAAATGTGCAAACCATGTTGAAAATCATTAAAATGTGAACAACTGATCATTGGAAGCGAAACAATTAACAACTGTTTCATAGAAACTAGAAGAAAACAGATTAACTGTAATGCTTTATCATCAACATTTCTTAAACACAGTGAGATAGTAATTACTTCCATCTCAGTATTTTGTGAATGTAGTATTCTCCATTTATAAAGACTGTGCTCACAGTTTCATCATTATTTCTCACAGTGTCCATGGATTGCTATTTACAACACAATCTCTTAATGCTAAACCCCAGACAAAAACAAGACAATAGGGACATTCAATAGGTAATTTACAGAAAGCAATATAATGACGATGATGAATGAATAACATCTTTGCTATTCATACTTTGAAAATAAGAAAGGGAGATTTACTTGGTGATGCTTTTGTGTGGCTGAGAATTAGTTTCTGTATAATGGTTACAAAGTAATGAAATAAGTTATTTGCAGGGTAAGACATAAGTGAAGGGCAGCAACAATGAAAATACATGCCATATTAAATAGGCGCCCCTGCCACACAAAAGAATGTTGAAAATATCTTGCACATAGCCTACGATGGGTAGCGTTGTGATGTTCTGTTGTGATAATTTGGTGTGTCCAGTGTGTGCCGCGTGGTTACACACCCGCTTCACACGCGTGATCCGGGACTGTTTCCGGATCCGGTCAGGGATATGCACTACTGACGAGCTCAAATGAGGGCGAAACTCGAGTATAGTGCTTCCATATTGACGTGGATAGGCCTTAGGTTCATACCAGAATGCGATCGGCGTTGCCAGTAGTGGGTTGTGCTCAATATTTGAAAATATGATTAATTTAAACAAGGGAATTGTGGTAGTGGAGTGGCCAGCACGCTTGCCTGTTGGCACTGTAGTCATGTGTTCAAATTCCCCTCAGGGCGGGGGTTTTTTAAACTGACCTGGTTCCCAAAGGCTAAAATGGGTACCAGGTAATATCCTCAGAAGTAGGATGGCCAGCGTGATATTGACCACATGCAGATTGGTCTAGAACAATCTTCAATATGCGCTTGTGGGACCAGGTGGACAAGGCGGAGGAACAGATTGAGAACCCATATGTGGAAAGAATGAGATTGTGGGGGATCGGCAGGGGTTCTGGAAGAATCTCAAAACAGAGGGAAGACCAGGAGAACATTTAATCAGATAGCGGTGGGAACGATTAGTAGTATGACTTCGCTGGCTGTTGAACGAGGGGACGTAGCACGTATTGGAATGTCCTAAGTGCAGTGATGTCGGTTCTTGACTCAACTCAACTCATTATGCTAATGAAGTACCCTTAACAAGTGATGACAATGAGTTGCAATAATTGATAGACACTGGAACCAGTGAAAGTGACAAGAAAGTTTCAGAACTACAAAACAAACTGACACAAAATCAAAAGTTATGCTCACAACCAAGAAATAAAAGTAATGAGAGTTTACAGTGATGACAAAATGAATAATGCTGAAATATGTTGAGAGAATTCATTATTTAGTAGAGGCAGTAATAACAACAGCTGTGGAGATGTGGTTTTATAGAAGAATGGTCAGAACACCGTGGACAGATAGAAAGAGTAATGAGGATATCCTGAAAGAAGTTCACTCACAAAGAGGACTAGATACTCGCATCAGAAGATAGTCCACATTCTTTTGGTATGTCACGAGAAGAGGAAAGCTGAAGTATGTCGTCTAATGGGAAATTTGGAGGGGAAGAGAGGCAGGGGAAACCAAGGGAGAGGATGCAGGATAGTCTGATATCAAGGCATGGGGGGACATCGGTATCAGAAATGATTGGCAGTACACGAGAAAGAAGGCTGTGGACAGACATGATCACCAATGCCATAAGGTATTAACTATAAGAAGAAGAATAACTGATGGAAAAAGTAACACAAAAATAACATGTAGAATAATCCAAACAAAGGAAGCATTTCATTGAATAAAGAACATCTGGGTAACTTATCACTGTGGAACAGTTGGAAAGGGGGAATCAAGTGGGGAACTGAGTAGGGGGATCAAGTATGGAACTGTTGGAATGGGGGGATGAAGTGTGGAACTGTTGGAGTGGGGGATCAAGTATGGAACTGTTGGAATGGGGGATCAAGTATGGAACTATTGGAGTGGGGAATCAAGTATGGAACTGTTGGAGTGGGGGATCAAGTGTGGAATTGTTGGAGTGGGGAATCAAGTATGGGACTGTTGGGAGTGGGAGATCAAGTATGGAACTGTTGGAGTGGGGAATCAAGTATGGAACTGTTGGAGTGGAGGATCAAGTATGTAACTGTTGGAGTAGGGAATCAAGTATGGAACTGTTAGAGTGGGGGATTAAATATGGAACTTTTGGAGTGGGGGATTAAATATGGAACTGTTGGAGTGGTGAATTAAGTATGGGGATGTTGGAGTGGGGGGATTAAGCATGGAACTGTTAAGAGTGGGGACTAAGTATAGAACTGAGTGGGGGATTAATTATGTAACTGTAGGGGAATCAAGTATTGAACTTGTTGCAATAATCAAAGGCAAGAACTCATTCTAATTTGTACTTAACCAGGTCAAAACGGAGACAATCAACATCTACACCTGTCAATCTCTGCTAGTAGAGACTAATCATTTATGGGCATGTCCTAAGAGCAGTGGCCTAAATTCTTTATATAATTATAATATGTTCGCAAACTTCTTTCTGTTCATGCAGTAATCACCCACCATTTCGAACTCGCTGCCACAAATAAAATACAACAACCAACTGCAAGAGTATTCCTTTAATGCACATTACAGTGCTTACATGAATCAATCTAACCAGTTTCATGGTCCAGGTGGACATCTTCGTCTGATAAGCAGTCCTCGGCCCCACTGCCGGTCATTTTCATCATCATATAATTGTGTACTGGCGAGGATGCAAATTCTGGCCAATGCACTGCTGCCTGCAACAACAAAAAAAGGACAACCAGGTAAATTTGTTACAAAGAAATATTTTCACAGCTAAATGTTGTTACAAAGAAATATTTGTACAGGCGAATATTGTTACAAAGAAATACTTATGCAGCTGAATATTGTTACAAAGAAATACTTATACAGCAGAATACTGTTATGAAGAAATACTTGTGCAGCTGAATATTGTTACAAAACATACTTGTACAGCTGAATATTATTACAAAGAAATACTTACACAGCAGAATATTGTTATGAAGAAATACTTGTACAGCTGAATATTGTTACAAAAAACTACTTGTACAGTTAAACACTGTTACAAGAACTACTTGTACAGGTGAATACTGGTACAAAGAAATACTTGTACAGGTGAATATTGTTACAAAGAAATACTTATACAGCAGAATACTGTTATGAAGAAATACTTGTGCAGCTGAATATTGTTACAAAAAATACTTGTACAGCTGAATATTATTACAAAGAAATACTTACACAGCAGAATATTGTTATGAAGAAATACTTGTACAGCTGAATATTGTTACAAAAAACTACTTGTACAGTTAAACACTGTTACAAGAACTACTTGTACAGGTGAATACTGGTACAAAGAAATACTTGTACAGGTGAATATTGTTACAAAGAAATACTTATACAGCAGAATATTGTTACGATGAAATACTTGTACAGATGAATATTGTTACCAAAGGGTAGAAGTAGTCCCCTGGCATTCCAACCTGATACAACATCATCCACTGAGTGGTCTATAAAAATATGGCATTAGCACCATATATCCATTACACCTCAAGGTGTGGAGAAAGGGGTCTTTTACTTCCTTTACTCACATACTGTAGTGCTCCCGCCATGTTCAAACTACAAAAACGTCCTATTTCACAGAATGTATCATAGATGTGAAGCAACACACAGCTGTAGTTGCAAATTCTACTCCTATAGAAAACATGAGACAATGCAGCAGGACCCACCTTGTACAGTTTGACAAATTCTACTCCCGTAGAAAACATGAGACAATGCAGCAGGACCCATCTTGTACAGTTTGATAAATTCTACTCCCATAGAAAACATAAGACAATGCAGGACCCAGCTTGTACAGTTTGATAAATTCTACTCCCATAGAAAACACGAGAACATGCAGCAGGACCCACCTTGTACAGTTTGACTAATTCTACTCCTATAGAAAATACGAGACAATGCAGCATGACCCAGCTTGTACAGTTTGACAAATTCTACTCCCGAAGAAAACATGAGAACATGCAGCAGGACCCACCTTGTACAGTTTGACAAATTCTACTCCCGTAGAAGACATGAGACAATGCAGGACCCAGCTTGTACAGTTTGACAAATTCTACTCCCATAGAAAACATGAGACAATGCAGGACCCAGCTTGTACAGTTTGACAAATTCTACTCCCATAGAAAACACGAGAAAATGCAGGACCCACCTTGTACAGTTTGACAAATTCTACTCCCATAGAAAACATGAGAAGATGCAGCAGGACCCACCCTTTACAGTTTGACAAATTCTACTCCCATAGAAAACACGAGAAAATGCAGCAGGACCCACCTTGTACAGTTTGACAAATTCTACTCCCATAGAAAACACGAGAAAATGCAGGACCCAGCTTGTACAGTTTGACAAATTCTACTCCCGTAGAAAACATGAGAAAATGCAGCAGGACCCACCTTGTACAGTTTGACAAATTCTACTCCCATAGAAAACACGAGAAAATGCAGGACCCACCTTGTACAGTTTGACAAATTCTACTCCCGTAGAAAACATGAGACAATGCAGCAGGACCCACCTTGTACAGTTTGACAAATTCTACTCCCATAGAAAACATGAGACAATGCAGCAGGACCCATCTTGTACAGTTTGACAAATTCTACTCCCGTAGAAAACATGAGAAAATGCAGCAGGACCCACCTTGTACAGTTTGACAAATTCTACTCCCATAGAAAACACGAGAAAATGCAGGACCCACCTTGTACAGTTTGACAAATTCTACTCCCATAGAAAACATGAGACAATGCAGCAGGACCCACCTTGTACAGTTTGACAAATTCTAATCCCATAGAAAACATGAGACAATGCAGGACCCACCTTGTACAGTTTGACAAATTCCTCAGGGTCCGACCTGGCAATAATGTCCATCATTGTAAAACCAATTGCCAACATCCGCAAGCCACAGCCAGGAATCAGCATTCTACAATGCATACACAGAAGAGTTAAAATATTACATCAATACAGAACAATTAACACATACAGCAATATCATCATCATGTGCCATGCTGATAAGCATGACCAGTCATGTTTCACCATCTCACTTGATCACCAGATTTGTTTCTTGTAGGACTTGGTCATTGATTTTTCTGTCTGTTCATAGAATTCTTTGCATTTTCCTCAGAAACCACATTTCCACTGCCATCAGATGTTTTTCAGCTTGTCTGCTCATTGTCCGTGCTTCACATCCATACAAAAGTACCGGTTCTATGTAGCACCTCAACACTCTTTTTCTTGTTGCAACTGACATCTTTTTACATAGCAATAAGGATTTTAAAAAAAAAAAGAATAACACGTTTACAGCCCATTAATTCACCTTGATATTGTGAGCAATAAAAAAAAACACATGTTAGGATACTGACAGAGGCAGATCTATATTATAAAAGAAAACATATACTGGGGTACTGACAGAGGCAGATCTATATTATAAAAGAAAACATATACTGGGGTACTGACAGAGGCAGATGTTACTATACTATAAAAGAAAACAAATACTGGGGTACTGACAGAGGCAGATGTTACAATACTATAAAAGAAAACAAATACTGGGGTACTGGCAGATGCAGACATTGCTGTCACTCATAAGAACCATGAGGGAAAGACAAATGAAATGTAAAGGGGGAATATCAACAGAAGAGGCACAATAGAGAAATACACATTATGTGAGAGAATAAAGCACAGGAGATACAAATAATGTGCAGGAGATACAAATAATATGCAGCAGAAGATGTGAAAAATGTCTGTTGAATACTTCAAGAACAGATCAATTGTCTCAAACTAATGCTCTTTCCTCCTCGTCAACTTTTAGACATCTAACAGATACATTGTCACAAACAACATCTCCTTCTTTCCTCCTCATGTTTAAAACATGTGACAGATAAATTGTCTCAAACTACCTCTCCTTCCTTCCTTCCTCCCTCCTTCAACTGCCTTGTAATTTTCAATTTAGTCTTATTCGTTGTCTTCATTTACATCCTTTTCTTAACTATCTCGTGTGTTTGTTCTCCTATCTTTCACAGATTACTTATCTCTGCATTTTCTTTTCTGAAGACTTCTTCATGCTAGATTGAAATTTGCATCAATATGAGATGATTACAGAAGAATCTACACTGACAAAAGACAATTACAGACAGACACCAATCTACACAGAAACAACTACAAAAGACAAATCTATATACATAAAAGATAATTACATCTAAATCAGTCTACACTACCATGAGACATTTACAAACAATCTACACAGATATGAGACAATTATAGACAGACAAATCTACGATAAGAGGAATTGCAGATAGAAACCTATACAGATTTTTGTTTGCATCTGCTCAATTTGAACTCAAGCTTAGTCCATACATGCGTTACTATTTCTAACAGTTGCCACTACTAGGGAATGCCTGCACTGATTTTTATGTGTGGATTATTTTTCCCTATTACCAGTATCCCTTACCATCAGGCGAACCCACTCTGACTTTTGAGGTACTTGCAGTTTATGTCCCCAAGACAATCTGATTAGTGGACGAGAAGTCAATATTTTTAGTCCAACTGACCGGTGATGGGGTTGAATCCGCAACCTCGCCATCAGCACAATGGAAGTTTCAGAACAAATGCTCTTATTCTTTCAGCCATACTGGCCTCATCTATGCAGACAATACAATAAAAAACAGATTAATCTAGACAGACAAGAAGCAATTACAAATAGACCAAAATACACAGATATGAGATAGTTATGGACATACCAATGTGGATAATTAATAGGCTCTTCCTGAGAGACCAATTAGTAAAAGCATAAGAGACAGACAGACAAATCTACATAGTTGAGACAGTTGGACTGATACAGTAACTCACATAGACAAAAGCTAGATATGCTAGAGGGAGTGATGATGGAAATGAAAGTTACATTATTAACAATATATGTGCATGGAAAGATCAGTGGTGAAAGAGGCAGAGGCAGACAAAGAGAAATGATGCTGGATGGACTGGGATGATGAAATGGAGGAATACCATCATCAGAGTTGATCCAGAACTACAAGGACCAAGATCTGTGGAGGGACATGAATTCCTACACCAGTTGGAATGGCCTATGAGTTGAGTTGAGTTCAGCTAAGGCACAACATCACTGCACTCAGGACATTCCCACAAGCACTCCATCCCCTCGTTCAACAGCCAGCAAAGAGCCATACTGTTAATGGTTCCAACTGCCATCTATTTGAAAGCTTTCCTGGTCTTCCCTCTCAGTTTTGAGATCTGTCAAGAGCCCCTGCCCATCCCCCCCCCCCCCAAATTCATTCTCTCCACATATGGGTGCTCAGTCTGTTCCACCGCTTTCTCCACCTGGTCCCACAAGCGTGCGACTACCTCTCCCTTGTTCATAGGTAATCTACCACAGAGAGGTGCATTCCCTGCCAGCCTATCAGACTGTTCATTTCCCCACACTCTTGCATGGGCAGAAAATCCAAACAATTCTCACATACAATCCATACAATTTGGAAGCGAGGCAAGCCATTGTACACAAAACATTCCTTTCTCCACCATACTAAGCATACTTCATGAGTCCGCAAGTGATGTGCATATACCACAAACAGGCAAGAACTTACTCTAAAGCTGGTACAGTCCGCAGTGATTTTTTCTTGTACACTTGATCCATGAAATGCATAAATGGAGTATGATGTTGAAGAGGGAGAATTTGATCAACATTCTTTTTTAACTGCATTCTTATCAACAATCGCTTTGAACAATCTATGTGTTTGTTCTGAAATAAATAAACAACAGAAATAGTTACATACTGACACTTGTATAAATAAAAAAGCATTCAAATGGCATCTATAAACTAAAAATATTTCTAAAAGCTAATTTGTTTGAGGATTTGGAGATGTGGTTTTATAGAAGAATGCTGAAAATTCTTCGGACAGTCAAAACGGGGAATCTGGACATTTCGAGAGAGGCTAAGTCACAGAGACAACTTATCACAAACATCAGCAAGAGGCAGTCATCGTTTTTGGCCACATTATGAGATTATGAGAAGGCTGGAACATATTGTGACACCTGAAAGATTAGTGGAATGAGAAACAGATGAAGACAGTGAGAAAAGATTCATGACAGTTTGGTGTCATGGCATGGAAGAGAGTCAGCACACAAATCATGCCATTGGAGATAGCAATATGTGGAGAAGCATGGCCGTACACGCCAATTCATGGTGATGAATTAGCAAAACTACTTGGTAATCAATGTGTAAACACGCATATACACATAAGTGCTCCCCTCCCCCCACACCTTCATCATTACATATGCCTACATTAAGGCATAATAACTGAATGAGAAGAATGGAAAGAAGAAAACAATGAAAAGAAAAAGAAAAAGTATGCCACTTATCTCGGAATCCCAGGCTGTACTAACATGAATCTTGTATAGACAGCTGTGAGAGTCTGTGGTGTAATAGGAACAGGAAGGTAAGATCGAAGATCTGTCGTGAACTGACGTCCTTTCCGAAACATTTGCGCCCAGTCTGTCACTGTTGTCTTCAACACACATTTGTTACCGTACACTGCCTGCATTCTTTGATGAATGTCCACTGGTCGACATCTTCCAAATTAAAGAAACTGAATCACTGCTCTTTGAGCTTCTTTGGAGAGATTTTGGATCAACCCGGCCATTTTCTCAATGGTGAGAAACAGAACCTATGCATCATGGGACAATAAGCACGTGCTCTTTTAGTCATTGGTCAGTACTTATCACATGACTATGACATGATCATGTTCAACGTACGCAATTACGTGCGGTGTAGCATGAACGGATTTCAAATGAACGCTTCTAATACATATCTCCATCATGTATGCTCCAGAATATCTGCTTTACACCAATTCTTTCGAAGCTGTGAAACATCACCCCTTTGAGCATCCAGCTCTTGCAGATATCAGGAAAAGATATGTTCACCACAGCCAGATGGAATACTTTATATGGATCACAGCATCAAGTGCCTTGTCAACTGGCATGGGTGATCATACTTCTGCAGATCTTGTGATCTCTAACGATATGCAACAATTAGTTTTCTGACACTCTTCCATGCCTGGACACAAGACTGTCAAGAATCTTCTCTTGCTGTCTTTTTGTACCTCACCTTCCACTAATCTTTCCAACTGCCACAAGTTCCAGTTTTTGTCTTCTCATAATGGGCCAAAAATAATGAATACTTCTTTCTGATGTTTGTTATACATTGTCTTTGTGTTTTAGCGTATCTTACAGTTTTTAGATTACTCACGTTGGCTGTCAAAGGATTTTTCGGCATTCTTCTGTAAAACCACATCTCAAAAGCTTCTAGGGATTTTTTGAGGTGCTTATTTAGGGAGCCGGCTTCCTGGCCTAGAGGTTAGCGACTTTTCTCCATAATCTCGTATACTCTCGTAAGTAATGTGACAACGGTAAGAATCAGCAGTGGTTCGAATCGCGTCAGCAACTTACGAAGTATGTCAGCCGGCCGCTCAGAAAGCAATGGCACACTACTGAGCGTAATCTTGCCAAGAAATCAACAATCAGCTGAAAGATGCTGATGTTGACAGCGATGTGCTGTAAAGGATATGCAAACATATTTTTTTATTTAGGGAAGTTTTCATGTGAAGTGGCTATGCCGCCTGCCTCACACTTCGAAAGTTGTAGGTTCAATTGCGGCCTATGTCACTCGGTTCATGAGTGCAATTATTTTGGAGACTCCTGGGAGTTGTCACTGGAGCTATGGAGTTTGCGTTTTGTGAGACACTTTTAACAGGCTGTGATATGGGATAAAACCCAGTGTAATGAAGTCAATCTTCTAGCCTTTTAAAAACCTTTTATTGTCTGCTTATTTACTAATTGTCTAGGGTTCGCAATAGCTGATTCAATCTTGTAGGAGTCAACTCAGTCAAAGGACAAGGGCCCAAGAATAGATGAACTGACAACAACAACACAAACACTAACAATATAATTTTACCTGCTTGCCTCTGGATGAATTGAAAGGAGGACATAAGTCATCTGCATTCAACTGAAATTACGAGGCAAAAGTAATTTAAGAAATGAATAAGGAACAGTAATAAAATATACCATACTTAACCTAGTTAGTTAGTTAATCAACAGATTATCCTCACTGCACATCAAACCATTCAGTCCATAAGTGCTCGGATCCTCTCCTCAGTAAATCCCGCAGCGTGTAGCGGCTAACGACACCAGTTCTGTGTTGGTTTATTAATCTTCTTTGGCTTCCTGCGTAGTGTTCTTGTTTGGCCACACTTCTTGCTATTCTTGCAGTCTGATCATGGTTGTAGACTCACAGCCATCACTTGATTCTTGCAAACGACTTACTTCTCGTAGAACATTCAGTATACCAGCCTGGTCCATGGCTCATCCGCCCACTACAGTAGCCTTAACTGCAAGCCTGTCAGCCTGCTCATTTCCTTATACACTCACATGCCCCAGCAAGATAATGAAGCTAATCTTTGCCAGCCGTGACCACTCTAGAACGCTTAACCTAAAAAGAAACCACAGTGGCATAGTGCATTTGCCTGCAAAGCCAGAGATCTGGGTGTCAATACCCAGCAGAGACAGGATTATTATTCCAACCAGAATGATTCCGGGGTTGATCCAGCTTACTAACAAATGGGTATCACAGAATTTTATGGAAACTGTTTTGGAAGGAAAAGCAATGAGGAAGGGAAATGACCAACCCTCATAATAAGTTGTGGCTGAGATTTTGTGAAGGGCTATATCTTCTGTGGGACTACCTTTTTCAACTTAACAGATTCAGTGCCAAATAAAATTTAGGTTTGGACCAAACAAAAATGGATGGTGGAAAATGGAAGTAGTGGTGTGTCACAGTTATGGCTTACAAGTTGTTAATATGGTAGCAGGAATATTATAATATAATCCAATGACAACATTTTGGTGATGTATAAGCCCATGGCAGAGAAGGCAAGTGGCTTAAGACAATTAATCATCCCATGGCACTGAATCAGTTAAGTATTAAATGCACATAAACAACATGGCTGGTTGGTTGGTTAGTTGTCAATCTTCTAGAAGACTGTCAACATAAACAACATGGCTGGTTGGTTGGTTAGTTGTCAATCTTCTAGAAGACTGTCAACATAAACAACATGGCTGGTTGGTTGGTTAGTTGTCAATCTTCTAGAAGACTGTCAACATAAACAACATGGCTGGTTGGTTGGTTAGTTGTCAATCTTCTAGAAGACTGTCAACATAAACAACATGGCTGGTTGGTTGGTTAGTTGTCAATCTTCTAGAAGACTGTCAACATAAACATGGCTGGTTGGTTGGTTAGTTATCAATCTTCTAGAAGACTGTCAACATAAACAACATGGCTGGTTGGTTGGTTAGTTGTCAATCTTCTAGAAGACTGTCAACATAAACAACATGGCTGGTTGGTTGGTTAGTTATCAATCTTCTAGAAGACTGTCAACATAAACAACATGGCTGGTTGGTTGGTTAGTTGTCAATCTTCTAGAAGACTGTGAGTTTTAACTCCTAAGTCCTATGCCCTGACATTCAGGTCATCAGGGCCTGGACAAGGCTTGCATCTACTGGGGTGAGGCTGGTGTAGACTTTCCACCCAACTTAGTCTCATCTCATCTCGTTCCTCTTGCACCTTGCGGTGTTGAGGTGGAGTATAAACAGCGGGAGAGTGCCCATATATAAGCTTCATGGTTCGTGATTCCCATGGACTCTGTTATTCCCTCAGTCCATCGTTTACATGGTCGGCCTCTTCTTCTGCTTCCATTTAGGGTCAGTATGAAAATTCCCTGCCAGCTTGCTAGGCCAGTCACAGATGTATGAACACAAATCTGACCAGGGGAAGTCCAACCCCCTGGCGAGCCATAGCCCTGTTAGCCCATGACTACACCACGTGGAGGTGGGGTTGACTTGTGTGGTCTGTGGGTCATCGACAGGCTACTAATTTTCACTGTTCACCCCTCCTGGGAGAGGCTAGCCAATCCTAACCCTGATGGCTGCAGGGCCAAGGGCCAGGCGCAGTCCACACATTGTAGACCCAACTTAGTGCCAGTGATAACAACTCCACCGTGGAGCAAGCACAACAGGAGGCTCCCGATCATCAGAAGAAGCCCCCCCCCCCTTTCCCCAAATGTTTCAACCCTTTATTTTCATGACACTCTCTAGGGGTGGGCCCAGACCAGGTCATGAATGTGGGTGTCTTTCTCCTGCCGTGTGTTTGTACCTTGTTTTGAGATGTTAGATTAATTTTCCCACTTGTCCCACACATGCAAATTGTGTCTGCTCCCAAGCCATCCCATCCTCAGGGAGGAGAACATCATGCACTCAATATGTTGCACCCTCACACATACCCTAGCACCTTCGGCTGTGAGAAGCCAGCTTCTTCCCTGGCGGTTCGCCTCTATCATCGCCTCAGAATCAGCAGTTTGCTATGCACCAGTAGACATTGTTGCCACCATGTTGCCTTCTTCATACCACATCCACAGCTCAATGAGCCGCACTCCACTAGAAAATCAGCTCTTCCTCTGTGCTACTTGGTTATGGGCTTGGGTACCCCAATCCTCACACCACCTCTACTGCAGAGCGCACTTCTCACAAGACGACTTATACCACCATAAGCAACTTTGCTGGAGGTTGGACTTCGGTTGACCATGTCAATGTACTGACACGACCATAAGCAACTTTGCTGGAGGTTGGACTTCGGTCGACCATGTCAATGTACTGACTCCCCATAAGCAACTTTGCCTGAGGTTGGACTTTGGTCGACCATGTCACTGTACTGACACCATCATGTCACTGTACTGACACCACCACATCACTGTACTGACACCACCATGTCACTGTACTGACACCACCACGTCACTGTACTGCCAAAATTCCATCTCAAATGTGACTGTGTTGCTGAGCCCTCCTTCCCCTTTATAAGTTCGGAACCAGTACTGAAACTTCACATCTGAGAAGAGACATATCACAATGCAACCATGTCATGATTCAGCACAGTGCATACAGTTAAGTTAGTTGCACATCTTTTACAGAACATCGCAGTCGATCCAGCATTTTTTGGCTGTTTGTAATTTATTGACAAGTTTATGTTCAATAGTTTTCCTTTGCTTTCTGAATGGAAGGCACTCATACGAATGGTATGAAATCCAGCGCAAGGTGCTCAGCTTCCAAATCACTCGCTGGTATGTTCCGAATGTGGTATGCG
This sequence comes from Cepaea hortensis, assembly GCA_963921405.1. NCBI lineage: Eukaryota > Metazoa > Mollusca > Gastropoda > Stylommatophora > Helicidae > Cepaea > Cepaea hortensis. The sequence goes on along the minus strand of OY992894.1, from coordinate 77,719,097 downwards.
GTATTGCGAATTTCATTCCTAACCCCTTCACCACAGCACCGGTACATAAGACTAGCCAATATTAGGTCAAGGTTGGTCATTGTTTCCAACACAAGTTGAAGATATTTCATATTCAACAGACTCCAAAGCAATGCCATAGGAAACACAAACAATAGAAATCAAACACTCATGTAATCAACAGTAAGATCAAAGTAATCACTAGGAATACAACACAATGGAGTTGAAAATGGTGAGTTCTGGCATACACAAGGTCACGGCAACATCACATTGAGATGCCAAGGTCACGTCTGATATGTTTAGCACAAGCTGTACACCACTTTAAGTGATCGAAGGTCTACAAGACAATATGCTAAAGACCTAGAGATCCACCATTACTGGATCCAAGTAAAGAGCCACTTCCAGGTTAGATGGATTGGTCATATCTGCAATATAAGAGAAGACTCACAGCGTAAAGTATGGGGACACTAAAAGCCAAGGACCAGAGCCTCTCTTCCTAGATCTCTTGCCATAAAAAAAACATTGTTAAGAGCATTGTTTCTGTATAAAATGTGTTCTCTGCCACTGACCTTGTGAGCTGAAAGCATAACTTCAAATCCAGAATGGACAATATGGGGAGATGTATTGTGTTAAGATTTTTCTGATATATTTCAGGTTTCATGTCGAAGTATTTTGTCAAAAATTGACTAGGGACAATTTTGATACTTTAATAATGTGAGGAAATCCAAATCTAAAACTCAGATATACAGATGATAAGGTTCAAATGATGCTAAGGGATTAGAAAAGTTGATCCTTTTCTATGAAGAGACACAGTGAAGATCCAAATCTTGTTCTAAACTTAAAAGAAAAATAATGCCCAAGGACAAAACTACATGCCAACCAAAGATCACAATCAACAACGGTGACATTAAAAATGTCACAACTTCATAATCAACAATAAAGGTGATTGGTGAAATGAAGACATAGAATGACATGAGCACTGCAGAGGTCAAACAGTATTGAACAACCTCACACAACAGCGGGAAACAAGTTCAAGTCACATTTTTTAGAACATGCATCTTTCATGTAGAGTTGAGATGAGTTAAGATCACTGCACTCAGGTCATTCCCACATGCGCTACATCCCCTTGTTCAACAGCCAGCGAAGAGTCATGCTGCTAATTATTCCAACTGCCATCTGATTGAAAGTTCTCCTGGTCTTCCCTCTCAGTTTCGAGATTCGTCCAAACACCTGCCGATCTCCTGCCATATCATTTTCTCCACATATGGGTTCTCAGCCTGTTCCATTGCTTTTTCCACCTGGTCTCACAGCTGCCCGGCCACCTCTCCCTTGTACATAGGTAATCTACCACCAAGAGGTGCATTCTCTGCAAGGCTGTTCATTCTCCTGCACTCCCGCATGACCAGGACAGAAAATATCTTTCCTATAGCAACATAGGATTATGGGTCATGAACCATATCACAATCACTAGAGAAGAAGATCAGGGCATTTGAACTTAAATGTCACAAAATGTTTTTAGAATTTTGCGGACCAAGAACAATAAAAATATGGATATTCCACAAGACATCCAAAAAAAAAAATGGCTCCCGAGACATGATCGCCTGCGCCAGCTGGCAAGGCACTGAATGATGATGATTCTTTGCTTCCCTTGTGGCCAGCAGTAACACATGAGCGAATGCTGTCTTTACACACATACAACACACACATACTTGCAAACATAAGCAAAGCTTTATAACCTGTCACAAAAGAGCAACCAAATAATCTATTGCATTAACTGTGAAGTTAACTGTACCTGTTCTAGAACTTCAATATCATAAAACAGATGTATGAAAGCATGCATGTAGCCAAAATGTGTGCTGCACAACTTGTCTTTGGCTGTGGACGAAACACCATCACTAGTCTTCTGAATGCTTGCAACATAATCAATTTTCTGAAAGTAAAACATAGGATATCTAAGTTAACTGCATGTACATATTAATCTCAGTACAGTGGTTAATGCCCTTGACTGGACTGATCCAGGTTCAATACTCAGAGAAAAGGCCTGACAGACACATAATCACAATGCTACCATTAGTATTAGAACTCTTGCTGCAGATGAGCATGGAGAACGTATGGGAATGTCCTGAGTGCTGTGATGTCGGTTCTTGACTCAGCTCATCTCTACCCAGCAGACGCAGGAATATTTTGTTCCAACCAGCATGGCTCCAGGTTTGACCCAGTCTCATAAAAATGGGTAAAAGACACTTTTCAGAATGTTCTGGAAAGGTGATAAGGAAGAGAACTGACGACCCCCCATCTCATATGCCATATTATAGAATATTGTGAGAGCTTAAGACTTTACACTCCAAAATGCGGTGTCTGCTAAAGGACTACCTTTATATATCAAACATTATGATTACCCTCAGGTTGAGTTGAACTGAGTCAAGAACCGACATCATTGCACTTGGGGCACTCGCATAAGCACTTAGTCCTTATCTTCAACAGCCAGCGAAGAGTTCCAATACTAATGGTGCCCGGTGCAATCTGATTATATATCCATCTTGCTTTACCTCTGAGTAATGACTGTTGACCACAGATCCTCTGGACCCCCCGCCCCTCTTCCCCCTGCATTCTCTCTAGACCATGATAGTCTGTCTGTTCTTCTGCACTATTCACATCCTCTACATTTGCCGTATCATGCATTAAATCACCTCTTAATTATGCAGCACCAGCCAATGTGTCCATCTGTTCATTTCCACCCACATCAGTGTCCTGGAGAAAAGATCCAGCGAATGCTCACAACGTGTGACCTCTGAATCGATGCATGCCATTTTAACGAAGCATGCCAGTCTTCACCTTTGTCAACATGCTTTGTGAATCAGTGACCCTCAGGTACCATTAGTGGCATGCCACCATCACTGCAACTAGTTCCCTCTCAGAAACTCTGTATCATCACACTGACATGCTTCTACAATGTTTAACAAACAAACATACATGTATTGTTCGGCACTCATAGAAGTACTAGAAGGAAGTAAAGACTAGAGAACGCACAAGACAACAGAAAAATATACAGCTATAGTTACCAACTGGGATTAACACCTGTAACCTCCAAATGATGGCACCTAGCTGCAGGAATACGTGTACTTTGACGCATGACCAACTAGACACCCCTAAAAATTGTGTCTTCATTAACCAGATCTATCATCCATCTGAATCCACAGCTATGGAATATGGACAGAATTTGTATATTACCATTGATATAGCACCATAGGTCCCAGAATGTTATATTAACAGATTCAGTGCCAGATAGAAAGTAGGCTTGGACCCCCAAAAATGGATGGTGGTAAATGGGAAGTATGGGTATGTCACAGTTAAAAGTTGTTAATATGGTAGCAGACATGTTGTATTATACATCAAATTAAAGGGGGTTGCATATGGAAAACTACTGAATGTAAGCCATTGGCAGATATGGAAAGTTGCTGAAGACAATTATTCATACCTATATTACATAATCAGTGAAACCATTATTGAGTTTGATTCCAATGTTGTCTACTGCGTCCTCTAGTTTCTACTTCTCTCGTTTACTTCTATGAGCGCCAAACAGTACATGTCTGTTTATTTATGAACTGTCTTAATGGCCTCAAATGGTTCCTCAATAAATATTTATGGTTTCAAATATAATAATAATTTATAATATAATAATATATAATAATAATATAATATATAATAATAATAATATATATATTATGTTCAGATATAATGCCATGGAGATAATACAGACTATTGATTAACAATGAGGCATATTGCGGGAAACGACTTAACAGACATCAAAAGAAACCATTCCACTTAAACTTAGAATGAAATGGATGATAGATGAAATTCTGCAGATGATGGATGAAAGAAAAAAGAAAAAGCAAGATAAAGAAGACTATCATAGAAAACATAAATAAATAGTAAACAAATGCAAAAAGGCTAACGGTGTCTGGCTGAATCAACAATGCATAACAACTGGGACAAACTATTGAAAAGACTCACATTCCATGTACAGAATGGAAAGACAGAAAATAGAATATCATAACACATCCCTAAATGGAAAAAGAAAAAAACACAAGATAATTTTGGGACCCTGATTAAACCAACCAATAGGAAAGAATCTGCATCTCCCATAGCACGCCAACTTTTAGACTCTGGTTACATGATAGACAATGAGACTTTATGTTTACCCTACATAACTAGAAGTTAATGAGATTTCCAGAGGCAGCTGCAATACATGACTGTAAACCACAATTATGCAAACAAAAAGACACGATAGTCTCTTTTTAAACTATCATTGTAACACCATTAGTGACACATGTGACACACATTAGTGACACATGTGACAGAGTGTTGTGTATTTCAGCTAAAAGTGTTCATTATGTTGCTTTAATATAACTGAATTATTTCTGTAGTAAACACCTGAGGAGATACAGCAAAATATTCCTGGCAGTAATCTGTGCAGTATATATTGTTAGTGTCTTCATTATTTAAATTCACAACTGGAAGACATATAAGGTGGAAGTGTATCTTATGCAATATTCACTATCAGTGAATGTAAGAAAGAGAGAGTTGAAATGCTATATAGAACCTATTTTGCTGTTTGGAGTGAATCTTGGAATGTAAGTGAGATTAGTTTAGTCGATGGATCAACATCACGGCACACGGGTGTAACCCATAAGTGCTCAGTCCTCCTCCTAACTCAGACCTAAGTCCGGAGAAACTCAGCTTAGTGCACGAACTCTGTAGCACTGGCGAGGATCCTGAAATACTTTGGGTAGATTTTTAACTCAAAATTTTGCCCGGACAGCGCCGTTAGGCTACTCTTTTTCGATTTCCAACTGCCAAGGGATTTTTTACGTGCGCAACAATACACACGGGCGTCCGATCTCACTACCCAGAGACCAGGGGAAATTTTATTACTAGAAGTCCAGTGAAAAAAAATCCCGGCCCTCATTAGGGCTTGAACCCGGGATCTCCAGCACTTGAGGCAGACAACATACCTCGAGACCACGCAGCCCCCTCTAAGGAATGTAAGTGAACGAATTAGGAAGAAGAACTTGGAGGCAACAGAGATGTGGTTCCTGAAACGAATGTTGTGAATTCTTTGGACTACCAGAGAAACTAACGTCTGCCTGAAAGAGACCTATGAAACTAGAACACTATATACAACAATAAGAATGAGACAAACAGTTTTCTTTGGTCATGTGATAAGAGAGACATTGGAGAACATTGTACAACTGGAAAGATCGAGGGGAAGAGACAGACCTAGAGAAATGATGCTGGATGGACTAAGATGGATGCATGGAGAAATATCACCAGCAGAGTTGATCCACAACACCAAAGACCAAGATGTGGAGAGCCATGAACGCCTACGCCAGCTGGCAGGGCACTTGATGATAATGATGGTGGAAGTGTATGGCTTGGTGATCTGAATAGAAATGAGGCACCATGTGCACATGGCAAGATGTCAATCATTAATCACATAACAAGCCCCACCCCCTCAGCAAGAACCTGCTTTGGTCTGTGAAGTTTTAGGCCCATCACATGTTGTAGGTCTGAGTGCTAGAGGAATAGGTGGCTTGTCTTCCCCTCTCGTAGAGAACAGTGAGTGCAGCCACTGAACTCTCGCCCAACCGCTCCCATGCCATTGTTAGCGTAACCTCTAAAAGATCACACCCATGTTATTAATAACATAAATGACATAATTCACTCATTCATCCAGTAGCATGTCCTTTGCAGAACCTCACTACCATAACAACCTTAATGGTTGTTAGGGTTTCTTGGCAAGTTTTGCTGAAGGTAGTTTTCCGTTGCTTTCCTTCTGGTCAATGACTGTACTAGCCAGTGGCCATAGCCATTGTCTCTACCGATGAGATCATCTGCCTATCGCAGCAGAGTGAAGACCATAACCAACAACAATCTGCCAGCTGCTCTCACACTCCATCCACCACCTGCTTCCACGGCTTCATGTAACCCAATTAGCAGGCTGAAATATGTATTTATTGGAGAAGGGGTTATATACACATCATCATCATACAGAAGATCATTTCTAGAACATCATTATCATTATGGTGCTGGAAAGACTCTCAATCCTTTGCTTAGTTCTCCTGCCTGGTGCATTTTCAAACCCAGGGTGTCTTTAGCATCCCACGTCCACCTTTGGCGACTGCCTCTTTTTCCATGAACATGCCTTTCATTATTTTTTTCCAAGGCCACTGTGACACTTAATATGGTCAAAGTATCTCAGTTTCTGAAACATGATGCTCTTTATAAGCCAGATTTCTTCCATTTCCAGACCAGGTAGAATATCAGCATTGTTTTTATTCTTCTCTATTCACGCACTGTAAGAATTTTCCTGCGATATTTAAGTCAAAACAGAAAAAGAGAAAAGAAAAATTACAACGGAAATGAGATTCTTGAGAAGAATATTCAGTGTATCAATAAGAGGGAAAATCAGAAATTAAGAAATCAGGACTAGAGTGGGGGTTATAGCAGCAGTGGATTTCATTATAAAACAGCAAGTTAAATGATTTGACGACTGAAGGGTTAAGAATTGGGCATGCAGACCCATCTGACATTCTGCCCTTCTTCTCTATTTCCTCTCATACATTCTTTCATTCAACATCACTTATGAAGCAAATTTTGACAACAAAAGAACAATAGCATTAAAACGCATGAAAAATAATCAATAACAAATGACTCACTGAGGCAGTGTTTAACATGGGCATTATAAATACCTAAGGAGGGTGTAACGTGCCATACATATGGGAATGTTTTTTTGACAATATAACTAGGCTACCAACAGTATACCACAACAAGCAATGATGTAAAGAACAAATGGAACCAGAAGAAGAGGCCGACCGGGGGAATAACAGAGTCCATTGGAATATCTATATATGAAGCCCATAAACAGGCACTCTCCCACTGTTTATGCTTCATTTTGACACGGCAAGGTACACGAGGAACAAGATGAGATGATGATTTGAGTCCTTCTTCTTCTGCTTCTGCATTAATCTGAAGTGTTTTTTTTTCCAGATGTAATTGTGTTGTGCCAAGTTTATTTGTGCCAAGTTTATTTGTGCCCTTAGGCCGACACATCCGTCTTCTGCGGGTGTTTTATGACCTGGTTAACCTTCCCGGGTGCTTCGAAGGACATTCCACTCTCACTCTGATGTTTTTGCATTGTGCCAAGTTTATTTGCACCCTTAGGCCGACACATCTGACTTCTGCGGGTGTTTGTTGACCGAGTTAACCTTCCTGAGTGTTTCGAGGGACATTCTGCTCTCACTTTTGTGGTGTCATCCACATCCCAGCTGGTCAATATAGAACGGCCAAAGACATCACGGTCAACCCTCAAGGGAAGGCAGGGGCAGACCATGAGCATTCCCCGCCATCCAAGGATGCATCCATAATTGCAGAGCCGACACATAGTGCTCTGGTACTGGGCTCACCCAAGGAATCGTCACGTCCTGCACATGGCTGCTTCACTTCCTCACTTCCATATATTGGGCATTTCTTTCACTACTGGCCACACCCCATGAAAACCAGGAATGGTCAGTCTACAGACAACATCCACTCAGTGAGCTTTTAGTTCAGACTTTCCATGATTTCTGCGAGTGTTTGTTGACCGGGTTAGCCTTCCCAGATGTTTTGAAGGACATTCCACTCTCACTCTGACGTTTTTGCATTGTGCCTGTTTATTTGCACTGTTAGGCCGACACATCCTACTTCTGCTGGCATTTGTTGACCAGGTTAAGCTTCCCGAGTGTTTCGAGGGACATCTGGCTCTCACTGTTGTAGCGTCGTCCACATCCCAGCTGGTCAAGTTAGAATGGCGAAAGACATCACGGTCAGCCCTCAAGGGAAGGCAGGGGCGGAACCCTCAAGGGAAGGTAGAGGGTGAGTAACCGTCAGGCCCTCACATCCGGGGGATATTGACTTAGAGGCGTTCAGTTATGTCCCTCAGCTGAGAGCCGTAGAACAAGTGTTGGGACCAAGAATATAGTGGCACCTTGTAAATGATTCGGACTTTAAATACAATGGATTTTCTTAGCCAAAGTATATTCCATTTCGCTTCACTTTGCCACTGGGTTTGCTAGTCAGCATCTTTTATGGTCAGAACTACGACGGTATTTTCGCGCCTCTGACTTTCGTTCTTGTTTTTGTATTTAAAGAGAACATTTTGACAAATGCATTTGCAGTCGCTTGTCTTGCGGAGATTCAAAAATTTCACATCAAACGCAGCAATACGAATGCCCCCGTTTTTCCCTGTTAATCATTACCTCCAGTTCCAGAAACTGGCAAAATAGAACCGAGGTCCTATTCCATTATTCCATGCACCATTATTCCGGCAGCCGAGGTCTGCTTTGAACACTCTAATGTTTTCAATATAAACGCGCCGGCCACCCAGGACGCTCAGCAAAAAGCACCCACGAGAGAGAGCCGGCAGACGGTAGGGCAGGAACAATGGGCAGTGAACCGGCGCGAGCCGGACCACACGCCTGCACCTGAGATCCAGCTACGAGCTTTTCAATTGCAACAATTTTAATATATGCTACTGGAGCTGGAATTACTGGAATGCTGCTGGCACCAGACTTGCCCTCCAATAGATCCTCGTTAAAGGGTTTAAAGTGTACTTATTCCAATTACAGCGCCTCGATAGAGTCCCGTATTTTTATTTTTCATCACTACCTCCCCGTGACTGGAGTGGGTAAGTTGCACGCCTGCTGCCTTCGTTGATGTGGTAGCCGTTTCTTATGCTCCCACTCTGGAATCGAACCCTGATTCCCCATTTCCCATTACAAACATGGTAGGCGTGTCACATACCGTCGACATTTGATAGGGCAGACATTTGAAAGATGCGTCGCCGGCACGTAAGGCCATGCGATCAGCACAAGCACAAAGTTATCCAGAGTCACCAGTGGGAATGCCGCGGCCCGCGAAGGGCAATGACAATTGGTTTTGAACTAATAAAAGCACTCTTTCTGTGAGAGTCGGAGCTTGGTAAGCATGTATTAGCTCTAGAATGTCCACAATTATCCAAGATTTAATGAGCCATTAGTGGTTTCACCGTGAGACAGTGTGAACTTAGACATCCATAGCTTAATCTTTGAGACAAGCATATGACTACTGGTAGGATCAACAAGATATCTATCACACAGAAGGACTATTCACGCACACGCAGGCCAAGAGTAGCAATCACTCAGTGCACTCCCTCGGTACCCAGTGATATATGCAAAACCACCGGACGCCTACCGATGAGCTTTCAAGCTACTCCAGGCAGGACTGACTGAAAAGCTATGCCAGCTTACTGACTGCAGGCCCACTACTCATCGAGAGAGAGTGGACGCTTATCGAGACTGTCAGACAGTCATACAAAAATTGCTCTTTCGTCGGCTCAAACCACGACTCTGGCTTTGCGCTATGGTCACATTCTCGAAACGCCTGCCTTGCTAAATTGCGTCGGCTGGGAAGTTCCCGATTGGGTGCACCTCACACAGCCATCCGAGACAATGAATGCCAGACATGGGACTGATCTTGCGAACCAGACCAGCCCTCACTGATTTAAGTCCAAAATTACTGACTTTCTTTATTTAGTGATTACAAGGCAGTCAATGATCCATACCTGTATGTTGCTATACAAATGACATATATTCTCAAAATGTTTACTTCTTTCTGTTTGCTGGTGTTGTGCGATAGGCTCTGAAAGCTGTTTAACATTACCTACAGAGAGGTCAACATATCAAAATCTTGAGTTCAAGGAGTTTTACATCAGAATCTTGAGTTCAAGTGTTAAATCAGAATCTTGAGTTCAAGTTTTAAATCAGAATCTTGAGTTCAAGGAGTTTTAAAAATACTAACGGATTCAAAGAGTATGCTTAGTAAGGTGGAGAAAGGAATGTTTCATGAGGAATGGCTTTCGTCATTTCAGAGGTCACAGATTGTAAGAATTGTATGGATATTTTTCCCTGGCCATGAAGGTTGCGGGGGAATGAACAGGCTGATAGGCTGGCAGGGAATGCACCTCTTGGTGGTAGATTGCCTATAGCAAGGGGGATGTGGTCATGTGCTTGTGGGACTAGGTGAAGAAACGGGGGAACAGACTGAGAACCCGTTTGTGGAAAGAATGAGATTGCAGGGGATCAGCAGGGGTTCTGGAAGAATCTTAAAACTGAGAGGGAAGACCAGGAGAACTTTAAATCAGATAGCGGTGGGAACGATTAATAGACTGACTCTTCACTGGCTGTTGAACAAGGTGACGGAGAATGTATGGGAATGTCCTGAGTGCAGTGATGTCAGTTCTTAACTCAACTAAAAATACTAACACACTACTTACGTATTTCAATTTTGGATGAATTAGGAAAAAGAATTCAACTCGTCCATGAGACAAAATTGGGTCGTCATTGGGCAAACACCGCAGAATATACGCCAGAAATATTTCATTGTTGTTTTTATCCCCTAGACACACTAGACTGTAAGGCACGTCTGGGGAAATTAAAAACATGTAAAATATGCACAGTTCAAATGTCTTGAGTTTTGTCTATAAAGGGCAATGAAATATAGGAACACTGAAAGTGGAACAATACAATATTTTAAAGTAGTTCCATAGCAACATTAGCCAGTCTCTCTGGCTGTGGGGTTACAACACTTTCTCTCTGTAATCCCGTTTATCACACAGAGTCTCGTAGCGGAGCGAGAGCTGAGGCGGTTCGACCCCCGCTCGTGACTTGCGAGATACTGAGCCGGCCGCTCAGAAAGCAATGGCAAACTACTGAGCGTAATCTTGCCAAGAGATCAACATACAGCTGAAAGATTCTGGTGTTGACAGCTAAGTCCTGTAAAAAGGATATGCTAAAAAAAAATAAAAAAAAATAGCAACATTAGGGTGTGAAGTGTTAAGCCATCACATATTCTAGGTCACAACACATAAGATGGGGTGACTTGTTTCTTTCCTTATCACATTTCCTTCACAGACAGGTACATCTATGACAACCACAAGTTTATACAATGCATATCAATCAAAAGTGAATTTCCAACTAACACAGTTTCACACAAAATGAAAATAACTCAGAATTAGCTGACTGACTGGATTGGAGGATTATTTTGATCACACTGTACCTCAATCCATTAGTGCTTTAATCTTCAACTTAAAGTGACACTTTCAACATCCATTATCAAGCAGCAAATGCATTTCAATGCTTTGCTCTGTTATATGTAATATGGCTTCTGGTTGGCGCAGGATGCATTTGATCAGAAGCTTACTTGCTTATTGTTGTTTATCAATGGGATCTCTCAATCTCTCCAGCATGATCATGCTGAATATTCTGACCAGGGATTGACAATAACATTATTCTTCTATACATTTTACATCTGTGAGACCTGGACACTTACTAAATAAGCTGAACAGCACATAAATCCCTTTGAATATAAATGTTATAGATGGGTTCTAAGAATATCTTTGATACAGAAACGAACAAATGCATCCATAAGACAAGAATTGACTATTGAAGAAGGTTGGCTAATAAAGATGATAAAACAAAGAAAACTGAAACATTTTGGTTGCTTAAAACATCATGAAAGTTTGGAGAGAACAATCATGCAGGGGTATATTCCCGGGAAGAGAGGAAGAGGAAAGCCAAAGAGAAAATAGGTGCAGCATGTGGCAGATGATCTCCAGATGGGTGTATCGGACGCGGGACATTTTGCTTATGACTGAGAATTTTTCCGGAAGGTTGTTATGCGAGCAAGGTTCTGCAAAAGACATGCTACTGAATTAATGAAAGGTTTGTACTTCTGCAGGACCCCCTCCTTTGTTAGCTTCACCAGATATCCTTCTCTCCAGTCTGCTGGTATCTTTTCAGTCTCTGATAAATAATTTGTGAGGTAACTCAGTTGAGGTGGTTATACTGACTTTAACAGCTACTGAGGGGATACCATTTGGGCCAGTAGCTTTCCCATCCTTCAGGAGTTTGATAGCTTTTTTAATTTCTTCTAAAGATGGTTTTTCACTTAACCAGCTCCAATTCTGCAGGCTGGATTCAGCGAGTGAGGGTGTCTTCTGGTACTGGTCTATTCAGAAGTTCCTCACAGTATTCAGACCATCCATTCATGTGATCTTTAATATTTATGAGAACTTTCCCATAGTAATTTTAGTAACTGATCTTAAGACACTGACCACATCACCCATTGCCAATTGTTCTTTAAAAACATGGGGTTAGCACCATATGCCCACTACACCTAAAGGCATGGAAAAGAGTCCTTCATTTCCTTTACTGACTTATCCATGTGAGGTGGTGTTGTCTGTGGGAGCAGCCCTGCAAGCTGAGACTTACCCATGTGAGGTGGTGTTGCCCTGCAAGCTGAGACTTACTCATGTGAGGTGGTGTTGCCCTGCAAGCTGAGACTTACTCATGTGAGGTGGTGTTGCCTACTGGAGCAAACCTGAGACTTATCCATGTGAGGTGGTGTTGCCCTGCAAGCTGAGACTTACTCGTGTGAGGTGGTGTTGCCCTGCAAGCTGAGACTTACTCATGTGAGGTGGTGTTGCCTACTGGAGCAAACCTGAGACTTATCCATGTGAGGTGGTGTTGTCTGTGGGAGCAGCCCTGCAAGCTGAGACTTACCCATGTGAGGTGGTGTTGCCCTGCAACCTGAGACTTACCCATGTGAGGTGGTGTTGCCCTGCAAGCTGAGACTTACTCATGTGAGGTGGTGTTGCCTACTGGAGCAAACCTGAGACTTACTCATGTGAGGTGGTGTTGCCCTGCAAGCTGAGACTTACTCATGTGAGGTGGTGTTGCCTACTGGAGCAAACCTGAGACTTATCCATGTGAGGTGGTGTTGTCTGTGGGAGCAGCCCTGCAAGCTGAGACTTACCCATGTGAGGTGGTGTTGCCCTGCAACCTGAGACTTACCCATGTGAGGTGGTGTTGCCCTGCAAGCTGAGACTTACTCATGTGAGGTGGTGTTGCCTACTGGAGCAAACCTGAGACTTACCCATGTGAGGTGGTGTTGCCCTGCAAGCTGAGACTTACTCGTGTGAGGTGGTGTTGCCCTGCAAGCTGAGACTTACCCATGTGAGGTGGTGTTGCCCTGCAAGCTGAGACTTACTCGTGTGAGGTGGTGTTGCCCTGCAAGCTGAGACTTACTCGTGTGAGGTGGTGTTGCCTACTGGAGCAAACCTGAGACTTACTCATGTGAGGTGGTGTTGCCCTGCAAGCTGAGACTTACTCGTGTGAGGTGGTGTTGCCCTGCAAGCTGAGACTTACTCATGTGAGGTGGTGTTGCCTACTGGAGCAAACCTGAGACTTACTCATGTGAGGTGGTGTTGCCCTGCAAGCTGAGACTTACTCATGTGAGGTGGTGTTGCCCTGCAAGCTGAGACTTACTCATGTGAGGTGGTGTTGCCCTGCAAGCTGAGACTTACTCGTGTGAGGTGGTGTTGCCCTGCAAGCTGAGACTTACCCATGTGAGGTGGTGTTGCCCTGCAAGCTGAGACTTACTCGTGTGAGGTGGTGTTGCCTACTGGAGCAAACCTGAGACTTACCCATGTGAGGTGGTGTTGCCCTGCAAGCTGAGACTTACTCATGTGAGGTGGTGTTGCCTACTGGAGCAAACCTGAGACTTACCCATGTGAGGTGGTGTTGCCCTGCAAGCTGAGACTTACTCATGTGAGGTGGTGTTGCCCTGCAAGCTGAGACTTACTCATGTGAGGTGGTGTTGCCCTGCAAGCTGAGACTTACCCATGTGAGGTGGTGTTGCCCTGCAAGCTGAGACTTACCCATGTGAGGTGGTGTTGCCCTGCAAGCTGAGACTTACTCATGTGAGGTGGTGTTGCCCTGCAAGCTGAGACTTACCCATGTGAGGTGGTGTTGCCCTGCAAGCTGAGACTTACTCGTGTGAGGTGGTGTTGCCCTGCAAGCTGAGACTTACTCATGTGAGGTGGTGTTGCCCTGCAAGCTGAGACTTACTCGTGTGAGGTGGTGTTGCCTACTGGAGCAAACCTGAGACTTACTCATGTGAGGTGGTGTTGCCCTGCAAGCTGAGACTTACTCGTGTGAGGTGGTGTTGCCCTGCAAGCTGAGACTTACTCATGTGAGGTGGTGTTGCCCTGCAAGCTGAGACTTACTCATGTGAGGTGGTGTTGCCCTGCAAGCTGAGACTTACTCGTGTGAGGTGGTGTTGCCTACTGGAGCAAACCTGAGACTTACTCATGTGAGGTGGTGTTGCCCTGCAAGCTGAGACTTACTCATGTGAGGTGGTGTTGCCCTGCAAGCTGAGACTTACTCATGTGAGGTGGTGTTGCCCTGCAAGCTGAGACTTACTCGTGTGAGGTGGTGTTGCCTACTGGAGCAAACCTGAGACTTACTCATGTGAGGTGGTGTTGCCCTGCAAGCTGAGACTTACTCGTGTGAGGTGGTGTTGCCTACTGGAGCAAACCTGAGACTTACTCATGTGAGGTGGTGTTGCCCTGCAAGCTGAGACTTACTCATGTGAGGTGGTGTTGCCTACTGGAGCAAACCTGAGACTTACTCATGTGAGGTGGTGTTGCCCTGCAAGCTGAGACTTACTCATGTGAGGTGGTGTTGCCTACTGGAGCAAACCTGAGACTTACCCATGTGAGGTGGTGTTGCCCTGCAAGCTGAGACTTACTCATGTGAGGTGGTGTTGCCCTGCAAGCTGAGACTTACTCATGTGAGGTGGTGTTGCCTACTGGAGCAAACCTGAGACTTACCCATGTGAGGTGGTGTTGCCCTGCAAGCTGAGACTTACTCATGTGAGGTGGTGTTGCCTACTGGAGCAAACCTGAGACTTACCCATGTGAGGTGGTGTTGCCCTGCAAGCTGAGACTTACCCATGTGAGGTGGTGTTGCCCTGCAAGCTGAGACTTACTCATGTGAGGTGGTGTTGCCTACTGGAGCAAACCTGAGACTTACTCATGTGAGGTGGTGTTGCCCTGCAAGCTGAGACTTACTCATGTGAGGTGGTGTTGCCTACTGGAGCAAACCTGAGACTTACGCATGTGAGGTGGTGTTGCCCTGCAAGCTGAGACTTACCCATGTGAGGTGGTGTTGCCCTGCAAGCTGAGACTTACTCATGTGAGGTGGTGTTGCCTACTGGAGCAAACCTGAGACTTACCCATGTGAGGTGGTGTTGCCCTGCAAGCTGAGACTTACTCATGTGAGGTGGTGTTGCCCTGCAACCTGAGACTTACTCATGTGAGGTGGTGTTGCCCTGCAAGCTGAGACTTACTCATGTGAGGTGGTGTTGCCCTGCAACCTGAGACTTACTCATGTGAGGTGGTGTTGCCCTGCAACCTGAGACTTACTCATGTGAGGTGGTGTTGCCCTGCAAGCTGAGACTTACTCATGTGAGGTGGTGTTGCCTACTGGAGCAAACCTGAGACTTACTCATGTGAGGTGGTGTTGCCCTGCAAGCTGAGACTTACTCATGTGAGGTGGTGTTGCCTACTGGAGCAAACCTGAGACTTACTCATGTGAGGTGGTGTTGCCCTGCAAGCTGAGACTTACCCATGTGAGGTGGTGTTGCCCTGCAAGCTGAGACTTACTCATGTGAGGTGGTGTTGCCCTGCAAGCTGAGACTTACTCATGTGAGGTGGTGTTGCCTACTGGAGCAAACCTGAGACTTACCCATGTGAGGTGGTGTTGCCCTGCAAGCTGAGACTTACTCATGTGAGGTGGTGTTGCCTACTGGAGCAAACCTGAGACTTACCCATGTGAGGTGGTGTTGCCCTGCAAGCTGAGACTTACCCATGTGAGGTGGTGTTGCCCTGCAAGCTGAGACTTACTCATGTGAGGTGGTGTTGCCTACTGGAGCAAACCTGAGACTTACTCATGTGAGGTGGTGTTGCCCTGCAAGCTGAGAATTACTCATGTGAGGTGGTGTTGCCTACTGGAGCAAACCTGAGACTTACGCATGTGAGGTGGTGTTGCCCTGCAAGCTGAGACTTACCCATGTGAGGTGGTGTTGCCCTGCAAGCTGAGACTTACTCATGTGAGGTGGTGTTGCCTACTGGAGCAAACCTGAGACTTACCCATGTGAGGTGGTGTTGCCCTGCAAGCTGAGACTTACTCATGTGAGGTGGTGTTGCCCTGCAACCTGAGACTTACTCATGTGAGGTGGTGTTGCCCTGCAAGCTGAGACTTACTCATGTGAGGTGGTGTTGCCCTGCAACCTGAGACTTACTCATGTGAGGTGGTGTTGCCCTGCAACCTGAGACTTACTCATGTGAGGTGGTGTTGCCCTGCAAGCTGAGACTTACTCATGTGAGGTGGTGTTGCCTACTGGAGCAAACCTGAGACTTACTCATGTGAGGTGGTGTTGCCCTGCAAGCTGAGACTTACTCATGTGAGGTGGTGTTGCCTACTGGAGCAAACCTGAGACTTACTCATGTGAGGTGGTGTTGCCCTGCAAGCTGAGACTTACCCATGTGAGGTGGTGTTGCCCTGCAAGCTGAGACTTACTCATGTGAGGTGGTGTTGCCCTGCAAGCTGAGACTTACTCATGTGAGGTGGTGTTGCCTACTGGAGCAAACCTGAGACTTACCCATGTGAGGTGGTGTTGCCCTGCAAGCTGAGACTTACCCATGTGAGGTGGTGTTGCCCTGCAAGCTGAGACTTACCCATGTGAGGTGGTGTTGCCCTGCAAGCTGAGACTTACTCATGTGAGGTGGTGTTGCCCTGCAAGCTGAGACTTACTCATGTGAGGTGGTGTTGCCTACTGGAGCAACCCTGAGACTTACCTATGTGAGGTGGTTTGCTTGCAGGAGCAACCCTGCAACCTGATTCTTAACTATGTGAGGTGGTGTTGCCCTACAACCTGAGACTTACCCATGTGAGGTGGTGTTGCCCTACAACCTGAGACTTACCCATGTGAGGTGGTGTTGCCTGCTGGAGCAACCCTACAACCTAAGACTTACCCATGTGAGGTGGTGATGTCTGCTGCAGCAACCCTACAACCTGAGACTTACCCATGTGAGGTGGTGTTGCCTGCTGGAGCAACCCTGAGACTTACCCATGTGAGGTGGTGTTGCCTGCTGGAGCAACCCTGAGACTTACCCATGTGAGGTGGTGTTGCCTGCTGGAGCAACCCTGAGACTTACCCATGTGAGGTGGTGTTGCCTGCTGGAGCAACCCTGAGACTTACCCATGTGAGGTGGTGATGCCTGCTGGAGCAACCCTACAACCTGAGACTTACCCATGTGAGGTGGTGTTGCCTGCTGGAGCAACCCTGAGACTTACCCATGTGAGGTGGTGTTGCCTGCTGGAGCAACCCTGAGACTTACCCATGTGAGGTGGTGATGCCTGCTGGAGCAACCCTGCAACCTGAGACTCCTTGTTCTGGAATGTCCTGACTCTGTCACTGTGCACTAAACCGTGAAACTTCAGGTACAGATTCACCATGTGCCAGCTCAAGAAATGAAACCGGTCACTTCCAAACTCCTGCTCTACAGCCTGAAATGAGAAAAACAAGTGCTGATATAAAAAAATGAATGAACAAACGAACAAATTTACTTTTGAAAGGGTCACAGGTGGCACTTACTCTGTGGCGAAGGGGTTAAGGATGCAGTTTGTAATCCCGCCCACTGCGTTTGAATCACAACTGCGAGTGATTTGGCAGCTGACCACCTTGCTTTGGTTTTTACAAAATTCAAAAAGCCATGGGCAACTACTGAACGTAAACTTGCCAAGAAATCACAAACAGCCAAGAAATCAAAAACAGCCAAAATATGATCGGGTTAACTGTGATGTCCTTTTATGGATATGCAACTCACTTAACACAGGTGGCTAATGTGATATTCACCACATTATTCACAATAACAACAAACACAGATTATTTGTATCATAATTATTTGATAGAGATTGTGACCTGTATAGCAATAGCCAAGGCAATTACATGGCAGAAATTGCTACAGGGAAGTTGAATGTGCCACAGGAAAGTTGAGATTTTGACCTCCACATATACTAAATCATTTCAAGGTTGGGTAAAAGTAAAGGACTATTACGTATTCAGGCCTGTCTTGGAGTATGTGGTCTGCTGTCTGCAGTGCCAGTGCACGTCTGATTTGCCGTCTGTCTTGAGGTGTATTAGATATCTGGTTTTAGCCCCATATTTTTATAGTAGTAGTAGGTCTCTTTCAGTCCTGTAGGGGGTTTCTGGTCCCAGCATGGCGGATAGGCAGTGAAACGGTTAAGGCCTCTGGGTGTTTATGTTCATGGCTATCGTTGCATTCACAATTTCCTCATGTTGGACTGGTAGTTTGCGGTTCCGTCGCCCTGCTACTGAGTTGAGTGCTTGGCGTGACGCTGTGAGCTGTGAATTTCATGCGAAATGCTTTTTAATCTGCCCGAGGTTGTGGAGCGTGATCTGCGTGTTCAGAGCAGTGGCGGAGGGCATGTCCTAGAATTGACCAATTTTTGTGCCTTGTGCAGAAATGTGTGGCGGCTGGTCTTCTGACTGCCGCTTCTTTTGACGATGAACCATGCTTTCGTGGAGGACTGTTGTTTTGGCATTCTGGAGACGGCATTATGTACAGTAAAATGTTTTTTTACATCTGTTCGAGGTGTTGCGGTGTGATCTGCATGCTCAAAATGGCGAAGCTGGCTAGACAACATCTAGAAATGAAACAACAACATCTAGAAACAAAACAACAACATCCAGAAATATCTGCAAATATGGCAGCTGGCGTGTTGCAGCAGAAGCGACCGGTTTTCTTGCCTTATGCAGAAATGTATGGCTGCTGGATTTGCTAGTGACTGCCTATCAATGATGAACTGTGGTTTCGAGGAGGACTTTTGTGTTGGCATTCTGGCGACGGCATTATGTACAGTGAAGTGTTTCTTTACATCTGTTCAAGGTTGTTTTGTATCGGAGAAAAATGGCGTGGTGGCTAGAAAACATCTAGAAATGGAACAACAATATCTAGAGACATCGAGACTCTGTAGGTGAACATCTGGTTCAGAAAATGACTTCCAATTCCATCAGGGGTGAACTGTACTGTTCGTAGAGGACTTTTGTGGTGACTTTCAGGCGGTGGCAATTTGCACAGTGTGCCGGAGCGGGCCGTTGTTTGTTGAGACTCCTGTCTTTCCCACTTTTCACATGGGACATTGAGAAACATTTTATGTGATATTCACTGGCACGGAAATGGAGCACAATGGGGACGACCCCTTGCTGTGATGTTGGAACCGCGACTAATGACGAATGACTAATCAGTCCTGTAGGACTACAATGTTGTGTCGCTGGGGAGGCACCTGGCGGCACCGCTGGTGACTGTATAGTCCAGTGCGAGAGTGACAATCTCTGTCACAGTTTCCGCATCTGTAAGACGAGGCAGGTCCTGCAGTAAGTGACTGCATTGTATGCCTGTGCCGCCTATCCTCAGTTTGTTGGATCAGATTGTGCTCAAAGAGCACCAGTCCATTCCGTACATCTCTTCTCCAGGAACATCTGTCTGTTGCAACTCTTTCCCACGTGTCTGGATCTATGCCAAGGGTTTTCATATCTTGTTTACACACATATTTATATTACATTTGAGGTCTTTCGGTTTTTCTCTTTCCTGTGGCTAGTTCTCTGTATAGGAGATCTTTGGGAATATGTTCATCCTGCATTCAAGATACGTGGCCCAGCCACCAGAGGCATATCTGCTTGAAGAGGGAGTGCACTGTGGTAATATCAGCTCTTTCAAGCACGTGTTTGTTTGTCATGTGGTCTTTTCACGATATGCCCAGGATACATCTCAGACATCTCATATGGAAGGAATTCAACATTTGTATAGACCAAATAGCATTCAAGAGGTAATGTCATCAGCCTCCCATACTTCCCAAGACATTTTCTAGTACCCATTTAAAACTGGGTCAGACCAGGTCAATTTTCTAAAAACTGTCTCAAAGCAAATTCCCTGCGTCAGATTTTATCCCAACTAGTTCGACCTCTCTCAGGTCATCATCTAACCACCTGTCAAAAGCATAACACAGGGCACACATTTAGCAGCTCTGATAATGACCTTCGCATGGGTCCCTGAAAAAATTACACGAAGTCTCAAAATCAACCCAGAACATTTTGAACAGAGACCAAATGGCCAAAAAAACAACCTTTCTATTTCTTATAACTGTGTAATGTTCTACTTTCATTACCCTTCTCTAGGAAATTTTTGTCAGATTCTCAAGAGTATTCGCAACATTCAACTGAGGAACCACATCTCTGTTGTCTCCAAGGTCTTCTTAATTTGTGTGTTCACATTCCAAGATTCACTGCTGTATTCACATTCCAAGATTCACTGCTGTGTTCACATTCCAAGATTCACTGCTGCGTTCACATTCCAAGATTCACTGCTGCGTTCACATTCTAAGATTCACTGCTGTGTTCACATTCTAAGATTCACTGCTGTGTTCACATTCTAATATTCACTGCTGTGTTCACATTCTAAGATTCACTGCTGTGTTCACATTCCTAGATTCACTGCTGTGTTCACATTCTAAGATTCACTGATGTGTTCACATTCCTAGATTCACTGCTGTGTTCACAATCTAAGATTCACTGCTGTGTTCACATTCATAGATTCACTGCTGTGTTCACATTCTAAGATTCACTGCTGTGTTCACATTCATAGATTCACTGCTGTGTTCACATTCTAAGATTCACTGCTGTGTTCACATTGTAAGATTCACTGCTGTGTTCACATTCTAAGATTCACTGCTGTGTTCACATTCTAAGATTCACTGCTGTGTTCACATTCCTAGATTCACTGCTGTGTTCACATTCCTAGATTCACTGCTGTGTTCACATTCCTAGATTCACTGCTGTGTTCACATTCTAAGATTCACTGTTGTGTTCACATTCCTAGATTCACTGCTGTAGTCACATTCTAAGATTCACTGCTGTGTTCACATTCTAAGATTCACTGCTGTGTTCACATTCCTAGATTCACTGCTGTGTTCACATTCCTAGATTCACTGCTGTATTCATATTCTAAGATTCACTGCTGTGTTCACATTCTAAGATTCACTGCTGTGTTCACATTCCTAGATTCACTGCTGTATTCACATTCTAAGATTCACTGCTGTGTTCACATTCTAAGATTCACTGCTGTGTTCACATTCCTAGATTCACTGCTGTGTTCACATTTTAAGATTCACTGCTGTGTTCACATTCTAAGATTCACTGCTGTGTTCACATTCTAAGATTCACTGCTGTGTTCACATTCTAAGATTCACTGCTGTGTTCACATTCCTAGATTCACTGCTGTGTTCACATTCCTAGATTCACTGCTGTGTTCACATTCCTAGATTCACTGCTGTGTTCACATTCTAAGATTCACTGTTGTGTTCACATTCCTAGATTCACTGCTGTATTCACATTCTAAGATTCACTGCTGTGTTCACATTCTAAGATTCACTGCTGTGTTCACATTCCTAGATTCACTGCTGTGTTCACATTCCTAGATTCACTGCTGTATTCACATTCTAAGATTCACTGCTGTGTTCACATTCTAAGATTCACTGCTGTGTTCACATTCCTAGATTCACTGCTGTATTCACATTCATAGATTCACTGATGTGTTCACATTCTAAGATTCACTGCTGTGTTCACATTCTAAGATTCGCTGTTGTGTTCACATTCCTAGATTCACTGCTGTAGTCACATTCTAAGATTCACTGCTGTGTTCACATTCTAAGATTCACTGCTGTGTTCACATTCCTAGATTCACTGCTGTGTTCACATTCCTAGATTCACTGCTGTATTCACATTCTAAGATTCACTGCTGTGTTCACATTCTAAGATTCACTGCTGTGTTCACATTCCTAGATTCACTGCTGTATTCACATTCATAGATTCACTGCTGTGTTCACATTCTAAGATTCACTGCTGTGTTCACATTCTAAGATTCGCTGTTGTGTTCACATTCCTAGATTCACTGCTGTATTCACATTCTAAGATTCACTGCTGTGTTCACATTCTAAGATTCACTGCTGTGTTCACATTCCTAGATTCACTGCTGTATTCACATTCCTAGATTCACTGCTGTAGTCACATTCTAAGATTCACTGCTGTGTTCACATTCTAAGATTCACTGCTGTGTTCACATTCCTAGATTCACTGCTGTGTTCACATTCCTAGATTCACTGCTGTGTTCACATTCCTAGATTCACATTCTAAGATTCACTGCTGTGTTCACATTCTAAGATTCACTGCTGTGTTCACATTCCTAATTCACTGCTGTGTTCACATTCCTAGATTCACTGCTGTATTCACATTCTAAGATTCACTGCTGTGTTCACATTCTAAGATTCACTGCTGTGTTCACATTCTAAGATTCACTGCTGTGTTCATAATCTAAGATTCACTGCTGTATGGCAAAATAAGATTCAATAGAATATTTCAGTATTATATAAAATCATACCTTTAGTAAACCTAAATACTCTTTATGAAACTCCAATGCCACGACTTTAGAGACACCATGGAGTAAAAACTGCCTACTCACAAGGCCAGGACCTGAGTAAGGGAGGAGAGACAAACAAAGATTAACTTATTCCTCCTATTCTCTGTCCTCTTTTGTCTCTACAGTGTCAAAAAGCAGCAAAAGAGGACAAATAAAAACAAAATGTATTGTGTTGCAAATAACGTGTACAAGCTTAAACATGTGATCTGATCTCTGAGTTTGTATTACATCATGTACTACCAAGGTCGTATCACTAACAACTAAAAGTAAAGGTAAAGTAAAGGAATCTATTACACCCCTAAGGCATGCTGGGTACAGGGTGTTAGCACAATATTTTTAAAGATCAAGCGTAGCTGATGGCGTCATCATCATCATCATGTGACATGCCGGTAAGCGTGGGCGGTCATGTTTTGCCATCTCACTCGATCACCAGAGTCGTTGATCAACTCAAGTGTTCTTGTTTCAACCATGCCACGTGGCCAAGCCATCGAGGTATTTACTTCTCTGCCATTCTCTTTCTCTCTTCTTCTCGATCTTGCCAGTTGTCACAAAGTTCTCCAATTTATTTCTTCTCATAACGTGACCAAAAAATTGTGACTGTTTACATCTAATTTCTCTAATTAGTTTACAGTTTTCATTTGTTTCTTGTAGGACTTGGTCATTGCTTTTTCTGTCTGTCCATGGCATTCTTTGCATTTTCCTCAGAAACCCCATTTCCACAGCCATCAAATGTTTTTCAGCTTGTCTGCTCATTGTCCACGCCTCACATCCATACAAAAACACAGGTTCTATGTAGCACTTCAACACTCTTTTTCTCGTTGCAAATGACATCTTTTTATTGGTCAGTATGTTTTCCATCTTGCAAAACTGGTTGAGTGATGTGGTCAATATCCCGCCGGCCGCCTTTATTTCCCCAGACACTTCCAGGTACCCATGTTAGGATGGGTCAACCTGGGAGACAGGATCATGTTTTAAAACATCCACTGCAGGTCAGCATGGCCGAATGGATAAGAACGCGTGCTCTTAAACATCCGTTGTGCTGATGCCGAGGTAAGGGGTTCAACCCCTACACCGGACAGCTGGAATAAAATGATGACCCGTCGTCCTTGACTTGGGGACGTAAATTACAAGTAGCTCTGAAGTCGGAGTGGGTTTGCCTGATGGCGAGGGACACTTAATAGGGAAAGCTAATCCACACACAAAATTCAGTCCAGCGATACTAGAAATAGTGTGTATAGATTACACTTGAGTTCAAAGCGAGCGAGAGCAAAAAAAAAACCATCCACCTCCATGGGGATTCAAACACATGATCACCAGACCAGCAGGCAAGTGTGCTGGCCATCTCACTACTGCAGCTCTCAATACCAGACCAGCAGGCAAGTGTGCTGGCCACCTCGCTACTGCAACTCCCAATACCAGACCAGCAGGCAAGTGTGCTGGCCACCTCGCTACTGCAACTCCCAATACCAGACCAGCAGGCAAGTGTGCTGGCCACCTCGCTACTGCAACTCCCAATACCAGACCAGCAGGCAAGTGTGCTGGCCACCTCGCTACTGCAACTCCCAATACCAGACCAGCAGGCAAGTGTGCTGGCCACCTCGCTACTGCAGCTCCCAATACCAGACCGGCAGGCAAGTGTGCTGGCCACCTCGCTACTGCAACTCCCAATACCAGACCAGCAGGCAAGTGTGCTGGCCACCTCACTACTGCAGCTCCCAATACCAGACCAGCAGGCAAGTGTGCTGGCCATCTCCCAATACCAGACCAGCAGGCAAGTGTGCTGGCCATCTCCCTACTGCAACTCCCAATACCAGACCAGCAGGCAAGTGTGCTGGCCACCTCACTACTGCAACTCCCAATACCAGACCAGCAAGCAAGTGTGCTGGCCATCTCCCAATACCAGACCAGCAGGCAAGTGTGCTGGCCACCTCACTACTGCAACTTCCAATACCAGACCAGCAGGCAAGTGTGCTGGCCATCTCCCTACTGCAACTCCCAATACCAGACCAGCAGGCAAGTGTGCTGGCCATCTCCCTACTGCAACTCCCAATACCAGACCAGCAGGCAAGTGTGCTGGCCACCTCACTACTGCAGCTCCCAATACCAGACCAGCAGGCAAGTGTGCTGGCCACCTCACTACTGCAACTCCCAATACCAGACCAGCAGGCAAGTGTGCTGGCCATCTCCCTACTGCAACTCCCAATACCAGACCAGCAGGCAAGTGTGCTGGCCATCTCCCTACTGCAACTCCCAATACCAGACCAGCAGGCAAGTGTGCTGGCCACCTCACTACTGCAGCTCCCAATACCAGACCAGCAGGCAAGTGTGCTGGCCATCTCCCAATACCAGACCAGCAGGCAAGTGTGCTGGCCATCTCCCTACTGCAACTCCCAATACCAGACCAGCAGGCAAGTGTGCTGGCCACCTCACTACTGCAACTCCCAATACCAGACCAGCAGGCAAGTGTGCTGGCCACCTCGCTACTGCAACTCCCAATACCAGACCAGCAGGCAAGTGTGCTGGCCACCTCACTACTGCAGCTCCCAATACCAGACCAGCAGGCAAGTGTGCTGGCCATCTCCCAATACCAGACCAGCAGGCAAGTGTGCTGGCCATCTCCCTACTGCAACTCCCAATACCAGACCAGCAGGCAAGTGTGCTGGCCACCTCACTACTGCAACTCCCAATACCAGACCAGCAGGCAAGTGTGCTGGCCATCTCCCAATACCAGACCAGCAGGCAAGTGTGCTGGCCACCTCACTACTGCAACTTCCAATACCAGACCAGCAGGCAAGTGTGCTGGCCATCTCCCTACTGCAACTCCCAATACCAGACCAGCAGGCAAGTGTGCTGGCCATCTCCCTACTGCAACTCCCAATACCAGACCAGCAGGCAAGTGTGCTGGCCACCTCACTACTGCAGCTCCCAATACCAGACCAGCAGGCAAGTGTGCTGGCCATCTCCCAATACCAGACCAGCAGGCAAGTGTGCTGGCCATCTCCCTACTGCAACTCCCAATACCAGACCAGCAGGCAAGTGTGCTGGCCACCTCGCTACTGCAACTCCCAATACCAGACCAGCAGGCAAGTGTGCTGGCCACCTCACTACTGCAGCTCCCAATACCAGACCAGCAGGCAAGTGTGCTGGCCATCTCCCAATACCAGACCAGCAGGCAAGTGTGCTGGCCATCTCCCTACTGCAACTCCCAATACCAGACCAGCAGGCAAGTGTGCTGGCCACCTCACTACTGCAACTCCCAATACCAGACCAGCAGGCAAGTGTGCTGGCCATCTCCCTACTGCAGCTCCCAATACCAGACCAGCAGGCAAGTGTGCTGGCCATCTCCCTACTGCAGCTCCCAATACCAGACCAGCAGGCAAGTGTGCTGGCCATCTCCCTACTGCAGCTCCCAATACCAGACCAGCAGGCAAGTGTGCTGGCCACCTCGTTACTGCAGCTCCCAATACCAGACCAGCAGGCAAGTGTGCTGGCCACCTCGCTACTGCAACTCCTAATAACCACTATGTTTAAACCAACAATGTGTTGCACAATTTATTGTCTGGTATATTTTGCTTCATCTCGTCACGTGCATACTGTGGAGTTCATATCATATGAAGGGAATAAATGAATAATACTTAGCTGAAACACTTAAAACATATAGCTGTAGATATCGTTCGAATGTGGAGCATTTGTTATCTCCACTGTAAGTTCAAATTTAACAAGAACTCTTTTGTTTGCATAAAACTGGCTGGAGCCATCTAATTGCTAATTCCTCACTGTATTTAAGCAATCATTTACTGTTCATTGAAAGCAGTCTACAAAATACTTTTTCTTTGATCACAATATAGTCATATTTTATTAAATGAGAAATCTACGAGGAGGGTGTTTTATAGCCTTTCGGCTGCACAGGGATTCCTGAAGACTGATTGACTATCTTTTCCACTTACACTGGTATATGTTCGGCTACTTGATTTGCTAATTACCTTTCCATTCTACCTATGTAAGCTGCTTGGCATGCACACAGGAATTGATTAACCCTTTACCGGGCAGAACGGCCCAAAGCGTTTTTACCCCGAAACGAGCAAAACGTCCCAAAGCATTCGTGATTATTAAGTGTTGTAATAACGCGATCTCGCCGCTTTCCAAGACTTCTGATTTTTTACGTCCGGTGTTCTCGATAAGTAAATAACAAGAACACCATTTGCAAACGTTTGCAAGCGATTTGATATTTTTAAAAATAGTTTTCAGGGTTTTACGCTTTGTTTTTCAAAATGGATTTTGTCGATTCTTCAAGTGACAGCGGAGATTCCGCTGGGTTGAATTTAAATGATTAAATTAGATTTAAATTATAACAATAAAATAAATAGCAATTTAAATAGATATCAGTTATACATATCAGCATGGGCAGTGTAAACACACTTCAGATCTCCAGGAGTGTGAAGAAAGTGATTCTGATTCGGTGTATAGATGACTGACAATCACAAACAATATGTTGTATTTTGTAAATATTTGTGTTCATGTGTGGCTTACTGGCAATATTGGATTCTTTATTTCAAATGTGAGTACAATTTTAAATCTGCATTCATTTTCCTTCATTCTGTTCTTTATTTCATAAAATACTGTCCACTAACACCATAGATATGATGTTTTTACTAACTCAACACTAAATCTTAGTAAACACCTGAAATATCTTGACCGTTCAGTTAGAAAAAGGAAAAACGTTTGCCCTGTAAAGGGTTAATGCAGTTTGATATGGTGTACATGCAAAACAAAAACCTTAACCTGCACAATTCATGATCACTACACTAGCCAGGCAGCCTTAATTCATCAAGACCCTCCTGTCCTACACCACAAGGTACTATAGGCAGGAGATGACAGATATGGTGTACAGAGACAATGATTCTTTTACAGATGAAGTAGGTAAGAGGTAGTTTTGTATCTGATCCTTGGTTCAGCAGCAAGTTTTAAGTTGATCATGTTTTTTGTTTCATGATGATGTCCCCTTGAAAGGACAGCTGTTTGTGGCATCTGTGTTCAAATTCACTAAGGGAACACATTGTATTGAACCACTATGTTACTGTAAATTTTTTTTTTTCGCATATCCTTTACAGGACATCGCTGTCAACATCAGCATCTTTCAGCTGATTGTTGATTTCTTATCAAGATTACGCTCAGTAGTTTGCCATTGCTTTCTGAGCGCCCGGCTCACATACCCCGTAAGTTACCGACGCGGAGAGAACCTACTCTCTACTGTAAATTACCTGCTATCAAATCCAGCACTGGAGCATGAGGATTCTGTCTGTGCTTTAGGATTGTTGTTGCAATCTTCTCTGCCAGTAGAAGAAAACATACAAGCTCAATGATGGGTAAATTAGCAGAAACGGACAGCACATCTATCAGCTTCACAAGAATATAATTACAAGTGATAAAATGGACAAACGTTACAACTAGAACAGCTTTGCCAGCACACAACAAAACAGACACTGATAACATTTGCCAGCACAAAAAAACAGACACTGATAACATTTGCCAGCACACAAACCAGACACTGATAACATTTGCCAGCACACAAACCAGACACTGATAACATTTGCCAGCACACAAACCAGACACTGATAACATTTGCCAGCACACAAACCAGACACTGATAACATTTGCCAGCACACAAACCAGACACTGATAACATTTGCCAGCACACAAAGCAGACACTGATAACATTTGCCAGCACACAAACCAGACACTGATAACATTTGCCAGCACACAAACCAGACACTGATAACATCTGCCAGCACACAAACCAGACACTGATAACATTTGCCAGCACACAAACCAGACACTGATAACATTTCATGTTTGTAAGTTTGTTTTGGTTGCTTGCTTTGATCTCCAGCGTAGTCCAAGCAAGTGCTACTATTTCTAGTGCACTGAACTGATTTTTGCCTGTTGATTATTTTCCCTATTACCAGTGTCCCTCGCCACGAGGCAAACCCTCTCAGACTTCAGAGGTACTTGCAATTTACGTCCCCAAGTCAAGGGCGAGAAGCCAACATTTTAATCCAACTGACCGGTGTCAGGGTTGAACTCGATACCTCGGAATCAGCACACCGGATGTTTAAGAATGAGCGCTCTTATCCATTCTGCCATGCTGACCTACTATGATTTGGATTTTTGGAGACGTAAAAAAAACACGAAGAATTAGAGACTGCTTGCTTGTGTTCGTTGGCTGTGAACTCCAGCGTGAAGCCCTGTATGTTGGATGAAGACATCCTGTTGTCCAACATCAGAGTGATGTCATACAGGGCCTGAGGTTTGCGTGAGTATCCGTTGTCCCATATCTGGTTTATTGGTGTGCAGACTGGTGGTTCCTTGCCGTGCAGGCAGATACTCTCCGGCTTCGGAAGAATCAGCGATCCTACTACGTTAGCCAGGACTGCGAAGAGACCTGTTGCCCAGAACACACGACTAGGACATTTTAGTAGGTCTTGGCCAGTATAGAACCTGGCCCTGGTGCCTTGGAAACACCTCTGCGTCCCCATCGACATTTAAAAGATGTGACACAGGTGTGCAAGTCCATGCGATTAGCACAAAGTTATCCAATCACCAGTAGGACAGCCTCACCTTGAAGACTGAAGAAGAACGACGATTGGTTTTGAACTAATAAAAGTGCTCTTTCCACGAGGATCGGAGCTTGGTAAGCTTGTATGAGTATAATTGTATTAGCTCTAGAGTTGCCACAGTTATCCAAGTAGGATCGTGCCATCTAAGAAACCTCGACTGATTTAATGAGCTATTCTTGGTTTGATCATGAGAATGTGAACTTAAGACACATCTCCTGTCTGGGAAATTGCCAGTACTAAGGACACTACTTTCTGAACTTAGCAGTCAGCATAAGGTCACCATACAGTGGATACCATCCCACTGTGGAGTACCCGGAAACGACAGAGCTGATCAATTGGCTAAGGAAGGAGCCAAAGAAGAACAGCCTGATGTGCCCGTTACATACCACCAAAAGAAAAGAATGATCAAATCAGTCAGAAAGCCACCAAAACCTGCTCAAGATGACTACCACGTTATGGATAGACCAGAACAAGTCATTATTCTGCGCCTCAGAACAGGGCACAATAGATTACGCAACCACATGTATACAAAATTCAAGATTGGTGAAACAGCCATGTGCACATGTGGATTGGCGTCGCAGACAGCAGAGCACATACTTCAAGACTGCCCAAAACATAACATATCTAGGCAAACCTTCTGGCTTAGAGAGACGATAGTGGAAGATAAACTCTATGGACCGCTGTGTGAACTGAAAAAGACAGTTCAATTCACAGAGACAGCATTGCAGATATAGACATATTTCAAGCGAACGAAAGAAGAAGAAGAAGGCAGCTACACGGCATGCACACACACAAACACACATGCGTGTGCATTAGGAAATGCTTATTCCCCCCCCCCCCCCCTCCCCCCCTTCCCGTTTATTATGTACAAAAACAGTGTCTTTTTACATTTGCGAATACAGCGTGTATATTCATGTACATGTGACGTTATATTCTTGGCATGGTGTAGTAATCATTTGCTCCCATGCATACCAAACCATTTAATTGGAACTTTCACACTGCAGGCAACCTCATGCAAGCTTAGTTTCCTGTAAACAAGTTCAATAGTATTACTGAATCACAATCACTCCCTTAATCACAAGTGCAAAGGATTTGTTTGTGGCGGGCTGGGTTGAGACAGGGAAAGCGGTCAACAAAGAGGGAGAGAGAGAGCCAGGTTGGCCCTTTGTTCCCCAATGATTGAGCTCAGTGGTACACATTAGGAGTATAGAACTTTCTGTGAGAGTGTGTGTTTGAACATGTATGATATGTAGTGTAAAACTGATGGGAGTGGCGCTTGCTTAATCTGCAAATAGCTGGGATATTTTCTGTTGAAAAATCTGTGATAGTATGTGTGGGTGTATTGTGTGGTGATTGTGAGTGGCCGAGTTTCGACTAGACCATATTATGTTTCTATACTCCGCTAGTGCTACGAGAAGTTTAGTGTGTTTGAGTTTTGTGGTTGTAGGTATTGTATTTAGGAATATTGCTTTGTATACGTTGGTTATCTTGTTTGTGTTAGTTTCTATTAACTGTTGTAGCACAGTCTTAGTGGCTGTGATTGTTGGGCATCCATAAAACAGATGGTCCTCTGTTTCCTGAACATTGTGTCTACATAAATGGCATGGGGCTGTTTGCTTGGATGTCTGTGCTTCTCTCTTTCTGTTGTCGAGGTCATATTATAAATTAGCCTGTATGTTACTTCTTTGGATTTCGATGTGATGTTTGTTGTGTAAGTTAGTGAAGGTGCAGCTAGTCTTTCTTATAATATTTGTATCCTCTTTTGATTCTCAGATGTAGTGGTGGGGCATGTTGTTTCACTAAATATTTGTATATCTGCCTGGTTGTCTGTTGTATTAAATGTTCATTGCCTTGAATTGCTTGCATACATGTTCTGTAGAAGTGCGGTTAGTGCGGTGTTGTTTTGTCTATTTTCTTAATTCTGTGTAATCTAATTGCAATATAGTATAATGCTAGCGATTTTGATCTGGATGATTGATGATGCATCATATGTGGTTGATTCTTAATGCTTGTACTTTTGTGTGTAGGTCCTGTAAAGCTACACCTCCTCATTTCTTATCTTGTATAAAATTAATGTCTTGTGATTTATACTGTGAACTGTGTTGCTGAAGATGAATTGTCTGATGTGTTTGTTTATGTCTGTGATTGTTTGTTTTGGAGGGTCTAACACTGGCTAAATATATTATTTTTGGAATGATGAAGGTGTTTACAATTGTGCTTCTTACGAAAATTGTTGATGTCTTGTATTCGAACCTATGTAATCTATAATTTGTTTTGTCAGTGATTGCCATGTTCCTGTATGTGTTTTTCTGGGATTGGATGGAAATGTGATCCCATAAATTTTCATGTTATCTGTGACTGTTAGATCCGGGGGAAATCTGCTTTATTCTTCCACTTCCCCAGAACCATTATTGTAGACTTCTGTATGTTTATTTTGGCCCCACTTCCTTCACCAAACTGTATGAAGGTGTGAAGTATGTTCGTTATGGAAGTGTTAGTTGTAAGGAAGAAAGCGGTGTCATCTGCATAAGCAATTAATTTCCGCTCCCCAGACCCTTGTATAAATGTACCTTTAATGTTATTTGTAAATAGCAAATTATCCCTAGATCAGGAAATCGAACATCCGGATTGGTAAGGCAGCAACAACAATGAACAGGTTAAGAAAAAGAGTCTGGGAGAACAGGAAGCTTACTGCCAAAACAAAAGTCCTTGACTATCAAGCCTGTGTCCTTAGTACTCTTCTTTATGGCAGTGAAACCTGGACAACTTACACACATGAAGAGAAACGTTTAAACAGCTTTCATATGCGGTGCTTGCGAAGAATTCTTGGTATTAAGTGGCAAGACAAAATCACAAATACTGAAGTATTGGAAAGATCAGGTTGTGTGACGGTTTATTCCATGATCAGTAATTGTAGACTTAGATGGATAGGACATCTTAGGAGGATGGATGATGGTAGAATACCAAAGAACATCTTATTTGGTGAATTACAGATGGGTAAGAGATCTCAGGGTCAGCCTCTACTACGATACAAAGATCTTTGTAAGCGGGACATGATTGATACAGGCATTGATAATGCACATTGGGAGCATGTCGCCGCTGAACGTGTTGCATGGAGGGCAAACATCAGAAATGGAATAAAGACAAAGGAGAAAATTATTGCAGATATGTCACACACCGAGCGTGCGAGACGTAAGATGGTGCATGATAGTGAAAATGACCACGTGTTCACATGCACCTACTGTAAACGGACATTTACAGCGCAAATTGGCCTTATCAGTCACATTCGCTACCGCCATTGGTAAAAGTTATTATGCCTTTTTAAAGCACAAACTATCGTCTGTCAAGACGGCAAGGTGCCAATGAAATGTTACTGTCCTGTCTAATTGCTTCTAAGAGTGGTTCTAGTGTGAGTACATATAGGACTGGTGATAGTGGACATCCTTGTCTGACAGATCTTGTGATCCTGAAACTGGCAGTGAGTGAATGATTCACCAGTACCTTACTTTCAGGATTTTTATACAATATTTCTATCCACAGTCTATGGTATTGTTCTAAGCTACAGTGTGCTAGTGTTTTGTGTATGAGTGTGAAATTCTGTCAAAGGCCTTCTCCTGGTCTGAAGATAAAAGGGAGGATTGACAGTCTTTCTGGTGGGTGTATGTAATTAATTCTCTAATGAAATGTGTATGTTGGTGTATGTTTCTGTGTTGAATACTGCACTGTTGGTCTGAGTGGATGAGTGATGGCATGACATTTTTTTTATTTTGTTTGCAAGTGATTTTGCTAGAATTTTGTTGTCTGTGTTTAATAATGAGATGGGTCTATAGTTTTTCAGCTGTGTTTTGTCTGTGTTGTCTTTAGGTATGAGTGTTATATATGACATGTTGCAAGTTTTTGGGAGTTCTTGTTTATGAAAAGCTTCTTGGTAGAATTTTAGAAGGAAATTGCCTAGGATAGGAAAGAAGTGTTGGTAGAATTCTACTGTGAGTCCATCTGGTCCTGGTGTTGTCTTTTTGCATTTGATTGAGTGCATGTGTTATGTCTGCTAATGTAAGCTCTGTGTCTAGTGTGTCTGACAGTTTCTTTGTGTATTGAAAGAACGTATTTTGTGTTTGTGTGTTGGCGGGTTCTGCTGTATATAGGTCAGTGTAGTACTGTTGAATTGTTTCTAGTATATGTATGCCTCTGTTTGTGTGTTTCCTTGCATGTCTGTTATTGCTCCTATTTGTCTGTTACGTTGAACGTTTTTGTTCTAATGCAAGGTGTTGTTTACTGGGACTTTCTTCTGATATGTTAGTAAGTTTAGTTCGAAGGAGTGCACCATGGAATGTGTGTTGCTGGTGTTGTTCTAATTGTGATTCTAGTGTGTGTAGGTGTAATGCATTCCTGTCAGTCTGATTTGTGAGTTGTATTGCTGTCTGTACGATGTGTTCTTGTTGGTGTTTGTCTTTATGTATGATGGATGCTAAATGCTGTGTTCTATAACGTATTGTATTCTTTAGTAAATCCCAAATTTGTGTTATGTTGTCGGTGGGTGTACTATTAGTGTATGTTAGAATAAGGTGTGTCATGTGTTGTATATAACCTTTGTTTTGGAGTAGTGTGTTACTGAATTTGTCTTTTTACAATTTAATTCTAACCCTAGTTGTACACACAGTGAACAACTAGGGTTAGAATTAAATTATAAAAAGACACAGATTATGATTGTCACTAGGAAGAACGAAATACCACAATGTAATATACAAGTAAATGGAAATATTCTTCAACAAGTGAATAGGTACAATTATCTCGGAACAGTAATAACATCTGATGGGAGATGCCTTGAAGAGATTAGAACGAGAATCGCCATGGCAAAAGTAGCCTTTATCAAGATTAAAAACATACTGACCAATAAAAAGATGTCAATTGAAACGAGAAAAAGAGTGTTGAGATGCTACATAGAACCTGCACTTTTATATGGATGTGAAGCTTGGACAATGAGCAGTCAGGCTGAAAAACATCTGATGGCTGTAGAAATGTGGTTTCTGAGGAAAATGCAAAGAATACCATGGACAGCCAGAAAGACCAATGAACAAGTCCTTCAAGAAACAAATGAAGATCGTAAACTGATTAGAGACATTAGACGTAGACAGTCACAATTTTTTGGGCATGTTATGAGAAGAAATGATTTGGAAAACTTGGTGACAACTGGTAAGATCGAGGGGAACAGACCAAGGGGAAGACCTAGAAGCAAGTACCTGGATGGCTTGGCCTTGTGGCATGGTCGAGACAGAAACACGGAGCTGATCCACGACTCTGGTGATCGAGTGAGATGGCAGAACATGACCGCTCACGCTTACCGGCATGGCACATGATGGATGGATGGATGGTTATTGAATTTCCAATGTGGTGTTCTTTTTGATGGCCTTGTATTTGTAGTGTCTGTAATGATATGTGCTAGTACTGCTTTGTGATCTGTATATTGTAATGTTTCTTGAAGATGTTTTGTGTGTATTATGTAGCTACTGCATTCTGGTGTTACTTTACTTTACCGGCAATGTTTTTACAGCGATTTTCGCTTTCTTGTTCTTGTATCCCTGATATTAAGGATATATAGAGTACTCGTGACGTTAAATTCCCCGATTATTTCAAGATTGCATTTAAACAGAAACCGACTGAGTATTGTTTTTGGCTTCATTGTCTACAAATGTATACATATTGGCTTCTCAAATATTTCTTCTAACGAGGATAAAGAGACTGTCTTCTTAAGACGTAAGTTGACTCGTAAATTTTGTTTTATATAGACATTGCGACTTGATTTAGTATGAATAATTAAATTGAGCATTCATTCTTACGCGTACTGTGAAATTTTCAAATATTTAAGTCAGCGGGGTCATCCCAAACAGAAATCATTAACATCGTATGCTATGATGCCGTCATGTGAAATTTTAATGGCGGGAATATAGCGGTTTTCCGTGTCATAATACAGCGATGATCATTTAATATTCTTATGGATTATTCAGAGCGACGAGATAATGAATGCATGTTTGCATTCACCACCCATTCTAGTATTTAGGTTTAAAGTTTTATCACTCTACGCGGCCGGGGTCGATTGTTTTTGGATAACTTTTTATCACGACTTCACTCAGATCTACCAGCGCCGGCAGACAGCAGACAATGACATTGCATCGACACTGACGTCATCACAGCATATATATCATATATCTGTGGGCGTGAGTGTTTATATAATAGTTTATATAGTTAGTTTTATGCTGAAGAAAGTCAAGTATATAACAGGAAACACTAAATATGATTTGTGTACATTGAGTAATGACAAGGAAATACAAAACAAATTCAACATAGAAGTACAGAACAGATTTGATATATTGTCTGATCTAGAGATATTATTCCAGGATGTGAGTGATCAATGGGAAATGTTAAAGAATTCAATCAGATTGGCTGCAGAAACAACTATTCCAAAATTAAAGAAGGTGGGTCATAAGAAATGGATGACCGAAGAAATTTTACAACTAATGGAAACAAGAAGACTCAACAAAAATAATCCTGCCAAATATGAAGAAATTCACAGACAAGTCAGAATATTATGTAGGAAGGCAAAATAATCATGGCTTGAGGAAAAGTGCTTAGAAATTGAAAAACAACACATAAGTCAAAATACCAAATTAGTGTACAAAAGAATTACTGTACATCATGACACGGAACTTACTAATAAAAGAATAAGTACGTCAACAGGCTGTCTAAAAACTAAAGATGACAAAATCATAATAGAAAAAGATCAGATTCTACATGTATGGACAGACTATGTGAAAAACCTGTATAATGATAACAGAGAGGAACAGTATTATATTAGATTTAATAATAAAGGACCACCAATTTTAAAGATGGAGGTTCAAAATGTTCTTAAGCATATGAAAGCTGGCAATTCCCTCGGTGCTGATAACATCACAACAGAAATGATTAAAGCTTTAGAAGAATTTGGATTAGAGCAAGTCACCAGACTGCTGAACACATTATATGATACTGGAGATATACCTTCTGAATTATGTAATTCTGTATTTATTGCAATCCCAAAGAAATCAGAACCTTGGAATGTGATCAACATAGAACAATTAGTATAATGAGTCACATCACAAAGATTTTGTTACGAATTATCATGCAAAGAGTGAGGAAGAAAATACAACCTGAAATAGGGGAAGAACAATTTGGGTTTGTAGAAGGAAAGGGTACAGTAAATGCTGTGTATATGCTGCGAACAGTTACTGAACGTGCTATAGAAGTAAACAAGGATATACATCTTTGCTTTATTGACTACACAAAGGCTTTTGATAGAGTTAAACATGTCAACATGGTGGATATGCTTGCAGATCTACAAATTGATGGGAAAGACATTAGACATATAAAACATATATTGGAAACAACAACTGCCATAAGGATTGATTGATTGATCTAGGAACCGACATCACAACATTCGGGGCATTCCCATAAGTGCTCCGTCCCCATCCTCAACAGCCAGCGAAGAGTTCCAACACTAATAGTACCAGTAGCACTCTGATTATATGTCCGTCTCGCCTTTCCTCTGAGCATCGATCGTCAGCCAGATCTCCTCGTCACCCCTCGCTGTCGCATTCTTGCCAGACCATGGTGATCCATTTGCTCCTCCGAGGTGTACACATGCTCCCACAAGGCCGAAATAACGTCTGCTTTGTCATGCATTAATACTCCACCAAGTTTTGCCAAGCCAGCCAGTCTGTCCGCCTGTTCATTCCCCAGCACACCAGCATGCCCCGGAGAAAAGATCCAGACGATGCTTGTCACCCGTGACTTCCGAAGTGAAGCAAGCCACTCTGCACGAAGCCTGCCTGTCCTCACCCTACTCAGCATGCTTTCTGAGTCAGTTACAATCACGATGTGTGTGTGTCATATTCTCCATCCAGCGGAAAGCTGCACTGACCGCCTCCACATCCATTCTTAAGCTAGATGTTGTGGTATCATATGCCACGCTCTCCTGCACCAAACGTCGACCATTAGCTTTTGCTAAGAACCCCCAGGCACTTCTCCTACCTCTCAACACCGACCCATCTGTGTAGATAATCACATCACCCGAGCGAGCATTATCCTGAATTAGTTGCTGAATTTCCACTTCCGTGGCCCCTGCTGGCCACTCCCTGCAGTGCCATAAGGATTGATAATGAAGTGGGACAATATCGACCTATTAAGAGAGGTGTTAGGCAGGGATGTGTAATGTCTCCAGATCTTTTTTCCCTATACAGTGAAAATATTTTCAGAAATGTAGAAGATATAAATGGAATCAGCATTGGAGGAAGAAACATCAATAACATTAGATATGCAGATGATACAGTATTGATTGCAGACAATGCGCAGGATCTGCAACAATTAGTAGACGCAGTTGTTGTACACAGTGAGCAGCTGGGGTTGGAATTAAATTGTAAGAAGACACAGGTTATGGTCGTATCTAGGAAGAACGAAGTACCACAATGTAATATACAAGTAAATGGGAATATTCTTCAACAAGTGAATCGATACAATTATCTTGGAACAGTCATAACATCTGATGGGAGATGCCTTGAAGAGATTAAAACAAGAATCGCCATGGCAAAAGTAGCCTTTAGCAAAATGAAAAACATTCTGACCAATAAAAAGATGTCCATTGAAACGAGAAAAAGAGTGTTGAGGGGGTACATAGAGCCTGTTCTTTTGTATGGATGTGAAACTTGGACGATGTGCAGTCAAGCTGAAAAACATTTGATGGCTACAGAAATGTGGTTTCTGTGCAAAGAGTACCATGGACAGATAGAAAAACCAATGACCAAGTACTACAGGAGACAAATGAAAATCATAGACTGATTAGAGAAATTAGACGAAGACAGTCAAAATTTTTTGGACATGTTATTAGAAGAAATGGATTAGAGAACTTATTGACAACTGGCAAGATCGAGGGGAACAGACCAAGAGGAAGATCGAGAGGAAAATACCTGGATGGCTTGACCACGTGGCATGGATGAGACAGGAACACTGAGCTGATCCACGACTCTGGTGATCGAGTGAAATGGCGAGTCATGACCGCCTATGTATTTTTTTTTGGGGTGTATCCCATACGGGATGTTGCAGTCAACACCAGCATTTTTCAGCTGCTGTTGATGTGCTAGGCAAGTGTTATGTTCAGTAGTTTGCCATTGCTTTCTGAACGACCGGCTCCCATACCAGCGTGTTATAACACAAAGCGTCACGGTCTGCTGCACAAATCAGTTGCAGCTGAGCTTCAAACGCCTGGTACCCGGCTCACGAACCGCGTTCGCAAGCCTTTGGCCACGGAGACCAGTATATATATATATATATATATATATATATATATATATATATATATATATATATATATATATATATATATATTGATATCCATGGGACAAGGAAACAGAACAGATGGTGTCACTATTTTATTAATATCATATGGGACGCAGAGGTGTTTCCAAGGCACCAGGGCCGGGTTATATACTGGCCAAGACCTATTGACGCGTCCTCGTCGAGCGTCCCGGGCAACAGGTCCTTTCGGGGTCCTGGCTAAAGTCAGTAGGATCGCCGATTCCTCCGAAGTCGGAGAGTGTCTGCCTGTATGGCGAGGAACCACCAGTCTGCACACCAATAAGCCAGACATGGGACAACGGATACTCACGCAAAACTCAGGTCCTGTATGACATCACATTGATGTTGGACAACAGGATGCCTTCATCCGACATACAGGACTTCACGTTGGAGCTCAAGCCAACGAACACAAGCAAGCAAGCAAGCAAGCAGCATTAATATCATATGATTTGAATCCATGAAAGATTTAATACTGTTAGTTAGTTGCATATCCTTTACAGGATGTCACAGTCAACACCAGCATATTTTGCTGTTGTGATCTCTT
Organism: Cepaea hortensis; assembly: GCA_963921405.1. Taxonomy (NCBI): domain Eukaryota; kingdom Metazoa; phylum Mollusca; class Gastropoda; order Stylommatophora; family Helicidae; genus Cepaea; species Cepaea hortensis. Next base: position 77,680,078 of record OY992894.1, on the reverse strand, counting down.
GGCAAGTTTATATTCAATAGTTTGTCATTGCTTTCTGAATGACCGGTCCCCCATTCCATTTAAAAAAAAAAAACCAAGGCAAGGCAGTCTGCTGCCAAATCGCCCACAGCTGTGTTTTGAACGCGGGTATGCGGGGTTACGAACTGTGTCCATTACCTCTTTGCCAATGAGCTGGCTTTAATAATGTAGTTGATTAATAACAATTACTCAATTAATATAACTCAGAATAATATTTTTGTATATGCAGACTATCATTCTCTGTGGCGAAGGGGTTACAGACACGATTCGTAATCCTGTATACCCGGGTTCAAAACACAGCGGTGCTGGTTTTTTTTCGAAAAAGGTATGGGTGCCAGTCATTCAGAAAGCAATGGCAAACTACTGACTATAAGATTTGCCTAGAAGCCATGAACAGCCAAAAATGCTGGGGTTGACTGCTACGTCCAGTGAAGGACATGCAACTAAAAAATATGCAGACTAAATAACTCATGGTTTTGTTATTTACTTTTTCTAAAGTGCATGATTTGGCATTTTATAAAAGTTGAAAGCCACCATAAATCCTAAGGCTTATTACATTATTCACAATTTTTATTATTGCATGACAGTCGTGGTGCATATTTTTGCATTTGCAAAACTGTGCCATATTATTAAAATGGCTTTAGGAGGAAGGAGGAGGAGGAGGAAGAATGAGAAGGGGTAGGCAGAGGAGGGGTTGGAGTGGAGGAAGAGGCAGGAGGAAGAGGGAGTTTATGGTTTTCATTTGAATTTTGCGTTCTAACGGTGGCTCTCAAAATAACAACCTGAGTTATCTCCCTTAGCGAGAAAAAACACCAAGAGCAGATATCTGCCCTTAGCTTATGTGGTTTGTGGTCACAATTTTCCAAATGGGATTTTGACCATTTCCCAATATGTCAATGTTAAATAATAAACTGACATACAAGAATTAATATCTCAACTTATAATTGACCTACAGACTTGAATAAGGTACCGCTGGATTTGTTTTTTCAAGAGGTATCCAACTATGCAGCTTATATAATTAAAAAGCAATTTAGAAAATGTTACTAAAGTACCTAGATAGTGTTTTCAACCTGTATTATGGAGATTCGTCCCTGGTTATCCGTGTGTGTTTTAATTATATCCCACCTGTCTGATGTCTGCACAATAGCTGTTCCTTACCCAATTTTGTGTATGCCTAAACTAAAGCATGAATGTTTGAGGCCTAGCTGTGTGGTGATATATTGTGCAAATGTTTTGGAACACATGTTTGTTTCTTGTAGTAGTATAAAGTCTGGTTTGTGTTTGTTTATTAGTGTGATAATGTGTTGTAATTTTGTACGTATACCACAAATGTTTAAAGTAATAATAATTAAATCACTAGTCATTGTAATTTAAGTAAAAACCATAAATGAGATATAATAACTATATCGATTCACACACAAAGTTGTTATCCATGATGGGTGCATTTAGGCGAGCAAGTCTTTAGTAGCAAAAACTTGTGTGAGAGGATCATCTTGATCCTCGTTCTTATCACTTGTGTCGGTGTCTACAAAGAGAGTGTCTGGTATGCTGTATGTGTCGTCTTCATCTTGTACTTGTGTCTCCTCTTGTTGTTCTTGTTCAGTTTCCTTTGTCTTGCCTATAGTGGCTTTGACGTTTTCTTTCTTTGGCAGTGGTAAGTCGTCTGTTTCTGTGTCATCGCTGTGTTTTGACTGCAGTATTCTTCTGTTAGCCCATTTTCTCTTCATTGGTTTGCTGACGATTTGAAAACCGTCAGTCTTCATTCCTTGGATTGATTTCTTGTGTGTTATTTTCTTGTGTGTTCCTGTCTTCTTGTGTCTTGATTTGACTATTGAAAGTTTGTGTCAGTTCAATCTCTCCCTGCGGAGGAGTTTCTCTTTCGAGTGGTGGGAAATCTTCTTGGCTTTGTACACTGACTGCTGCTGCTGTTGGTGACATCGGTTGTCGTCAACTTGGGCATTTATTTGCCTAGTGGTTGTTTTGGCCACACGCCGGACAATTGGTCTTTCTCCCCGGCATCGTGATCAACACTCTGTGATTATTGTTCGTAATACCAGGAGTGTAGATCTGTATATAATGGGGGAGTTCCTTTTTTGAGTTGCAGAGCGCTCCCCACTTGCCAGCCCCATTTTTTAAATCCTAAACACCTCAGCCTTTTCATTTCCTGTGATGCTGTGCACCAGTTTTTTAACTCTTTGGGGAGCAAACATGACGGGTAACAGTGGATGGTCAGCCTGTCTCTTTCTTTCTCTAGGTACTGTAGAGATATGTCTATCCCTAGACTTGGTAGAGAAAACTTTTTGCCGTGTATCTTGTCATACACGGCTTTCTGAACGTCTGCTGACATGTGAAAGTACCACCTAGTGGGAACTTGGAACCTATGCAGGTCGACGACTCCCCCAAAAGGTACACCTCCTGGACCAGTTAGGGCACTCATAATAAGTGCAGGTGTTGCTTTAGCAGCCGCCCCGGGACTAGTAATGGAACACACTATCGTTCCGGACTGGTCAAGTAGCTGGACATCGTAGTCATTTTCCGAGACCACGACTTCAGTGATATTTGAATACATCTTGAAATTTGTTGTTTCCGGTAATAAATAATTCCGGGGAGATATCCAGAATGTCAACTCCAACGAATATCACCACACAATCCAGGGGAAAATACACCAGTTTTTATGTATTGCCTAGTTTTACGAGACATAGCACTTTTATTTTGTGCAAAACGATTCTTCAGGGGTTCCAACCTCATGCCGAGCTGATTGATATACGTTGTGAAGAGAAACCAGAGTCGTAGATGACGGCCAAAAGGCCGAGAAGCGATATAACCCAAGGTTCCCCATTGCTCATGTACTACCGTTTGTCAAGGTAACGCGTACTGAGGACACAAATTAGATATAGTCAAAGACACCCGGCCGAGGTGTCACGTGGAGATGATGAATGCGGTCTGACCTGACTGGCGTCTGCTGTGTTCAACAACCAGAAGCGGCGAACCAGAGGTCATTCTGGCAAATGACGACGAGAATTGTGGGTCTGCCTGTGGCCACGAGCGACTTATAAACCTGGGCGGCGCGTTCAGGGGGCAGCAACGGTTGTAAAAGTCAGGCAGCAACTCCGGTTGTCATTATCGCAGTTGTTCCCCTTTGCGCAATCGGCGTCACTAATACTGAATCACTGAAATACGAGAAGTAGGTTGAGAGCTTTACCAAAGCACAACTACAAAACGTTTTTCAGTGATTCATTCATTGCTTTTCAAGTTTTACCGCAGTTCACCTTATTCTCACTAATACTGAGAAAGACTCACAGCCAACAATAATGCCATGTGGGTGAGCGTGTGCGCGCACGCACACGGCGAGAAATATGGCAATTGCATGTTTAAAAGTCCTCTAGGTCACAACCTACATTCTCCATAAAATTGGAACTGTATTTCTCACGTTATAAACAATAACACAAAGTAATACAGCCTTAATCAGCAAACAGAGCAAGACTGTGGTAGGATTTGTCCATGTTTAATCTGTGCTGCATAAACTAGAGTATCACAGCCTGAGATTCTCAGATAAGTAGCACACATGTTTTTCATATTCTCATTTTCTTTTCACTGTTCTCATTCATCTTATCCCATTCTTATGCCTTAATGTAGACTGGGGTGCGCGCGCGCGTCTCTCTCTCTCTCTCTCTCTCTCTCTCTCTCTCTCTCTCTCTCTCTCTCTCTCTCTCTCTCTCTCTCTCTCTCTCTCTCCTCCGTGATTATATGTTGTGTTTTCTGTATGTATTTGTTTGCTGCTTAAGGCTAGTCGCCACAAAGTCCAATTTGTTTCCGTAATTGTGTTATGTAAAGCTGCATTACTTTGTGTTATTTTATTGTTTCCATCCATCCATCATTTGCCATGCCGATAAGGGTGGGCGGTCATGTTCTGCCAACTCACTCGATTACCAGTGTCGTGGATCAGCTCCGTGTTCCTGTCTCGATCATGCCACATGGCCAAGCCATCCAGGTATTTACTTCTCGGTCTTCCCCTTGTCTCTTCCCTTCGATCTTGCCAGTTGTCACCAAGTTCTCCAAGTCATTTCTTCTCATTTTTTTTTCTTCTTCTTTCATTCGCCTGAAATATGTTTATAACTGCACTGTTGTCTCTTGTATGAATCTAACAGTCTTTTTTAGTTCACTCAGCGGTCCATAGAGTTTATCTTCCCCTGTTGTCTCTCTAGGCCAGAAGGTTCGCCTGGACATGTTGTAGTTTGGGCAATCCTGGAGTGTGCTCTGCTGTCTGCGACGCCAAACCACATGTGCACATGGCTGAGTCACCAATCTTGAATTTTGTATACATGTGGTTGCGTAATCTATTGTGTCCTCTTCTGGTATGTCCATAACGTGGTAGTCGTCTTGAATAAGGTTTGGTGACCTTGTGACTGATTTGATCATTCTTTTCTTTTGGTGGTATGTAATGGGCACATCAGGTTGTTCTTCCTTTGCTCCTTCCCTAGCCAATCGATCAGCTCTGTCGTTTCCGGGGACTCCACAGTGGGATGGCATCCACTGTATGTTGACCTTATGCTGACTGCTAAGTTCTGAAAGTAGTGTCTTTAGAACTGGCAATTTCCCAGACAGGAGCGCCTCTATTACGGATTTTGCATCTGTCAATATCACCACAGGTTGTGTATCATGGCTAGTATTTTGTAATTTCTCTGTGGCTATCTTGATAGCCTCAATTTCAACATCATAGTTATGTCAGTACTTTCCTGTTGGAACTCTGGCCGTGTCTCTAGTATTATTTGGGTATTCTATGTACACTCCCGCTCCTCCATTTCGAACAGCATTTTGTGCTGACCCATCTGTGTAGACTCGGATCCAGAGATCCTGTGGGTATTCATCATCAAAGAAGCTGAGAGTGGCTGATCTGCGCTGTACACTGCTCTGTTCTTCCTTGTCAAATATTCCTCTCACTTTTGTCTGGATTTGTAGTGATAGTCTATGTTCATCTTTCCACGGGGTTCGCTCTGAAATAGTTGTCAGGGGGATACCAATCGTGGGAAGATCGATGGTTTCTCTGCAGAGTTGTTTGGCCTGGTGGATGAAACTACTTCTTTTCAACCGCCCCATAGCTAAGTTTTCAAATCGGTTCTTCATAGGGTGGCCTGGCAAGCTGAGGAACTTTTCTGCTTGTATTATTAGTGATTTTGTATCTCTGCGTTCTCTTAGAGCTTGTGTCCTCCCCATTTTCTCCATTGCTAATTTGTTTGCAGCAGACGAGCATAATCTCCGGCGAGCCTATTCTCGCCGGTCGCGAGATCCGCACTGTGGAAGGATGGGGGATTTACTTGCAAATAGACAGGCAATATATCCTGCGGTAGCTCTGGCGGGCCTATTCCCGCTGGTCGCGCGGTCCGCCTAAAGTCAGGTGGAGAGTCTGACGATAGTGCATGCTTTACACAGGTCCGGACTCTTGTGATCGACAGATGTGCGCGCCCTCATGGTCCGGGCTCGTACGAGGCCCTCACCTGCGGGACTTGGCTGAACGCCTCTAAGCCGGGTCCCTTGGGTGTCAGGGTCTGGCCATAACTCGCCACTGGCTCGTGGTGGTGAGGTCTCGGAGGATTGACAATGAGCCGCCAGCGTCTGCAGCCTACCTTGTGCCAGACGTATTGGTTACCCATTCCTCTGGATAACACAAGGTTAGGCTGAGAGAGAGGTCATGTCGTTTGGGCGCCACATGTTCCCCTGAAGCTCTGCCCAGACATTGTGATGGAATATTGGCCACATTCCAACTCACATACTTTGGTCTGTCAAGACTGCAAGGTGTCAACGACTATAGGGGTTGATCTCATACCTCCTGTGATGATTCTAAGAGCTTGATTTTGCACCTTGTCCAGCTCCTGTAATGTGATTTTTGATGCTGAACACCACGCAGTCGACCGTATTTCAAGTGTGGTCGTATGCTCTGTTGATAAACTTTGCTTAAGTATTTTCCCACTGGCTCCCCAAGTGGTTCCACTTAGCTTTCTCAGGATGGCTATTTTCCTTCTGGATTTTGTTACTGCTGTGTTGATGTGCTTTCTCCATGTCAGCCTGTCGTCGAATGTTACATCAAGGTATGTTGGTTCTTTATCTTCTCTTAGGGATGTTCCATTTATCTTAATGATCCCTGCCTTTTGTTTCGGAGAAAGGGTAAATAGAGTGGTGCTGCACTTGTCAGTGTTTATGCTGACACACCATCTATCCGCCCATGCAACAAATGTATCTACAGCTCTCTGTAGCAATATGGTGGCCACTGATGATGCATGTTCATTTGCGCTCCACAAAACTAGATCATCAGCGTACATTGCCGCTTTAATTCCATACGGTAGATTAGCAACAAGATCATTGATGAAGATTAGAAAAAGTGTTGGGGACAGGACTCCGCCCTGGGGAACACCATGAAGCAATAGTACTTTCTTGCTCTTGAGACCGTCTATCTGTACTCGGGCTCTTCTGTTGTGCAAGTATGCTTTCATCCATTTGTACATTCTTCTATTGACTTTCACATAATCTGACCATGCATGTAAAATCTGATATTTTTCTATTATGATTTTGCCATCTTTGGTTTTTAGGCAACCTGTTGATGTGTGTGTTCTTTTGTTAGTGATGTCATTAATTCTTTTGTGCATTAATTTGGTATTCCGGGTGTTGTGTTGGTTTTCAATTTCCTTGAAATTTTCCTCAAGCCATGTTTCTTTTGCCTCTTTGCATAGCTTCCTAATTTTCCTGTGAATCTCTTCATAGTTTTCCTTATTATGTTTGTTATTTCTTCTTACTTCCATGAGTTTTAAGATGTCTTCCGTCATCCATTTCTTGCGTCCTAATATCTTTATTTTTGGGATGGTTGTTTCTGCAGCTTGGTTTACTGATTTCTTTAATATTTCCCATTGGTCACTGACATCGTGAAATAATATTTCCATATCGGACAATGCATCGAATCTGTTCTTTACCTCTACGTTGAATTTATCTTTTATTTCCTCACTCTTCAGTGCCTGTAGATTAAATTTTGTGTTTCGTGGTGAATATTTGACTTTCTTTAATTTTATATGTAAATTGCTTAAGATTAATCTATGGTCGCTGTAGCAGTCTGTGCTTGGTATAGTTTTTGTGACTTTTAAGGCATTTCAAAATCTTCTGTTGATGAGAATGTAATCAATCTGATTTCTTATCTTATGATCAAGATTCCTCCATGTCCATAATCTCCTTGAGTGCTGTTGAAACCAGGTGTATCCAATAATCAAATCCTGCTCTTTTGCCCACTGTACAAGTCTGCAACCTCTTTCATTCTGTTCCCCTAGTCCATACTTGCCTACTATGCATCCGTCCTGTTGATTTCCAACTTTGGCATTCAAGTCACCCATTATGATATTTACTTCAGAATTCTTGCATTTCTTGAAGGTTGTCTCTAAATCATTATAAAATTTGTCAATGCTATCATCACTACTGTCTGCTGTTGGTGCATAAACTTGTAAGACGTTGACAACAAAAGGTCTTCCACTCAACTTCACCAGTAACACTCTGTCTGATACAGTCCAATATCCTTTGATCGATTTTGCTCTCTCTGTATCCATTATAATTGCTACTCCTCACTATTGTTTCTCTCCACCAGAATAGATTATTCTATATTCCTCAGATGTTATAATGCCCATTTCTGTCCATCTGGTCTCACATATATCTAACAGGTTAATATTTAATTTTCTCATTTCATTCTTAATGTTATCAAATTTTCCATCCCCACTCATAGTTCTTACATTCCAAGTTCCTACTTTCAATGTTGATATACTTTTGCACTCAGTCGCCTGATGACGGTCTGGAGTCTTCTGGTGCACATGACTACCCCTACAGGGAGAGGCTGCTCCTATGGAGCACCCATTTACGCCGTTTCTCTGGTTATCAATAAGACTTGGCATCTGTAAAGAAGGTAGTTTGCCATTGCTTTCCTTCCTAGCAGTGACCATAGCCGTAGCCATTGTCTTCCAAATAAAAAGAGATCCCCTGCCTACCATCGCGAAGCTGGAGACCACAACCTACAACTATCTGTTGGCTGCTCTTCAACTTTATCCACCACCTGCACCCATGGCTTCACGTAACACTGATCAGGGGGCTAAACGGGTACTCCACCCTGCCCAAGGGTGTCCCATAGGCTAGCAGAGGGAACGAGGCGCCTTACCTCTCCTTTGATAGGGAATACCCCTACCCCGCCATATAATGAGAGAAATACAGTTGCAATTTTATGGAGAACAGAGGTTGTGACCCTAGTGGAATTTTAAAAATGCAGTTGCCATATTTCTTGCTGCATGTGCATGCGCGCGCACTCACCCACATGGCACTGTTGTCGGCTGTGAGAATTAGAGACAAAAGTGAATAGTATGGGGAGAGCATGGCAGGGCATGAAGGGATAGAGTAGGATGGCTTGACATGTGTTGGTTGAGATTCAATACTCTCATGGGGGACAAAGGCTCGACATGTGTTGGTTGAGATTCAATACTCTCATGGGGGACAATGGCTCGACATGTGTTGGTTGAGGTTCTATACTCTCATGGGGGACAAAGGCTTGACATGTGTTGGTTGAGGTTTTATACTCTCATGGGGGACAAAGGCTTGACATGTGTTGGTTGAGGTTCTATACTCTCATGGGGGACAAAGGCTTGACATGTGTTGGTTGAGGTTCTATACTCTCATGGGGGACAAAGGCTTGACATGTGTTGGTTGAGGTTCTATACTCTCATGGGGGACAAAGGCTTGACATGTGTTGGTTGAGGTTCTATACTCTCATGGGGGACAAAGGCTTGACATGTGTTGGTTGAGGTTCTATACTCTCATGGGGGACAAAGGCTTGACATGTGTTGGTTGAGGTTCTATATTCTCATGGGGGACAAAGGCTTGACTTGTGTTTTATTGAGGTTCAATACTCCAATTGGGGACAAAGGGAAGTATAACAATATGACTGTTATATGGTAATTGTATTGAGGCCGGGTTTAGAAATTAAGATTTCTAAGTATAGAGGCTTTATGTTGTCTTTTCCTTTCCAAATGAGGGAAGCACGAAGACGAACAAGGGCATCGCACGAAGACAAACAAGGGCACCGCACGAAGACGAACAAGGGCACCGCACGAAGACGAACGAGGGCACCGCACGAAGACGAACAAGGGCACCGCACGAAGATGAACGAGGGCACCGCACGAAGACGAACGAGGGCACCGCACGAAGACAAACAAGGGCACCGCATGAAGACGAACAAGGGCACCGCACGAAGACAAACAAGGGCACCGCACGAAGACAAACAATCCTGACTGAGTTGAATTAGTGAAAGATGTCAGGTTAGCAACAAAAACGTTTAGAAAGGCAGTTTATGTGAGGATTCCAAGGAGAAAGACAGTTTATGTGAGGATTCCAAGGAGAAAGACAGTTTATGTGAGGATTTCAAGGAGAAAGGCAGTTTATGTGAGGATTCCAAGGAGAAAGGCAGTTTATGTGAGGATTTCAAGGAGAAAGTTTATGTGAGGATTCCAAGGAGAAAGACAGTTTATGTGAGGATTTCAAGGAGAAAGGCAGTTTATGTGAGGATTTCAAGGAGAAAGACAGTTTATGTGAGGATGTCGAGGAGAAAGGCAGTTTATATGAGGATTCCAAGGAGAAAGACAGTTTATGTGAGGATGTCAAGGAGAAAGGCAGTTTATATGAGGATTCCAAGGAGAAAGGCAAGTTTATGTGAGGATGTCAAAGAGAAAGGCAGTTTATGTGAGGATTCCAAGGAGAAAGACAGTTTATGTGAGGATGTCAAGGAGAAAGGCAGTTTATATGAGGATTTCAAGGAGAAAGGCAGGTTTATGTGAGGATTCCAAGGAGAAAGGCAGTTTATGTGAGGATTCCAAGGAGAAAGGCAGTTTATGTGAGGATTCCAAGGAGAAAGGCAGTTTATGTGAGGATTCCAAGGAGAAAGGCAGGTTTATGTGAGGATTCCAAGGAGAAAGGCAGTTTATGTGAGGATGCCAAGGAGAAAGGCAATTTTCTGAGAATTCCAAGGAGAAAGGCAGTTGTAGTTTGGGAGTTCATCAAGGATGTAGTTATATCTAATAGAAGATTTACTTGTATGGTTCGGAACGGATTTCATCAGATAATCGGCAGAATATTTTAAGAGAAATTAAAACATATACAAGTGGAACAAGGAAGAACAGGAACCAATAATTCAGTAAGGTAAGGTTCATATTTAAAGAGAAATAGAAAGATGTGTAATATTTGAAAATAAAATTACGACTATGAAAATGGATTGTTTGTTAATCGATAAAAATGTATTTTCACTATATAAAGCACAGGCCTGCGATCAAATTTTCTATTACCAAGAATTACTGGAAGATTAAACTGTGGAATTTCCAGAAAAGAAGAATGATCAAGCTTCATATCTCTTTTAAGTTAAAAGTATTTTTATTCTTTTTGAATTTGGATTGAGTGAGTTTGTGACACAACTGAATACATGCATAAGAATGGAGTGATACTACCACTAAATACTTCATGAGAATGGAGTGATACTACCACTAAATACATCATAAGAATGGAGTAATACTACCACTAAATACATCATAAGAATGGAGTGATACTACCACTAAATACATCATGAAGCCATTGTGGAAAGTTGTGTGTTGCACTCCCTGGTCGACACTGTCATAGTAGGATGGCTTGGCATGTGTTGGTTGAGTTCTATACTCCAATGGGGGATAGAAGGTAGAAGAGAGAGGGAGAAATGAATGCATCTTTAAAAATTTAGTTGCATAGACGGATCTAAGGCAAAGGGGATACAGACGCAATTCGCAATCCCTCATACCATGGTCAAAACGCAGCTGCAGGTGATTTAGCAGGGATGTTGAAGGGAACTAGCCATCACACCTCGATATGCTATCATCTAGAATTTATGAAGCTTAACACTTCATATCCCAACAAAAGTCTCTGCTGTGGGACTACCTTTATTTTCCTTATATTATAGGGCTAAAAATACTCTCGACACATTACTAATACTATTGACATGTAACAGACATCCACGGCTCCTTAATCTTACATCTAGGCACAAGACAGTGCTTCGTGCAGAGTGACAAGTTTCTCTTCGACAATCAAAAACTGGGAGCGTATGTTAGATCTTTTCCCCAGGACATGCTGGTTTGGTGGGAAATGAACAGGCGGAGTTTGGCTGGGTCTGCACCTCTTGGTGGTGTATTGGTGCATCATAAAGCAGATGTGGGCACTCTTCTGAACGACAGTCCCAAATTATTTAGCGTAAAAAGCATCCCTTAGAGGGCCTCATTAGCTGATATAATAAAAAATACGAACTACAAACTAAAATATAGAACTGAGAAAATGGAAATACGTACCAATAATATGTCAGTTATATGTGGAAATTGTGGCACTAAAGTTGTAAACACTCTTGTATCGGTATAGCCGCGGGGACAAAAATTATACATATCGGAAAGAGCATTGAATGTGTTGTCGATCACTTCTGGTTCAGTGTGTCATGGACTGCTAGACTGATTGATGGATACAATAAATGTGTCTGGACCCGGAGGGCCCAAACTGTCGTCGGTAGCACAAGATATGGATATACACTCTGACGACAGTGAGGGGCCCCTACGGGCCCATAAACCTTTATTGTATCCATTCATCGGTCTAGCAGTCCGCCACACACTCAAACGTCGATCGGTTTAGTTTAGCAGACGACGATACTCTCAAACGTAAGTGATTGACAACACATCACCCCGGAAATGACCTTGTGGGGCCCTATAAGGGATGCATTTTACACTAAATAAATTGGGACCGTCATTCGGAAGAGTGCCCAGATGTGGGATCATGTGAATAGTGCAAAGAAATGATAGATCATCATGGCTTGGAGAGAATGGTGCTGTAGTGATCTGACCTACACTGAAAACTCACAGGAAAGGCCAGACAGACACATAATCAGACTGCTACTGGTACCAATAGTATTGGGACTCTTCGCTAGCTGTTGAAGATGAGGATGGAGCACATATAATGGAAATGTTCCAGGTGCTATGATGTCTGAGTCTGTCAGTTCTTGACTCAAACTCAACTCAATTCAACGTTTAGTATAAGTAAGCACATGACATATTCATATTAAAAAAGAGTCCAGCAAAACGTTAATGATAATGACATACCTGCTACATCTTCTTTAAAAACAAATGAGTATTTCCTCTTGCTAGATTTCGTCTGTGCTTGTAGTACTTGGATATCATCCGCAACAGAAAGACTAGCACCTGACAGTGACTCTGGGGTGATGTTGTTCACCGAGTCCGAGTCATTGTGACTCTGCTGTGAAGGACTCTGAGAGTCCTTGATTCGTGGTATTGATATCTTTTTTGTTGGTCTGTCTGCTGTGTTTGCTTTCGATGAAAAACAAACAACACACATTTGCTTGGTAACCGTTGATGGTGTTTGTTGTCTACTGTTGGGCGCTGTATAATAAAATTTAAACAGCAACCAGTTTTCTTTTGGGTGCACATCTGATGTCCATTTTCTAAAGTTAATTACAAGTCTTTTAAATGTATGCATTATAGATATTAACAGTTGAATAACACCAGTCCCACTTAGACGTGTCTACCTAACTGTCAATAACGATTCGCACTTATCGAAACGATTGAATGTTAAGTTGAATTAAATTAAACACAATTTCTAGCTTTATGTTGTCCTTTCTTGTAGAAAAATACGAAGACTTAATTTCGAAAGTAGCAACATACCGGAAGTCATTCGGTTTTTAAAATGTATAATTAGCCACAACCTGTGTCTTGTTTTGTTGCCTTGTGTATTTTTAATGACTGTGCAGTGTAAAAAGAAGAGAGGCAGAGGCAGACCAAGAGAAATGATGCTGGATGGATTGAGATAGTGGCATGGAGGAATATCATCACAGAGTTAATGCAGAACACCTAAGATCGAGATCTGTGGAAAGATATGAACGCCTACGCCAGCTGGAAGGGCACTTGATGAAGAAGACTGCAGTGTTTGAAAATATTGGCAGTTCAAGTTTTGTATTTACCTATTATTATTGTGTTGCATGAACTTTACAGAGGGTGAATACAAAACTTGGACCGGCAATATTTTCAAATACTACACAGTCATTAAAAATACTTCATTTACTTATACCCTTTTTTCATATCCTTTTTACAGAACATTGCTATCAACACTAACAATTTACTGTTGTTGTTGATGTCTTGGCAAGTTTACGTTCAGTAATTTACCATTGCTTTCTGAACGACCGGCTCCCACACCAACTCGGTATGGTCTGCTGCCAAATCGGGCGCAGTTGTGTTTCGAACGCGGGTAAGCGGGCTTACAAATTGCATTCGTAAGTCCCTAGCCACGGAAACCGGCATACTTATACCCTACATGAGATTATATCCCTCAGTCATTATCATCATCATTATCAAGTACCTTGTTCACTGTAGTGGGCGATCATGTTACATTACATCTTGCAGTCTATAACAGCATGTACCAATAATGTGCTGACACATTTCCATGCTATGACAATTATCATCGTCATCACGTGCCATGCCGATAAGCGTACGTCGTCATGTTTCGCCATCTCACAAGATCACCAGAGTCGTGGATCAGCTCAGTGTATTTGTCTCGACCACACCACGCGGCCAAGCCTTCCAGGTATTTACTTCTCTGCCTTCCCCTTATTCAGTTCTCCTTGATATTGCCAGTTATTACCAAGTTTTCCAATGTATTTCTTCTCATTACGTATCCAAAACATGTCGTGAGAAGGGGTACGTTGGAATACATGGTCACAATGGGACAGTAGGAGATGTGAGGAAGAGAAGGAGAGATGTTATACAGTTTGACATCGTGATATGGAGGAACATCAGCATCAGAAATAAATGGCATTGGAGGTCGACGTGGCCGAGAGGATTAAGGCGTCGCGATTAAAATTTCTCTGGCGATCTCGGCGTTATGGGTTCATTCTACACATTGGTCACGTGGGCTTAAATGTTAACTTCCCTTACTTGTCTTTGGAACGTAAATTACAAGTACCTCAGAAGTCTGAGTGGGTTCGCCTGATGGCAAGGGATACTGGTTATAGAAAAAGCTGACTTTCACATAAAATCAGTCTAGTGCACTCACTAGTAGTAATAGCCTGTGTGTGAGCAACGCTCTATTTGAAAGAAAGCTAGCGTTAGCTAGACCAGAAACCTAATCTGTGGGCAGGAAGCACCATTTAGAAGTGCTCGATGTATTGGCCAGTGTAGGCGCTGGTCTTGTAAATTACAATGAATGTATCAACAAACTAAGTTACTCAGAAAGCATTCTACAACACAATCTTCCCACAAACTCTATGCTACCAATGCCAAACCTGGACAATGACAGAAAAAGGGAAAAGAAAATTCGCAACAACAGAAGTGAGATTTCTGAGAAAAATACGCGATGCATAAAGAAAAGAGAAAATCAGAAATGGAGAAATCAGGACTAAAGTGGTGGTTATAGCAGCGCTAGATTTTATTAGAATGTAGCAAGTTGCATTGTTTGGCCATGTAACTATGTTACCAGCTAACAGTATACCACAACCCATCACCACTGGCACCTTGCCGTCTTGACAGACGATAGTTTGTGCTTCAAAAAGGCATAATCACTACAACCCATGGCGGTAGCGAATGTGACTGATAAGGCCAATTCGAGTTATAACTCTCCATAGCACAAAGCCTGGGCTAAAATATAGAGACCATGTGTTGTCCATGCAGCATGATCCCTCTCTCGGTCGGTCTAGTTCACTCCAGAGGAAAGATAACATAAATACATCTGGAACAAGACAAGCTGTAGAAGCTGCCGGATCAGCAAAGCAATGTCTAACTGTCCGCCTGTTGGAGCTTCGATCCTAGACCAGCAGCCAACCAAGGCTCATGGCCTGGTCTGCCCTGCCATGACATTTTGTCTTTAGGTTGCATTTCGTCGCACCAGGACAAAGCTTGTACCCTCCCAATTGCGCTCTTCCGCCCGAAGCCGTTGGCACAATGTGGGGTGTCGGGTTTGGTGAGTACCGCCCAACATTCGGCGCTAACAGAAAGCAGGTAGTACCGTCTACTGCAGTGTTTCCCAACGTGGGGCCCACGCCCCACAGGGGGGCAATTTGACTGTTAAGGGGGGCAATTCGAAAATGGAAGAAATTGGCTGAATATAACAAAACGGGGAGACTTGAGACTGAAGTTAACTAAATTGAAACCTGACATAAAATCTCTTTGCAGCAAGCATCAAGCGCAAGGATCTCACTAAATTTAAATAATAAATAATTACTAATAATTAAAATAATATAGAAAAATCTTTCATTAAAATTATTTTGTATTTGAATTTCAGTTCTCCATTATTTGTTTTGAAAATTTACTTACTGTGTTTGCTCAATAATTACCTAGTGATTTCTTCCTAAAACCTATCATTCAAGTTTCTTTAGTGAACATTTCAATTTTTGAATATTAAAAATAATGTATATGTTGAGGGGGGGGGGGGCATGGGGCGGGGGAGGGGGGCAATATGAATTTTAGAAAGGCTTAAGTGGGGCATGGCACAAAAAAGGTTGGGAAACACTGGTCTACTGTCATACGGTAGCTCAGGCTCATCTGACTAAGACCTGACTCCATACTATCACACACTACATTAGGCATACCGTACACACATATGTACACTACAGTAGGCATACTATACAGTACACGTGTGTACACTACTGTTTAAAGGCATACCATACAGTAATTATATAACACAACAAGCAATGATGTACAGACCAAATGGATTGATTGATTGATTGATTGATTTAGGAATCGACATCACAGCATTCGGGGCATTCCCATAAGTGCTCCGTCCCCATCCTCAGCAGCCAGCGAAGAGTTCCAACACTAATAGTACCAGTAGCAATCTGATTATAAGTAGACCAAATGGAAGCAGAAGGAAAGGCCGTCTAAGTAAACGATGGACAGAGTGAATAGCAGAGTCAATGGGAATCCCGATACAAGAAGCCCGGGCACTGTCCCGCTGTTTATGCTTCACCTCGACACCGCAAGGTACAAGAGGAACAAGTTGAGAGGAGATGAGAGAGTATCAACAAACACGAGAAGCAGAATCTGTCAGCTTTACCAGAACACGATCAGAAGTGACAAAATGGACGTTGCGGCTTAAGTTTTTGACGGCACACAAACAACAAACACAAGCTGATTGTTATTACAGTGAATCGCTGTTGATGTCCGGCATCCTCTACACTTAAATGGCAGAATCACAAAAGGGGGATAGGCGGTTAAACTGTTAAGGCCTCTGGAGTGTTTATGCTTGTGGCTGGGGTTTTCTTATGCATTTTCCTCACGTTGAACTGGTAGTTCATGGTTGTCGCCCTGCTAATGAGGTAAGTGCAGGGAGCTATGGATCTCGTGTGGAGTGATTTTACATCTGTCCCGTGTCCGCGTTTGTTTGTATCGTGAATTTCATGGTCAGAAAAATGGTGGCCGACAGTTGCTAAACTAAACGGGTTTTCCTTATGCAGTAATGTGTGGCTACTAGTTTTCTAGTGACTACCGCTTCCACTGAAGATGAACTGTATTTTTTTTTTCGTGGCGGACTTTTGTGTTGGCGTTCTGGCAGCGGCCTTATGCAAAATATACCGTTGCGGGCTAATGGTTTGTCGAGACCCCTTTTTCATAAGGGGCAGTGAGGAGCATTTTGTGTGATATTCACAGGCACAGTAACGGAGCATTATGGGGCGAACCTTTGGGCAAAGATTGCCTCGAAGTTGGAACAGAGTACTAACTGACTGACTAATCCGACAGAGTGCAGAGAACCAAGAGTTGAGGGTATTCACGCAGATGCTGGAAAAGATATAATTTAAAAAAAAAAAATAAAAAAAATTGCATGCTTTTTGCAGGACGTTGCTGCAAACTGTAGCCCTACTGACTATGAAGTAGAAGTCAATTTTACGTTCAATAGTTTGCCATTGCTTACTTAACTAGACGACATATTAATTTTTAAAAAATATCCTGTTCAACCCTCTTGTGTTATCCGTTTATAATTGGGATATATATTATATGTTGTACATAATTTAGCATTCTTGTTGTATATAAGTTTTCAGCCGTCTCCCTGGTCTAGAGGTTACACGACTGTGTCCGTAATCTCGTATAGTATCGTGAAGTAAACGGTGGCGTTTCTCTCCGCGTGGGTATGTGAGCCGGTCGCTAAGAAATCCATGACAAACTACTGAGCGTATGTAACAGTAATAGAGTCCTGGGGTATTATTAGGATCTAGTGGGAAACAGATACAGCACGATTGAGCATTGAGACTGAAAGCGGGGAGAGATGCTCAATCGTGACGTATTGGGTTGGCAAGGGCAGTTAACATCAAGCCTTTGACTAGAGAGGAAGATGAATTGTCATCATGAACCAATAAACAGTATTTGCATAAAACCAGCACGTCTTGTGAGTTCCTGCTCTGTTACAGGACTCGAAATGTTGCCCAGACCAGGATTAACAACAACTTCAATTTGTCGCGGCACATAGCGGAGGTACTGGGCCACTATATTCGATACCGCCACTACTTCATACTGCGCTTGTTGGGAAAATGCGGTGCCCTTGACACTGGCACGTTATCAAACCTCTGCTGAACAGATTTCAAGAAGTTTCTACAAGAATCTGTATGCGGTTGTGAAGCCCGCTTTGCAAGTTCAGTTCCACTGTCTTTATGCGGTTGTGAAGCCCGCTTCGCTGAGTCAGCTCTAGATCGTTTTCGAGCTTTACTGGTGTGTGAAAGCCGCTATCACTGTCAAGTCCTCGCCGGGCACTGTGGCATTGTTGTTCGAGCGGTTTGCTGACGAGATTGATTTTGGCGGACGACATGGGGATACCTACTTCTGATCGTACCTCCCACTGTTGCAGGGACTTCAAGGTTGAATCGTTGTCACACAGCCTGCTCGTTACCACGGCTGTTGTCTGAACTTTATCATTTTAAAGGGGCCTACCCTGGCCGTTGCATGAACCTTGCCATTTTCAAGGGACTTGCCTCCAATTTAAGTTCAAGGTTTCATCTGAAGTCAGAACTCGTTCAAGGTCAGATCATCACTGGCCGTTGGCTGATATTAATCCATTTTTGGGCCTCGTCATTCCTATGACCCAAACACACCTAATCCATTTTTGGGCCTCGTCATTCCTATGACCCATTTAAAAAGACGGTGAATTACCCACTCGAGAATCAAGGAAGGGACCCAACCAGGGGTTGAAGATTGTCTGGCAGCCCATGAGATGTGACCCAACCAGGGGTTGAAGATTGTCTGGCAGCCCACGAGAAGGACGAAATTACCTGAGGGAAGAGAAGGGATATCTGAACTCCGCCACCTGAATTCCGAGACTAAATTTCAGTTGATGCGGGCTCTTGTTGGTTGAACTGGATCCGTCAGCGAGTAAAAGAAGGTAACTGTTTAATTAAGGAGATAGAGTCAGGGTAAAATTGTGTATTTCGAGGTCTCCTGTGATGTTCCGAATTTCTTAATTAGAGCGGAGTACAGGATATTATTGTGGTTTAAGAAGCAAATGTCTACAAGGAGTGCATTATTTAAATTTAGAAGTAAATTTGTGTGATACTTAGACCCAGAAAATAACTGCGCATTGCTACATAATAAGTGAGTGCATTATTTAAATTTAGAAGTAAATTTGTGTGATACTTAGACCCAGAAAATAACTGCGCATTGCTATAATAAGTGAGTGCATTGCTTAAATTGAGAAGGTAAAATTGTGTCTATAATAAGTAAGTGTATTCTTTAAATTTAGAGGTTGAAATTGTGTGTTTTTTTTGCTTGCTTTGTTAAAGTATATTTCAGCGGAACAGGACACCTTGGCACAGGTTTTGACAGGCGTGGGAACAGCAGTGGGCCGGCTTAATATGGTGATTAAACAACAAGGGATGGCAACAGAATAATATTAGAGTAATTAATTGAACATATTAAGTATTGCTGCTGAATTTGAAGTTAATATTGTTTGAAATATTTGTATATTGCTTGATAATTTCCAGTACAGATTTTAGGATGCAACCCCAAGATTTTTCACAGGTACTGACTGGAGTTAGTGGGGCAATAGCAAGGTTGGATGCAGTATTAAGACAACGTAGTAGAGGTTTCCAATCGAATGGCCAGTATGATACCATTACGCCAAGGCCACATCAAAGCTCAACCTGCTTTAGAAAACAACCGCTTTATAACAACGACAGAAACTGTCACAGATGGAATGTAAACGACGTAACGAGAACACGAAGGTATGAAGAGAGACGACATTTTTATAAGAAAAGATGGAACTGGCCATCTAATAGTGAGGAGCAGAAAACATTACGAAATCAATGGTTTGAAATCAGAAGATTGAGATATGCACTCGCAAAGTCAAACAAAGGAGAAAATCAGCATCAGACTAATAGAACCTTAGCTGATGATCGACAGGTGTTTTCAATTTGTAGGGGTAGACAGGAAAGAGAGACACAGACGCAGATGATTGAAGTGGTAGAACGGAACACACAGACACAAGTTGATATAGTGGGAAAGAAAACCCAGATACAACCAAACAACAAGATAACGAAGGGAAGTCAAACCGAGTTGGTAGAAACTCAATCAAAGCCAACTGACTTGAAAGTGACGAAGAGAAACACCGTTGCATTAAAGAGAGACACAGGTACAAAAGTTAGACAACCCAAGACAGAAGACAGCAGAAAGAAAATTAGAAAGAGTGTTAGAGTTAGAAATGAAAAAACTTTGCTCATGTATAATCGTGGATGTGGAACCGAGGAATCTTATGAATCAGAATCTTCAGACCTCACAGATTTTGGTATAGAATGTACACCAGACAGAGATTTAAAAGGAATGAATAGGAACGATCCTGACTCGAAGCGAGATGTTTCCTCGTGCGGTATGGTTAGTGGTAGACAAGCAGGCAAATTTTTAGTTAGTGACTCTTCGGAACAAGATAACAGTATATATGGCAGAAAAGTAGCAAAAGCCAGGAGACGAATTCCAAGGATGGGAGCAAATGATACTTTTAAAAAGAAAGATGTTTATCTATTGGAAAGTAGAACACAAAAACAACAAAAGACTGAAGCAGCGGTGGACAAAACTAGAAGTCTCATGAAGGCATTAAGACCATGGTTATATGGAAATAACTAATACGTGCAGGTTTGAATATTTTGTAACTGAGATATTGTTCAGAAGAAATATTGTCAGGTGGACAGATTGTCAGACAATCGGTTTATCCAATACCTATAGAGAATGGGAAACAAGTGACAACAGCATCTACTACAGCTGAACAAGAAGAAACAGTACCAAAAACAGTCATGACGGAGGAAAATAACATGTATGACGATTATATTAGCGAAGAATCAGTCAAAGAAAAAATAGAACCTCCATTTAAAAATACTAGACAGTCAAAGAGATAAAGAAGTGAAACGACAGAAGAGAATTAGAGATTATTCAACAAGCGGAGAAGATATGCCTCTACTAGAAAGATCCTTAAGAAATAGGGATCGACAAATTAGGTGGAATGTTGGAGAACGTGTTCCGAGGAGGGTGACCGGTTTGATTGTCGTCACGATGTAAGAGTGCTAAGAGAGACTTGAGGATAGCTATAGTAGTGTTGGTGAGACGTGAAAGTATTGAAGCAGGAGGACGAAATATTAATTGCGTCGGGTAGACGAGAAAGTTGGTAGTGGAATTGGTGGTTTTGGTGAGAGGTCTATAATAAATAGACAAGTTCTTTTGATGGGAGTAGCATGGTGAAGATACTGTAGTTAACAGTAATGATTAAGAAGTGGTAGTGATGTTTTGTATAAAGCCAAGGGAAACAATAGCTGTGCCGAGCCACAGGTTATTAATAAGTGGATGATGGCTGGTACATTGGGTTGACATTGGAATAGTCGCCACATTAGGAATGGATGAAAGGAGTTGACCTGTAGTTTACAGTGATTGAATTCCAAATAATGTGATGTGTAAGGAGTTAGTTTTGTAAAATATTGTGAGGGGAGATAATCAATGGTTGACTTCCAGAAAATGGAACGGTCAGTTGTGGACTGGTGATTGTGGTTGAGGAGAACAAATATTGTTCTAAATTAAAGAAGTTAGTCTGTAGTTAACAGATATACGTAGCAGTGAGGTGTTTTGTTTTCTCGGTTATGGGAGGCCAAGATTGATGGGCCACTGTGTGTAGTAATTTGAAGGGAGTTGTATTTTTTAGAAAACCTTCTCTGTAGAGAGAAGACAATTGTTTTATCTTGTTTTATGGACTCTAGTTTTTATGCCTCATATATAATATGTTTTTTTTGTTGCTCGATTTGGTCCTGTTATTATTTTAGAATAGGATTATTGTGTTTGTAGACTTTTGTGTGTAAACTATTGGTCCGTAAAAGAGACCAGTAGTATTAGGTAACAATAGATTAGGATGTATGTTGTATTATTTTAACCATCATCATCACCATCTTCATCACCATCACCTTTAATTGACATGAGGGGAAACATAAATGATGTTATAAAAATTTGGGGGGGGTTTGATGTCCAGTTGTGATTTTATTTCGCTGTTTTGTGTGTTAAATAGTAGTTAAGTAAGTTATGTTTAATTTACAGGGTTTTTGTCTAGAATAAAGACAATACATGGGCTTTATTTTAGTCCTTCGTTCAGAAAATAGTAATAAACTACTGGGGACTAGAAGAGAGACATTTATTTGGGATCCTTCGTTTAGAAAATAGTAATAAACTACTGGGGACTAGAAGAGAGACATTTATTTGGGATCCTTCGTTCAGAAAAGAGTTAATAAAACTATTGAGAGCTAATAAAGAGACACATTCTCTTTATGAAGAATAAGTTCATGGGTATTTTGTTGCTGTGATAATCAGCATAGTGAGGTTGAGATGGTTATGAAGTAGTGGAAATATATGGATGGTTATGGGGAAGTTTAGAGTTACACTAAAGTCAGCATTAATTGGAAATATAGGGATTAGAAGCCATATGGGAGAAGAAAAGATTAATATAGCAGTGGGGTAAATGAGGAGAAAGTTTTAAACATGGGTTACATGGGGACAGAAGAACCATGATGTACACAGGATTGCGGGGTTATAGAAAAAGAAGAGGGTAACGAATTACCCCAGAGAGTAAACATGAATTGGATCCATGTTTAACTAGACACTGTGGATAACAGTACAATAGTAAGGGAGTGTAAGTTGATGAACATAGTGGAGACATAATGACAGGGGGTTCTTGAGAGTCCGTTAAAGACGGGAGGTAAATGGTTATCCCTTTGGGTGTATTAAGTTTCAGAGATAGAAGTGGGTTGCTAGAGTAGTCTATATAGTGGTCAGATTACGATGTTGTGAAGTTACGGGTGTCTGTAATAAATAGACATTTAAGGTTGCTGTAGATTACGGCATGAATTATGAGTTGAGAGGTGGAAGATTTTAGAGAGACATTGGGTTACATGGCCTGGGCAGGATGTAAATGTTTATAAGTGGGTCAGATTACAATGTTGTGTTTGATGGTTAATATTTAAGGGGAGATTTCAAGGTTACTAGGTTGCTGTTGATGACGGCATAAGTAGAGCATTTTAGTAGATATGCCCATAAGAAATGGACATTAAGAGAGAACCTGAGGTATTGGAGAAGATTAGTTATACGAGGATGAGGTTATGTGAGGTGTTCTTAGGGGATAATAGATTTTTTAATTGTGTCTTCGGGATGTGTTTTGTAGTTTACATTACTATGTGAGGTTGAGGTAAGGTAGTGTCTG
Source organism: Cepaea hortensis (assembly GCA_963921405.1). Lineage (NCBI taxonomy): Eukaryota > Metazoa > Mollusca > Gastropoda > Stylommatophora > Helicidae > Cepaea > Cepaea hortensis. The sequence continues at coordinate 77,657,281 of OY992894.1, read as the reverse complement.
TTATATAGACACTTAGAAGTGAAGAATATTATTGGATGTGAATAATGTTTTTGATGCTGTAGATAGCAGCGTAAACGTTTACCATAATGAGTGGTAAAGGTGTGTGATTTAGGTGAGTGTGGTTTTAGACTTTATTACATAAAGTCTCAAATGACATAGGAGGGTAAAGGAGTATGGTTATGGTTTGGTAAAAGGGGTGTGTGATTTAGATGAGTGTGATCTTAGGGTGAAAGAGTATACTTCTTCTTTAAAATTCCGGTGGCCACCGATTCTTTGTCTTCCTATCGTGTGAAAGTAATTTCGGCTTAGTTGAAAGTGGGGGAATTTGTAGCGTTGGTGATAAAATAAGGAGTTGGTGTTAGAGTTGAGTTTGAAATTTTAAGCAGATTGCTTATGAGGAAGGAGTATTTAAGAAGACGTGTTATGATGTTATTGTATATAGTTGAAATTGAAATGTTATTAAAGATATGTAAATATGTTATGGTTGGTTGAAGGGCCGGAAACGAAGAAGAAGGGGGTTGACCATATCACTGGGAGAAGAGTTAAAAGATATATTATTTACTTGAGCTGATTTAGGGAAGATTAGAGGAAAAAGAGAGAATAGAGTAAGGGGATTAGGAGTAAAGATTTTTCCTTTATAAGGAAAATTCTTTAATAAATATGGGGAGGTGTAACAGTAATAGAGTCCTGGGGTATTATTAGGATCTAGTGGGAAACAGATACAGCACGATTGAGCATTGAGACTGAAAGCGGGGAGAGATGCTCAATCGTGACGTATTGGGTTGGCAAGGGCAGTTAACATCAAGCCTTTGACTAGAGAGGAAGATGAATTGTCATCATGAACCAATAAACAGTATTTGCATAAAACCAGCACGTCTTGTGAGTTCCTGCTCTGTTACACGTAATCCTGCCTAGTACATCAAAAGCAGCTGAAAAATGCTGATGTTGACTGCAACGTCCTGTAAGGGATATGCAACCAAAAAAAAAAAAAAGTTTTCATAGATGAAAAGATATTTTTAAACTTGTGCTATATTCATTTATAATGTACTAGCTGACCCTGCCCGGCTTCGCCCAGACCCTGGTGTGAAGCATCTCATTTAATGTATATAAGTAGTCATATAAGTTCCCGTTCCCGACTGTCTATCTGTCTGTCTATCTGTCTGCCTGACCCTGTCCGGCTTCATTAAATTCATACAACAAAAAAAGTAACTTAAAAGAACGTTCTTCTACACACCATCCATTATTTTTAATGAAAACTCTTTCTAATCACCTGCATGACTACAGTAACTTCTTAAGCAAAAAAAGATGAGTTACAATGTTATGCATTGTGCATCATTTTTATGAAAACTTTGAAAATGCCTTACAGATTGTATCATTATTTATTATAACTCATATGCCGGTACATAACTATGGACAAAGAGTTTATAAATCTTTGAAAACGATGCCACAATATGACTATAAGTTATTGTCATAGTCTTGCTCGTATCTAGGTAACTAAACTTGGGTTCCTACAGGCAACAATAAATCTGTTCGTTATGAGATCGAAGATTTATTGTATTTACATATACAGTATGCGTTGGCGCAGTGGGTAAACAGACCCGCGCTATATTACATCTCCCGAATAGTAAACATCAAACACATAAGTATCATTTATCAGTCTAGCAAACTATCTAGCCTATGTCTATATATCTATTGATATCTATAGAGTCCCTCAAAGGCAGGCCCTGTTGCCTCTCTCAAGTCCATCTGTCCTCTGCCGGTCTCCGCGTGTCCTAACTCGACACGGGCGGTAACTCTGTCCGAGTTCCTCGTGGACCCCGCATTAGGCGGGCCACATCAGTGTCCACGGAATCATGGACTTGGGGACCATCTCTTTCGAGAAGGGTCTAGATTACTCGGGTCCTGCTCGACTCAATGGTTTCCCTTGGGCTGGAATTGCAGCCCTTTACTAAATGTGCAAGTGAGGCGGTGACAGGATCCCTCCTCCCCCGTGACCTGATTTGTTGTTGGGAATTAGATCCGTTCTAATTCTGTCACCGAATCACATACAGTTGGTGTTTGTAGTTTGGTGGATAGTAACCTGGCAACCTACCTATTAGCACTAAAAACTCATGTATTCTACCATACAACACTTGTCTGATTTGGTGCAGAGATCCCTGTCTCTCGTGTGCTTAAATATGCTTATCAGACCGAAGTTACGTGGCATTTTAGTAGTTGTATTTACAACTTGCCCTTCTCATAGTACCCTAAATGGTACCCAGACAAATAACCCCTATATAATAGAGGGTTAACAAGACCGAAGTCTTGGCTAAATAAGTACACCTTCAAATCTTGATCTGTGTGTGTATTTCTATACACTTTTACTCCCGTATGTTATGTAATGCTAAATATGTAGTTACCTTGTTATTTTATCCCCCTCATACTACAAGTGTCCCTGTTGGCTTGTTAGTGTGCTTTGACTAATAAGTTGATGTTTCTAATAAAGTGACTGTATTTTAACTTGATAGTGTTGAGTTTTAAGGTTTGTGTACTGTGTGTGCTGAATGTGTGGCGTATTTCCAAGCGTCACGAGTTGGGATAACCTCAATCATGAACTACTGCACTGTGTGCAATACATGAACAGGCATTCCAAGTAGTGGTGCTTGGATGTATCCTAACTGCTAAGCTAAGTATATTAACTCACTATTAAACTAAGTACTACACATGTATTCACAAATTAGACAAGTCATACAATTTACATGAAAGACGCAGACAAATTAAAATAAATACGGTTTGCGTACAATTTGTCCGCCAAGTGTATCGTTCTCTCATTTAATCCATTCACCCAGTCATTCACTCATTTTTCATTAAAAATAGTATTTGGTTAAAATATATAATTACAGTTGAGGTAAGTGTTATTGCCCTTAGAAAAAATGGGCTAGGCGATATTTGCCCTTTAAGAAAATACGTACTTCTTGTACGATGACTCACAAATGGGTTATAATTTAAATAGAGACAATTGTATAGGACGGTTCTTTAGCTTAGGAATGGTACCGCCTGTAATATTAATGTCGAATATGTACAAATTACAGGTGAATACAATTTATATACAACAATAATGGAAATATAATACATATTTAATCCTAAACTAATTAATTAATTAAATCCAACGATGATGTGCGCGTCGTCCTCCTGTCGCTAGCGTGTTATGCCATGAATGGTAAAGCTAGTATGGCTGTCTCTTGAGTGTCGTAGTCGATGGGGTTCTGTTTCGGCTGTTTGTAAAGTTACGTAGTAACAGCAAGTATGGCATGTTCTTAATGTCCTATATAACGAGTTCTTACAGAATTCGGAGTTAGTTCGTTGGTTGATCTTATTGGTTGACACAAACACAGTTACTGTTTCTTGCTGGAAGTGTTCTAGCGCTTAGGTACTTGATGGTATAGTTCTCAAAGTAACGTATCATGTTCTTGGGTGTCGTAATTCGACTAATCACTGAGAGTACTCTAGCAGGTGTAGAGTTCCACTGTAATATGCAACCGACTAAAAGTATCACAGTTTATAGTATGGCTAATGGTCGATGTGATCAGAGTCATTCTACTGGCGCATTCATTTGGCGTGATAAAAGGTCAGCCATAATGTTGTCGGTGCCTCTGATATGGCGGATTTCGAAGTCGAAATCTTGAAGTAGAAGACGCCATCTTTGTAGCCGATGGTTTTTAGGCGACCCCTGGTTAAGGACCATTAATGGCGAACTGTCAGTGAGGACCACAAAGTGACTCCCTAAGAGGAACTTCGATAATCTCAATATACAAAACACTAGGCTTAAACACTCTAATTCAACTGTGGCATACCGAGTCTCAGCCTTCTTTAGTTTGCGGCTTACATAGAGAATTGGGTGTTTTATGCCATCCATTTCTTGCATCAAGCATCCTCCTATTGCGATAGCGCTCGCATCTGTGGTCAAAATAAAGGGTAAATTTATGTTGGGTAATCGTAAGACTGGTGGATTAGAAAAAATATGTTTCAATTTACACATTGCATCATCTAAGCTGGTACTTTTACAAATTTTTGATGGATGATTTTTAGTTAACATATCAGAAAAAACTGAGGTTAGTTCTGCCCAATGTGGAATAAATTCAGAATAATAGTTAATCAGACCTAGTAAACTTCTAACTTGCTTCTTTGTGGTAGGTACTTCTAGCTTAAGGATCTTAGAAAAAATTTTATCATCAGTCAACAATTTTCCTTCAGAAATTCTATGACCAAGGAAGTCTATTTGTGTATAACCTATTTCAACCTTGGAAGGTTTGATAGTAAGTCCAAAAAGAGAGATTTGGTGGAAGACTTGTTTAAGGGTGAGTAAGTGAGAAGTCATATCAGAAGAATGGATGCATATATCATCAATATAAGCAACTACGTCATTAATTCCGTCGTCAGTCATGATTGGTACAGGGATTTCCATGTTGTCCACGTCTGTCTGATTTATCACAGATGCCACTGTTTGTACATTGTCTTCAATGTCATTGTCGTCGTCGTTTTTGTCGTCGTAAGAGTGTGTCGTTAACGATGCTTCGTTTGTCGAGGTGTCATTTCGTTGAGAAATTGTCGTTTCGTCTCCGTCACCAGTTCGTTGAGTCAGTTCATTTGTCTCATTGTCCTGTCTAACATAATATGGTTTCAACATATTTCCATGGGATAATTGCAAGTTTCTATTTAAAGAGAATACAGTAGGGTTATTCCCCTTGTTGACCATTTTCTGACATATAACACAAGATGTACAAAAGATTTTAATGTGTTTGTCGAACTTTGGCCAATAAAACTGGGTCAGGACAATAGCCCTGGTCATTTCGTATGTCATATGACCTCCAAAAGGGGAGTCATGAGCTATTTTTAGAACTTTGTTTCGATGTGCTTGTGGTAACAGTATTTGCTGTGTCGTGGTTTGGTTTGTTGTGTAAAATCTCGTTAAGATGTTGTTCTGTAGCCTAAATGTCCACGATGCGTTCTTTGTTAATTTTGGCTTAAGGCCTACTAACTTAAAGTATGGTGCTAGAGTTGTATCTGCTTTTTGTTCATTACCAAAAGTGATGTTAGTTGAGTTTGGCGCTACTATTTCTAATGATTCCTGTAGTTGGTCGGTGTTGGTTTTGTGGGTTGTCTGTCGTGTTATTGCGTTTGTGTGTTGTGTGTCTTGTTGCACATTTACAGGCTCGGTACTTGGTAGTTTGGTCGCATCCTCAATTCGAGGTTTTAATTCGGTCGTATCGTTTCTTGATTCGACCGCCCCTGCATTGTACACCTTGGTAAATTCTTCCTGAATTACCTCAGTGGTTGTCTCCCTTGGTATTTTGGCAGTTTGAGACAAGCAAGAATGGTGTTTCTCTTTTGTGTCGCTATTTCTGTGGTGGATACTGTGATTTTGCTCCCAACTTTTTATTTCTCTTTCAGAGCATGGATGTATGTTGGGTAAATTACCAAGTATAATATCCGCGACGGGATTTTCAAGGATAGCACACAATACTCGCCCCGATATGAACGGTGTTTGAATTTCGACCAAAGCAAGGGGGTATTTCTCTATTGTACCTGAAAATGTGCGACACGTCACATGTTTGTCTGTGTAGTCATTAGCGTCTATTAATGTCTTCCTCACTCCACAGAGAGTTGAGCCGGAATCACGAATTAACGTGCCCTTTTTGTTGTTAACAAACCCTGTATAAAAAACCAGCTTGCCTGTAGATGATAAGGCAGCGTTAGCTATTTCATTTGCAATTGTCATTATGTGACCACAATGTAGTGTTGTGTCAAGTTGGAACTTCGTACAGGTGTTGCACTTACTGTCTGTTATGGTGTTTATGACGTGTACAGCATTCCCAAGCTCGCTTTCATTGTCGTGTTGATTTTCACATTCATTTAGTGACTGAAGCTCTTCGTCAGACGACGTTTCTACTAATGCCGCATTGGCCTGTTTCAATAACTTTCGGCCTTCACAATCTTTATTATAGTGACCCCAGCTATTGCAGAAATAACATTTAATTGCTCTGTGGTAAGCCATGCGTTTAGCTGTTTGCTTCTCTACCATCTTTTTGAGGTGTTCTGGGTAGGTGGGTGATTTGTCACACATACCGTAACTGTCGTGATGAAAATTGCAATATTGGCACCTTACTACTTTACCGACATTGGATCGTGGTTTAAATCTGCTCTGTGATTGTTTGGAGTATTTGGTGTTCACTACTGCAGCTGCTGTATCATTGTGACTTATATTATGTTGAAAAATATCCCTATTTGCTGTAAAAAATGCATTTCCTTTCGCCTCGATTTCCTGAATGCTCTTACAATCCATTTGTTTTAAGAACTTGGCAAAAGGTGTGGGGATGGTGCTAACTATTTTATCTATTATAATTAGTTCCTTAAGTTTATCATGGCTATTGTTGGTTTTAGCCGAGTTAATCCATTTTGTGCATATGTCTTGGACTGTACTGACATAATCTATGAAGGTTTGGTTTGGTTGTGGAGATAATTTGGCGAATTGTTGTTGGTAACCTGCAGTGTCTAAAGAAAAATGTTGGAGAATGCGTTGTTTTAGGTACTCATAGTCTTTTCGCATTTCCTGTGGTATTGTTTCTATTACTTTCAGTGGTTCAAGAGCCAAATTTCTCATTAGAATAAATGCCCAATCTGATTTACTGATTTTATGATGAGACATGAGACATTCAAAATTTTCTAAGTAAGCGGAGATGGAATCTCCAGAACAGAAAGCCTTCACGAGACCTTTATATTTATTATATTTTTGTTCCTCTTCTTTGCTTCTTAACTTATTTATTGATATTTCTGTGTTGGACTCCATTTCCATCTGTTTTAGTTTAATCTGTGTCTCGGCATTCAACTGGGCCTGTTTGGCGGCGGCCTCAAGTTCCATCTGTAATTTCTTTTCATCGGCCTCGATTTGCAATTTCTTTTCATCTGCTTGCATTTGCATCTGAATTTTCTTCTCTTCGGCCTCCATTTGAGATTTCTTTTCTTCTCGTTCTATCGCTCTTTCTTCACGGGCAATATTTTCTGCGTGTGTTTTCTGTGCCCATTCTGACAATTTCTCTTCTTTATAACCTAACTTTATTCCTTGCTCAATGCATTTATCTAAGGAAGACATTTTGTGTTTTACTTGTATGTAATGTTTCTAAATTAAATCCCTTAGAAGGAATGTTGTGTACTCGAAAATGTTGTTAACTCCCTTAATTATTAATGTGTAAATCAAAATGCAAGGTTATGTTGGTGAAAAGTTCATGAATATGCAATCAAATCAATATGAAACAACATAATACATTGATGAAACATGAGAAGTACAGCTTAGAAGTACAATGAGTATGAGGTGAAACTTAGCTCTGAATTTTGAAGCTCCTCGATGTTATCTTGCACTCTCGTTACTGTGGGAAAGGTTTCATCGGTTGGACGCGGCACTTGTTGCGGAACAATCTGCTCGTGGAGCGAGAACACATTAGTGACTGTCACACAAAAAAAATGTCAAAATAGTAACATGTCAAAAAAAAATTGTTTACAGAATCAAAATAAAGAGGCGCTGTGGAGGCAATGGTGAGACATTGCCGAGGGACTCAGATTACTTCTATTTTATCGCTAGATAGCTACTAGTTTTATGTAACCTTGTAACGTTAACAATTTCTTTGATTTAAACAAATCAATGTGTTATCAAAAATCAATGTGATATGATTAAATAATTAATTTTACATGGCATTTAATAGGTTTTTAAGAAAACATTCTATGCCAAAACCGGAAAACTAGCCCCCAAAAAGCCTGTCATAGTCCTGCTCGACTCAATGGTTTCCCTTGGGCTGGAATTGCGGGCCTTTACTAAATGTGCAAGTGAGGCGGTGACAGTTATACAGAAAAGTTATGCCCCTTGAAATAACTTTTACAGAGTTAGGTCCCCTGAAATATATGAAATTATGATGAAAAATGAAAAATGAAATAATACTGAGTAAGCAGGCGATTTCACACTAACAAAATATCACAGTTGGCAGCTCTGGAATGAAAGGAAGGCGTGTAGAAAATTTCATCTCAATCGGATGGGCCGTTCGCGAACAAATAAAGGCCATACATACATACATACAGAGATACATAAATACGCACATCCTAATTTATATATAAGAAGACTAGCTGACCCGGCCCGGCTTCGCCCAGTCCTTGGTGGGGAGCATCTCATTTAATTCATATAAGTAGTCATATAAGTTCCCGTTCCCGACTGTCTATCTATCTGTTTGTCTATCTGTCTGCCTGACCCTGCCCGGTTTCGCCCAGTCCCTGGTGGGGAGCATCTCATTTAATTCATATAAGTAGTCATATAAGTTCCCGTTTCCGTTACCGACTGTCTGTCTGTCTGTCTGTCTGTCTGTCTGTCTGACCCGGCCCGGCTTCGCCCAGCCCCTGATGGGGAGCATCTCATTTAATTCATATGAGTAGTCATATAAGTTCCCGTTCCCGACTGACTGTCTGTCTGTCTGTCTGTCTGTCTGTCTGTCTGTCTGTCTGTCTGTCTGTCTGTCTGTCTATCTGTCTGTCTGTCTGTCTGTCTGTATGTCTGTCTGTCTAATCATTTATTGGTTGCAGTTAGAACAACCTTAGATAAACGAAGACCAACTTGGTAATATATTAACTTGGGTAAATGGAGCAGCGGCAGCAGCAGCAGAAGAAGAAGAAAAAGGAGGAGTAGGAGCTGGGAGGAGGAAGAGGGAGGAGGAGGAGAAAGAGAGAAGAGGAGGAGGGAGAGGGAGGAGGGGGAGGAGAAGAGGAAGAGGGTAGGAGGTGGAGGAGGGGAGAGGAGGAGGAGGAGGAGGAATATAACGCATATGCCTGTAGATTTAATAATGGCTGAGGTTGTTCCATGTCTTCTTAGAGTTGGCGACAGTGTAAAGAAATATAAAATCTTCAAACTTGATAGAGATAAGGTAACTATTATTTATTCATTCTTTAAGCAAAAAAAGATGAGTTACAATGTTATGCATTATGCATTATTTTTATGAAAACTTTGAAAATGCCTTACAGATTGTATCATTATTTATTATAACTCATATGCCGGTACATAACTATGGACAAAGAGTTTATAAATCTTTGGAAACGATGCCACAATATGACTATAAGTTATACAGAAAAGTTATGCCCCTTGAAATAACTTTTACAGAGTTAAGTCCCCTGAAATAGATGAAATTATAATGAAAAATGAAATAATTTTGGGTAAGCAGCCGATTTCATACTAAAAAAATATGACAGTGGGCTGCGCTGGAATGAAAGGAAGACGTGTAAAAAATTTCATCTCAATGGGATGGGCCGTTCGCGAGCGCATTAGGGACATATAGACAGACAGACAGACGGACGGAGATCGCCTTTTATATATAAGATATACCCATCCATGTTGGGTTTTCCTCTTGTCCGCTTACTCGTTAGGCCTCCCTCCATATACATCTTTTCCAGACTCTACACGCCCAAAGTATTTCATTTCCCTCACTTTCGTTTGTCTTAATAACCACATTTCTTTGACAATGAATCCCTGTTGAACGGTTCAGTGTGTTCTCTATTTCGCCCATGCAGGAGGAGGAGAGGGAGGAGGAGGGAGGAGGAGGAGAGAGTAGTAGGAGGGAGAAGGAGGAGAAGGAAGAGGGAGGAGGAAGAGGGAGAAGGAGGAGGGAGAAGGAGGAGGGAGAAGGAGGAGAAGGGAGGAGGAGGAGAGAGTAGGAGGAGGGAGGAGGAGGAGAAGGAGGGGGAGGAGGAGGGAAGAGGAGGAGGGGAGGAGGAGGAGGGAGGAGGAGGAATGTGAAGGGAGGAGGAGGGAGGAGGTAGAGGGAGGAGGAGGAGGAGGGAGGCGGAGAGAGGAGGAGGGAGGAGGAGGAAGAGGGAGGAGGAGGAATGTGAAGGGAGGAGGGGGGAGGAGGTAGAGGGAGGAGGAGGGAGGAGGAGGAGGAGGGAGGAGTAGGGTGGAGGAGGAGGCGAGAAGAAGGGAGGAGGAAGAGGGAGGAGGAGGGAGGAGGTAGAGGGAGGAGGAGGAGGAGGGAGGCGGAGAGAGGAGGAGGGAGGAGGAGGAAGAGGGAGGAGGAGGAATGTGAAGGGAGGAGGGGGGAGGAGGTAGAGGGAGGAGGAGGGAGGAGGAGGAGGAGGGAGGAGTAGGGTGGAGGAGGAGGCGAGGAGAAGGGAGGAGGAAGAGGGAGGAGGAGGGAGAAGGAGGGAGGAGGAGAACGCAGGAGGAGAAGGGAGCAGGAGGAGGATAGGGAGGAGGAGGGAGAGGGAGGAGGAGGGAGGAGGAGGAGAGAGTAGGAGGAGGGAGGAGGCGGAGGGAGAAGGAAGAGGGAGGAGGAAGAGGGAGAAGGAGGAGAAGGAAGAGGGAGGAGGAGGAGGGAGAAGGAGGAGGGAGAAGGAGGAGAAGGAGGGGGAGGAGGAGGAGGGAAGAGGAGGAGGGGAGGAGGAGGAGGGAGGAGGAGGAATGTGAAGGGAGGAGGAGGGAGGAGGTAGAGGGAAGAGGAGGAGGAGGGAGGCGGAGAGAGGAGGAGGAGGAAGAGGGAGGAGGAGGAATGTGAAGGGAGGAGGGGGGAGGAGGTAGAGGGAGGAGGAGGGAGGAGGAGGAGGAGGAGGTAGAGGGAGGAGGAGGAGGGAGGAGGAGGAGGGAGGAGGCGGAGAGGGAGGAGGAGGAAGGAGGAGGGGGAGGAGGGAAGAGGAGGGAGGAAGAAGGAGGAGGAGGGAGGAGGAGTGATGAGGAGGAGGGAGGAGGAGGAGGGAGGAGGAGGAGGGAGGAGGAGGAATGTGAAGGGAGGAGGAGGGAGGAGGTAGAATGAGGAGGAGGGAGGAGGAGGAGTGAGGAGGAGGAGAGGGAGGAGGAGGAAGGAGGAGGGGAGGAGGGAGGAGGAGGAGGAGGAGGGAGGAAGAAGGAGGAGGAGGGAGAAGGAGGGATGAGGAGGAGGAGGGAGGAGGAGGAAGAGGGAGGAGGAGGAATGTGAAGGGAGGAGGAGGTAGAGGGAGGAGGAGAAGGGAGGAGGAGGGATGAGGAGGAGGGAGGAGGAGGGATGAGGAGGAGGGAGGAGGAGGAAGAGGGAGGAGGAGGAATGTGAAGGGAGGAGGAGGGAGGAGGTAGAGGGAGGAGGAGGGAGGAGGTAGAGGGAGGAGGAGGAGGGAGGAGGAGGAGTGAGGAGGAGGAGAGGGAGGAGGAGGAAGGAGGAGGGGGAGGAGGGAGGAGGAGGGAGAAGAATGAAGGAGGAGGAGGAAGGAGGGAGAGGAAGGAGGGAGAATGAGGAGGGGAGGAAGGAAAAAGAGGTGTTTATACTGATCATCATATATTATATGTAGTTAAGTATTAATTTGTATAAAATAAAAAAAAATAGTTATAATTTTTCAACAAATGTTTATATTAATATATAAAGTACTAGCTGACCCGGCCCGGCTTCGCCCAGTCACCGGCGGGGAGCGTCTCATTTAATTAATATTCGGCCCCTGCTCCCGTTCCCGTTCCCAAAAAAGACGACCCGCCCCGGCTTCGCCCAGTCCCTGGCGAGGAGCGTCTCATTTAATTAATATTCGGCCCCTGCCCCCGTTCCCAAAAAAGACGACCTGGCCCGGCATCGCCCAGCCCTTGGCGGCGGTAGCAGCAGCAGCAGCAGCAGAAGAAAAAGAAGGAGGAGGAGGAGGAGGAGAGGAGGAGGAGGGAGGAGGAGGACGGGAGGATGAGGACGGGAGGAGGAGGGAAGGAGGAGGAGGAGAAGGTGGAGGAGGTGGGAGGAGGAGGGGAGGGGTATGAGGAGGAGGAGGGGAGGGGTATGAGGAAGAAGAGGGAGGATGGGGAGGAGGAGTTGGAGGAGTAGGGAGGAGGATGGGGAGGAGGAGGAGGAGGGGAGGAGGAGGGGATGAGGGGAGGGGAGGGGAGGAGGAGGATGGGTAGGAGCAGGAGGGGTAGGAGCAGGAGGAGGAGGGGGAGGATTAGAGGAGGAGGAGGAGCATTAGAAAGAGCACTTGAAAGATCTTTACATCTTCCCCCAACAATTCACTTGGCTAAATGGAGCGGCGGCAGCAGCAGCAGCAGCAGAAGAAAAAGGAGGAAGAGGAGGGAGGAGGAGGAGGATTATAACGCATATGCATGTAGATAACTGTAGCGAAAAGGTCTACCTATTTGAGAAATGTGCAACAAGTTTACATATATAGCAATGCCATTAGAAGTTATGTCCCCTCGCTATATATACATTATAATGTAAAGTAAAATCTATATCTATAAAACAGAATGTATGTATGTGGTGGGTGGGTGGGTGGGTGGGGATGTATTGGATGCGTTCGATAACTGTCATCCGATTGAGATGAAATTTTCTACACGTCTTCTTTTCATTCCCGTGCAACCAACTGTCATAGTTTTTTTTAGTTTAGAATCAGCTATTTACTTACTAAAATTTAATATTTAAATTAAATGACTTAACATAAGAAAAAATATATAAAGGGACATAACTTTTAGTAGCATTGCTATATCTTAGGATAAGTCCCCTGGCTATAGATAGATAGATAGATAGATAGATAGATAGATAGATAGATAGATAGATAGATAGATAGATAGATAGATAGATAGATAGATAGATAGATAGATCTGACCCGATAGATAGAGAGGGTGGGAGAGACGGAGGGAGAGACGGACGGGCGGGCAGGCAGGCAGATAGACAGACAGACAGACAGACAGACTGACAGACAGACAGACAGACAGTCGGGAACGGGAACTTATATGACTACTTATATGAATTAAATGAGATGCTCCCCACCAGGGACTGGGTGAAGCCGGGCCGGGTTAGACAGACAGACAGATAGACAGACAGACAGATAGTCGGGAACGGGAGCTTATATGACTACTTATATGAATTAAATTAGATGCTCCCCACCAGGAGCTGGGTGAAGCCGGGCTGGGTCAGACAGACAGACAATCAGACAGACAGACAAACAAGCAGACAGACAGACAGACAGACAGATAGATAGATAGATAGATATATAGATAGATAGATAGATAGATAGATAGATAGATAGATAGATAGATCCCCGCCAGGGCCTGGGTGAAGCCGGGCCGGGTCAGCTAGTATTAAATAATATTAAGTAAATACATGTTTGTACACTAACAAACTATGACAGTTGGCAGCACCGGAATGAGAAGAAGACGTGTAGAAAATTTCATCTCAATCGGTTGGACCGTTCGCGAACGCATAAAGGACATACAGACAGACATTGTCTTTTATATATATAGATGTTAAATGAAATTCTGTCAATCATTTAGTTGTGAGTTTTTATACTGATTGTCATCGGTCGTATAGTTAAGTATTAATTTTGTATATACAAGGGGCTTCAGATGAAAGCCTTAAATGTTTTTTTCTTTTGTTTTGTTTTGTGGTAAATATATTCTGAAAAAGTAAACAACATAAATTTTAGATGTAGTAACCACTGCATTCAATGCAAGTCCACCAACCAGATAAAGCTCTTGGACTCCTGGAGAAAACAATTCTCTAGGTCGTGCGTGTTACCACTCATGCACTACCTGCTACACTTCTTCAACGGACTGAAAAGTCTTTTCCTCCCAATGGCTCTTCGAATTGTTCAAACTGGCAGAAATCACTTGGGGCTTAAAAGTCGACAGGGTCGATTTCATTGCACCGGGTTTGATCCCATATGGCTCAGTCTCTGAAGCGCTGACAGCATCGCACAAAGCATAAACTCTGTAGCTCCAGCGACGAACCTCATGTGTCTCCGAAAAAATGCACTCGTGAACTGGAGGACGCGTCCCGGAATCGAACCCACAACCTTCGGAGCCCGAGTCAGACGGCTTGACCACTTCACTAAAGAGTCTTGGGGCTAGGTTTGGCGAGTACGAGGGGAGTGATACTCTGAAAGTAGTCTTCGATGGTTTCATCCATTGCACGGGCAGTATGGGGTCTAGCATTGTCATGTTGCAAAATGACAACTTTACTCAGAAGTCCACATCGGTTAGATTTAATTGCGAGTCAAAACTTCCTACTCCCCTCATCCACTTTCTGGACTGACAGGCATGCATCACCATACAGGACGTTAATTCGCCGATGAATTTCTTTAGATTTTACCCCTTCACTGATTAAAAAAAAAAATGGATAATAGAACGCTGCTCCTCTTTGGTGCATGTCAAAAGTGGGGCGGGCATCTTTAAACTGTCCTTATAACGTCACCATGTCCACCGTGATGCTTAAAACTCTTGACATCCTTAACAACAATATTGACAGGTTACAAGACATGGCATGATTACTGACATTTCTATCACGTGTAAGGTTTTCATTCGAAGCTCCCTCATACATGTTTGGCTGTGATGACCTCCAAACGTCACAAATTTGCTGTCAAAGCCCACACTTCCGTTCTGATGCTAAATATTGTTGCAGCACAAGCCAAACTTCCCTTTAGTAAACAATGGTCATTTGTCAGTGTAATAAAACCCACACAAACATAACATAACATAACATCAACTGAAAAATGCTGATGTTGACTGCGACGTCCTGCAAAGGATATGAAAAAAAAAACATAATAAACAGATGATACATTTTGAAATGAAACAGCAATATAACATTATTAGATGTCTATGAATACTGCAGTGGCTAGACTCTCACCTGACGGTCATGGGTGCATTTATAAAAATGACTTGGGTTCCCAGGTTGATCTAGATTCTAGCATAAATGGGTGCCAGGAAATGTCTTGGGAAATAAAGGTGGGCGGTGTGATAGTGACTTCATCACCACTGGTTGTCGATTAGTCTATACAAATGTAGGTCGAGCACCAGATGTACAATGTACCTTACGTGTGTAAAAGTGTCCATTAGATTTTGGTTACGAATGCTGGCTAAATGTAGTCTCACACACAGTATAGTCTTCTCTGTCACACACAGTATATTCTTCTCTGTCACACACAGCAGAGACATCTCTGTCACACACAGTAGAGTCTTATCTGTCACACACAGTAGAGTCATCTCTGTCACACGCAGTAGAGCCTTCTCTGTCACACACAGTAGAGTCATCTCTGTCACACACAGTAGAGTCATCTCTGTCACACGCAGTAGAGCCTTCTCTGTCACACACAGTAGAGTCATCTCTGTCACACACAGTAGAGTCTTATCTGTCACACACAGTAGAGTCATCTCTGTCACACACAGTAGAGTCATCTCTGTCACACGCAGTAGAGCCTTCTCTGTCACACACAGTAGAGTCATCTCTGTCACACACAGTAGAGCCTTCTCTGTCACACACAGTAGAGTCATCTCTGTCACACACAGTAGAGTCTTATGTCACACACAGTAGAGTCATCTCTGTCACATACAGTAGAGTCATCTCTGTCACACACAGTAGAGTCTTATCTGTCACACACAGTAGAGTCATCTCTGTCACACACAGTAGAGCCTTCTCTGTCACACACAGTAGAGTCATCTCTGTCACACACAGTAGAGTCATATCTGTCACACACAGTAGAGTCTTCTCTGTCACACACAATAGAGTCTTATCTGTCACACACGGTAGAGTCATCTCTGTTACACACAGTAGAGTCTTATCTGTCACACACAGTAGAGTCATCTCTGTCACACACAGTAGAGTCTTATCTGTCACACACAGTAGAGTCTTCTCTGTCACACACAGTAGAATCATCTCTGTCACACACAGTAGAGTCTTATCTGTCACAGTAGAGTCTTCTCTAATACAGTAGAGTCATCTCTGTCACACACAGTAAAGTCTTATCTGTCACACACAGTAGAGTCCTCTCTGTCACACACAGTAGAGTCTTATCTGTCACACACAGTAGAGTCATCTCTGTCACACACAGTAGAGTCTTATCTGTCACACACAGTAGAGTCATCTCTGTCACACACAGTAGAGTCTTCTCTGTCACACACAGTAGAGTCTTATCTGTCACACACAGTAGAGTCATCTCTGTCACACACAGTAGAGTCTTATCTGTCACACACAGTAGAGTCATCTCTGTCACACACAGTAGAGTCATCTCTGTCACACACAGTAGAGTCTTATCTGTCACAGTAGAGTCTTTTCTGTCACACACAGTAGAGTCATCTCTGTCACACACAGTAGAGTCTTATCTGTCACACACAGTAGAGTCTTCTCTGTCACACACAGTAGAGTCTTCTCTGTCACACACAGTAGAGTCTTCTCTGTCACACATAGTAGAGTCTTATCTGTCACACACAGTAGAGTCATCTCTGTCACACACAGTAGAACCTTCTCTGTCACACACAGTAGAGTCTTATCTGTCACACACAGTAGAGTCATCTCTGTCACACACATTAGAGTCATCTCTGTTACACACAGTAGAGTCATCTCTGTCACACACAGTAGAGTCTTATCTGTCACAAACAGTAGAGTCATCTCTGTCACACACAGTAGAGTCTTATCTGTCACAAACAGTAGAGTCATCTCTGTCACACACATTAGAGTCTTATCTGTCACACACAGTAGAGTCATCTCTGTCACACACAGTAGAGTCTTCTCTGTCACACACAGTAGAGTCATCTCTGTCACACACAGTAGAGTCTTATCTGTATCACACAGTAGAGTCATCTCTGTCACACACAGTAGAGCCTTCTCTGTCACACACAGTAGAGCCTTCTCTGTCACACACAGTAGAGTCTTCTCTGTCACAGTAGAGTCTTCTCTGTCACACACAGTAGAGTCTTCTCTGTTACAGTAGAGTCTTCTCTGTCACAGTAGAGTCTTCTCTAACACACAGAGTAGCATCTTCTCTGTCACACACAGTATAGTCTTCTATGTCACAAACAGTATAGACTTATATGTCACACACAGTATAGTCTTCTATGTCACAAACAGTATAGTCTTCTATGTCACACACAGTATAGTCTTCTATGTCACAAACAGTTTAGTCTTCTATGTCACACACAGTATAGTCTTCTATGTCACAAACAGTATAGTCTTCTCTGTCACACACACATTATAGTCTTCTATGTCACACACAGTATAGTCTTCTATGTCACAAATAGTATAGTCTTCTATGTCACACACAGTATAGTCTTCTATGTCACAAACAGTAGAGAGTTATCTGTCACGCACAGTATAGTCTTCTCTTCTCTGTCACACACAGTAGAGTCTTATTTGTCACACACGGTATATTATTCTCTGTCACACACAGTAGAGTCTTATCTGTCACATACAGTATAGTCTTCTCTGTCACATACAGTATAGTCTTCTCTGTCACATACAGTATAGTCTTCCAACCATCATCTCATCATGTTCCTCTTGTACCTTGCGGTGTCGAGGTGAAGTATAAACATCGTGAGAGTGCCCGATTATGGGCTTCATATATCGATATTCCCATGGACTCTGCTATTCCCTCCGTCCAACGTTTACGTGGTCGGCCTCTTCCTCTGTTTCCATCTGGTCCGTACATCACTGCTTGTTGTCGTATGCTGTTGACTGGTAACCTACTTGCATGGCAAAACCATTTGACTTGCTGCTTTCTAATAAAATCTAGTGCTGCTTTAACCTCCACTTTAGTCATGATTTCTTAATTTCTGATCTTATCTCTTCTTGATACGCTGAGTATTCTTCTCAGGAACCTCATTTCTGTTGTTGTGATTATTCTTTTATCTTTTTCTGTCATTGTCCAGGTTTGGCATTGGTAGCACAGAGTTGGCAGGAAGATTGTGTTGTAAAGTGCTTTCTTAGTAGTTATTGATACATGTTTATTCTTTAGTATTGGTGCCATTTGTCCAATGAATTGATTTACCTTATTGCACCTATTTTCGATCTCGTCTTCTGATCTGCCATTTGATGATATTATACTTCCTAGGTACTTGAAACTCTTTACTTGTTTCAAGGGATGTTCGTTTAGGCGAATTGTTGTTGTTTGTTCTTCTTTAGTTATAGTCATTATCTCTGTTTTGCTTGTGCTAATTTTCATGTTATGTTCCCTACACATTTCGTTTAGACTATTCACGTGGTCTTGTAATTCAGCTTCTGATTTTGCTATTAGTGCTTGGTCGTCCGCAAGTAGGAGTTCTCTAATGGTTAGATTTGCAGATGGTTCTTCTTCTGTGTTCTTGTCATGCGGTATTCTTGCTGTCTCTGCTTGGCTGGTTTCTTTACATATGTTGTTTATATATGTTATGAACAAGAGAGGGGACAGGACACAACCTTGTCGTACTCCAGATCATATAGTGAAGGGTTCTGAGTGTCCTCCAATTGCTCTCACTATGCATTGACTGTTGTTGTATAAACTTCTACATAGGTTTGTTAGATGTGTACTCACTCCATATTGTTTAAAAATTTCCCACAGCCTGTCTCTATCTACTCTATCGAATGCCTTTTCTTGGTCGATAAAGGCTAAGTAGAGTGTTTCATTGAATTCGATTGATTTTTTCTATAAGTTGTCTAAGAGCAAAAATGGCATCTGTGCATCCTTTATTTTTCCTAAACCCAAGTTGTGTTTTGCTTAACTGGGGTTCTAAAGTAGTTTGTAATCTTTTTTCAATAATTTTGCAAAATATTTTCCCAGTATGACTCAACAGTGAAATGCCTCTGTATTGTGTGCAGTTTCTTTTGCTGCCTTTGTTTTTCCAAATTGGGATAATTATGGCGTTTCCCCAGTCTCGTGGTATCTGTTGTTCTACCCAAACATGGTTGAACAGTCTATGAAGCCAAGCTGTTCCTACTTATCTTGCTACTTTAATTAGCTCATTTGGTATTTCATCCTGTCTCGGTGATTTGTTCAATGGGGATAATCTGATGGCTTCTATAATTTCTTTTAGTATGTCTGGTTCTAGTTCTTCGGTGTCACCTGTATAGGTCTCTTGAATTCCTGTGACATCTGATGATTTGATGTTGAGAAGTTGTTCGAAATACTGCTTCCATCTTATTAGGATTGGTTTTTGTTCACTTATTGGTTCGCCATATTAGCTGTTAATTATTTCAGTTGGGTGAAAGAGTTCTCCTCTGGTTCGCATTGCACTTATCTTTTTGTAGAAGTTTCTAGTTGCCTCCTTGTAGCTTTTATTTAGGGTTTCTCCATACTCTTCCCAGTCTTCTTGTTTTTCCGTCTTTACTATTCTACTCACATGTCTTCTCGCTATTCTATATTCTATGTAATCACATTCCTGTTTGCTCTTCAACCACTTTTTATAGTTTTTCCTTTTTGTCTTTTACCGCTTTCTTTACTTCTGCGTTCCACAAACTTGTTATTTTCTTTATCCGTGTTTTGCGTTTTTTCGTGGATCCAACGACTAAGAAAAAAGTCAGGACTGTGTTGGGACTGATAAACTATTATCAGAAGTTCACCCCAAACTTTGCTGACATGACATCAACCTTTTCTTTGTTGTTGTAGAATTGTTGACAAAAATCAACTGGCCGACACTCGCGCCACTACTGTACTGATCTAGTGGCGCTTCGTTGATATCTCTGGAGATGCGTGTTCTGTATCTGGTAAACATCTCTACTTCTATTTCTGATGACCATTGAGCTTTTCCATCTTATACAGTCTATACACGTTAACAACTTTGACTCAAAATAGCTTGCTCAACAGGATACCGGCATAGTGTTTTCACAGTCTATTTTACTCACACGAAACATTAGACGCTGTCAATAACATAATCATCTGTTCCATACAAAGGTTCACGAATATATGAAACACTGTCTAAACATCACAACTCTCTACAAGAGTTGGGGGGGGGGGGCTGTGTGGTCTCGGGGTATGGTGTCCGCCTCGAGTGCTGGAGGCCACGGGTTCAAGCCCCGTTGTTGACTGGGATTTTTTTCACGTGGACTTCTAGTAATAAAATTTCCCCTGGTCTCTGGGCAGTGAGATTGGATGCCCGTGTATATTGTTGCGCACATAAAAAATCCCTTGGCAGTTGGAAATCGAAAAAGAGTAGCACTGAGTGCACTCGTTTACTGAGCTAAGTTTCTCCAGACTCAGATTTGAGCTAGGAGGAGAACGGAGCACTTATGGGTTGCACCCGTGTGCTGTGATGCTGATCCATGGACTAAACTAAACATTCTACAAGAGCGGCCTAATTTGTCGCCGTGGCTCTGTTGACGAGGACTAGGTCCAACACCCACCGAAGTCCAAGTCTGACTGACTCTAAAGTCACGTTTCGTTTGCGACCAAAACGTCCAGCTTACTTTTCATGTGTTTGTGAACAATGTCGTGATAGGTCACACCGCACAGTCTCCTTCTGTCGACGGCGCTCAATACGTCTCATGCCATTCCCCCAACCTCTATCAACAGGTCTATGGCACCCACTGTAAAGTCTTCTCTGTCACATACAGTATATTGTTCTCTGTCACATACAGTATATTATTCTCTGTCACATACAGTAGAGTCTTCTCTGTCACATACAGTAGAGTCTTCTCTGTCACACAGTACAGTTTTCTCTGTCACATACAGTATAGTCTTCTCTGTCCCACACAGTAGTCTTCTCTGTCATACAGTATACTGGGCAATGTTTGGCTTTTTCTTGGTTTTTTCATTTTTTTTACAGGGCATGTTTGGCTTTATTTTGGCTTTTTCATTTCCTGACTTGGCTTCTTTTGATCACGGCGATCTGGTCACCCTTTTTTTTTTCAACGTTTATTTCATACAAAACAATGTATATTTACAAGGTGTACAAGGTGCGTTTCTTTGTTTGTGTATATTACAGAACGTTGCCGTTTGTTAGTGTTATGTGTCACATTGCGTTAATAAACCAATGATGATGATGATGATGATGATGATGATGATGATGATGATGATGATGATGATGATGATGATGATGGTGATGATGATACAGAAATAAAATTCTAACTTTTTTTTTCTTTCAAATAATATTACACGATAATAATACTACACGAAAACAGCAGCATGAACACACAATCACTTGTCTGAATCAAAGTAAAAGTTGACGCTGCCATCCCTGTTGCTATCCGCCATTAAATTCAAATTTTTTTTTTCGTCACGCGTTTATGAAAACTATACGTTTATCCACGCCTGATTAGGGGTCAAACATACATCAAAACAGACACTACCGACAAAGATATATACATACCAATTATACATACACATTTATGTGTATATTTTCACTCAGACACGCGCGCGCACACACGCGCGCACGCGCGCGCACACACACACACACACACACACCTACTTATACGTATATGTACAGACATATCTATGCATGCACAAACTAATACATATTAGATGTATCTCTATGTTTGTATACCTTATCCAAATCCCACAGACAAATTT
Organism: Cepaea hortensis; assembly: GCA_963921405.1. Classification (NCBI taxonomy): domain Eukaryota; kingdom Metazoa; phylum Mollusca; class Gastropoda; order Stylommatophora; family Helicidae; genus Cepaea; species Cepaea hortensis. The sequence continues at coordinate 77,636,032 of OY992894.1, read as the reverse complement.
GAAACGTGTATATTCCCTTTTGTCTAAGTGGTTTTGAATATTTGTGTGATTTTGTTTTGTACTATGTGCTGTATTATATGTGTGTTGTATGTTCTGAACCTATATGTTGCTGCATTTCTACAGGTCCATACCACATACCTGTACTCTGCTAGTGCAGTCAACAATCTTATGTGATTATTTTCTGTGGTTTTTGGTATTGTGTTTAAAAATATTGCCTTGTACATATCTGTCTTCTTTTTGGTGAATATCTCAATTAGTTGTCTTAAAGTGTCTAGTGCAGTCTGTACTGTTGGGCATGTAAAAAAATGTGGTCTTCTGTTTCTTGTATGTTTTGTCTACAGAGTTGACATGGTGATATTCGTTTTGACCTGTGTGCTTGTTTTTCGGTAGTAGGTGTCATGTTAAAGATCAAACGATATGTAATTTCCCTCGCCTTGGGAGTTATGTTTGGGTTGTGGAGATTAGTAAATGTACATGTATAGTCTTGTATGTAGTATTTTTTTCCCTCTTTTAATTCTAACGTGTAGTGGGAGTGCTTGTTGTTTAACCAGGTATTTGTAGATTTGGCGTGTTGTCTGGTGTAGTAAGTGCTCACTCCCTCGGAGTGCTTGTATACAAGTCTTATAGAATGCTGGTAGTGTTCCAAAGTAGTGTGGTATATTAAGATGTATTCTAAGGTGTTGCAGTCTCATTTCTATATAGTAGAGTGCTAGTGGGTGTTGTTCTGGGTGACTAAGAATGTGTCCTATATGTTGGATTCTCAGCGCTTGAATCTTTGTGTATATGTCTTGCAGTGCTATTCCTCCTTGTTTCTTGTCCTGTATGAGTGCACATTCAAATATAATAATGGGAAAATTAATAATACTAGTAGCAGTACTATCTTGTTGTTTTTTGTTTTTTTTTTACATTTTGAAGACATATTTTATTTACAATGAGCAGACAATTAATTGAACAAAGCTGAAAGTTACCGGCTGATGACCCGATTTATTTAGTCCAGCTGACTTTGGGAATATCAAAATGCTCCGTGAGATTGTCCAGTTGTTGGTTAAACTCCATGATCCTTTCTTTGTGACTTTTTGTGGCTCTGGTCAGAATCAGCTCCTCATTCTTTTTTTTCTTTGCTCTCTCAAATGCCAATTCTGCTTTAGTTTTACTAGGCCGGGTGACTAACATTTCTTCTCTCTCTTCTTTATTTGTACTTGCAACAAGATCCTCCAACTTCTTCTTCTCTTTGTCCTTCTTTTTCTTCTTTTTCCCTCCATGACTTGAAACTCCTTTTAGTCTTAAACCACCTTTTTGGACCGCCTCGTAGTCGTCAGACATGGTTACGTTCTCGAAGTGCCGACTGTAAAAAAATCCCGCGATCCGTTGATGTATATTGGCCGTTAACCACAGGTGTTACTTGTCTTTGTACCTGATTGCCGCACTAGCATGTAATAATCTGAGAACATCTGCAAAAATTTATGAAATGCATGAATTTGAATCAGTACTATCTTGTGCTTTATTTTTTTTTTTTTAAACGTTTATTTCATATAAAGCAATGTATATTTACAAAGTGTAATGTGTGGTTCTTTGTTTGTGTATATTACAGAGCGTTGTCGTTTGTTAGTGTTATGTGTCACATGCGTTAATAAAGCAAATACATGCATATATAGTTATGATAATATGACATTCATAGCATAGTGCATGTAAACACACATTCCTCGTTTCATTTCCGTATCCACAAGTGGAATGCATGTTACCCCTGTCCATCTCTCTCTCTCTCTCTCTCTCTCTCTCTCTCTCTCACACACACACACAAACACACACACACAACACACACACACACACACACACATTCTGTCTTGATCTCTTGCTTTCTGTAGATGATAGTGCATGGATTTCAGTGATCTAGGGCAATAAACTTTACATTCTCATTCTATTTAAATTGTGTGTGTGGGAGGGGGAGGGGAGGGGGGTTCCATGTGCATATATTAATATAATTACCTGTGTATCAAACAAAGCAATAGTTATATTTACCTAGATACCTACACGAATTACCCATACTTGGCTACCCATATTTTTTTTTTCCGCGTTTCCATCCTGTTTTCAGGATATTGCGGTCAACACCAGCATCTTTCAGCTGTATGTTGATTCCTAGGCTAGATTACGCTCATCAGCACGCCACGACTTTCTGAGCGACCGGCTCCATACTCTCATAAGTCACTTTTGCGATTCGAACCACTGCTAATTCTCGTCGCGTCACGTGACGAGAGTATTCGGAGTTAGCGGAGAAAGCTGCTAACCCCTCGGCCACGGAGCAGGTTGGCTACCCATATACAAATACAATACATGTTGGCCTTGGTATTATACAACTATGTATTCGTGCTGGGAAATCCTGTTGAAAATAGGCAATGGGCAAACCGCTGAACGCAAAAATGCCTAGTGACCAGGTAGTAGACACACAAAGCCGGTGGCCGGGTCTTACAAAGGACACGCAGCCAGTTTTCTACAAAGCCTTTGTTTCCCTAGGCCAGAGGAGCTGCGGCGTGTAATATCTGTGCTCTCCGATGCTTGTTTCCACCTGGTGAGAAGTGTTCCAAAGTATTTACAAAATAAACCGCACACAGGGCTCGCGTCGCGAGGCGCACACACGTTCTGAAATTCCACAACAGTGACTGGTCTGGGACGCTCCCGTTCAAACTGCACTGTGGTTAGTCAAAACGATCGGGTGTCGGTATTATATGATAGCCCTCTTGAGATAAAACATGTATATCCATATTCTATATTCCACATTCTACCATACAAGCATGCACATATATGTGTGCATGTACATCTATATGTGTGCATGTCCACATTCATACATATTATGGGTATTCAATTGAGTAAACAAATAAAACGATTTTATTTCGTTATGTCTGTGTGTTTGTGAATATTTGTGTTATTTTGTTTTGGAACATATGCAGTATTAAACGTGAATTGTACGTTTTGTGTTTGTACAATGCGGCGTTTCTACAGGACCATACTAGGTACCTGTATTCTGCTAGAGAAATCAGCAATTTCGTGTGGTTGTCTTTGGTAGATTTGGGTAAAGTGTTTAAAAAAATTGCTTTATACATATCTGTTTTCTTTTTAGTCAGTGTTTCAATGAGTTGTCTCAGTGTGTCTAGTGCAGTTTGGACTGTTGGACAAGTGTAATAAATGTGATCTTCGGTTTCCTGTATGTTCTGTCTGCAGAGCTGACATTGTGTTATTTGTTTTGACCTGCGTGCTTGTTTTTCCGTAGTAGGTGACATGTTAAAGATTAAACGGTACGTAATTTCTCTGGCTTTGGATTTGATGTGTGGATTGTGGAGATTAGTGAAAGTACATGTGTAGTCTTGCATGTAGTATTTTTTTCCCCTTTTTATTCTGAGTCGTAGTGGGGGTGCTTGTTGGTTGACTAGATATTTGTAAATCTGGTTTGTTGTCTGGTGTAGTAAATGCTCGCGTCCTTGAAGTGCGTGTATGCATGTCTTGTAGAAAGCGGGTAGTGTTCCAAAATGGTGTGGTGAATTAAGTTGTATTCTTCCAAGGTGTTGCAGTCTGAGTTCTATGTAATAGAGTGCTAGTGGGTGTTTTTCAGGTTGATTGAGGATATGTCCTATGTGTTGGATTCTAAGCGCTTGTATTTTTGTATCTATGTCTTGTAGTGCTATTCCTCCTTTTCTTCTGTCCTGTATGAGTGTCTTATGTTTGATGGAATAGATTGTGCTGCCAAAGATGAAACGTCTGATGTGTTTGCTGATGTCTGTGACTGTCTGTTTAGGAGGGTCTAGCACTGTGACTAAGTATATTATTTTGGGAATGACGAAAGTGTTAACTATGATGCTCCTACCAAATATTGTGGATGTCTTATATCTGTATCTGTGCAGCATGTCTATAATTTTTTGTGTGAGGTTTTGCCATGTCTGTGCGTGCATCTGTCGGGAGTTATTAGGAAATGTTATCCCATATAGTTTGATGTTGTCTGTGGCTGTTAAGTCGGGAGGAAAGTCTGTTTTGTTTCGCCACTTACCGAGACCCATTATGTGTGACTTTTGTATGTTTAATTTTGCCCCACTCCCCTTACCAAACTGTGTAAAGGTGTGGAGTATATTTGTGATGGATTTGTTGTTGATGGGGAAGAAAGCGGTGTCGTCTGCGTATGCAAGCAACTTCCGCTCTCCTCCGCCTGGTATGAATGTGCCTGTGATGTTGGTGTCTTGTCTGATTGCTTCTAGTAGTGGTTCTAAAACCAGCACATATAGGAGCGGCGACAAAGGACATCCTTGTCTCACCGATCTTGTGAGCCGGAAGCCCGCAGTGAGTGTGTGGTTAACCAACACCTTACTCTCAGGATTCCGGTACAAGATCGCTATCCACCTCCCAAAGTACTGGCCTAGATTGCATTTTGTTAATGTCTTGTGTAGATAGGAGTGGGAAATTCTGTCAAAGGCTTTCTCCTGGTCTAGAGACAAAAGAGAGGCCTGACAGTCTTTCTCCTGTGTGTATGTGATGATGTCTCTAATAAAATGTGTATGCTGGTGAATGTTTCTATGTGGTACGCCGCATTGTTGGTCTGGGTGTATGAGTGTTGACATAAAGGGTCTCAGTTTGTGGGTCAGTGCTTTGGTTAGTATTTTATAGTCTGTGTTGAGTAGACATATGGGTCTGTAATTTTTCATCTGTGTCTTGTCTGTGTTGTGTTTAGGTATGAGTGTTATGTACGACATGTTGCAACTGTCTGGTAGTTGTTCTTTGTCAAAGGCGTCTTGATATACTTTAAGAAGAAGGCCACCTAAGATAGGAAAGAAATGTTGGTAGAATTCTACAGTCAAGCCGTCCGGTCCTGGTGTCTTGTCTTTGTTCATTTTGCTGAGTGCGTGTGTTATGTCTGCTAGTGTTAGTTCTGTGTCTAGTGTGTCTTTGTCTGCATCTGACAGCTGTTTACTGTATTTTAGAAATTTGTCTTGTGTCTGTGTGTCTACTGTCTCTGCTGTAAATAGGTGTGTGTAGTATTGATTGAAAGCTTCTGTTATTTGCGCGGGTTCTGTTTGTGTGGTGCCTTGCATGTCTATTATTTTGCCTATTTGTCTGCTGTGTTGTACGTTCCGTTCAATCGCTAAATATTTTTTACTGGGAGACTCTTGCGTGATTGTGGTTAGTTTTGTTCTAAGGAGGGCGCCTAGATATCTGTGTTGTTGGTGCTGCTCTAATTGTTCTTCTAGTGTGTTTAAATGTGGTGCTTTGTTGTCCATCTGTTTTGTTAGTTGTATGGCTGTTTGTATAATTTTTTCTTGTCTTAATCTGTCTTTGTGTATGATGGATGCTAGGTGTTTTGTTCTGCTTCGTATTGTATTTTTCAGTAGGTCCCAGTATTGTCCGATGTTATCAGTCGGTATGTGGTCGGTATATGTGTGTAAAAGTTGTACCATGTATTTCTCATATTCTGTATTCTTTAGAAGTGTGTTATTAAACTTCCAATGTTGTGAACGTTTGTTTATCTGTGTGTTTATGTTGCTTGTACTGATGTGTGCTAAGATGGCTTTGTGGTCTGTGTACTGTAATGTCTCTTGTAGGTGCCTAGCGTTTACTATGTGGTGTGTTGCAGGTATATATATCCTATCTAATCTTCTTGCTGTGTGGTGTGTTTTATTTGTGTGGGTTGTTTCTCGCTTATTTGGATGTTTGTGTCTGAATGTGTCTATTAAATTGTGTGTGTCTAAAATATTTTGCAGTGTTTCTAACTGCGTTGTGCTTTCTCCTTCCATTCTCCTAACCTGTGTCTTCATTTCTCCGCCTATTATATCCAATGCCTGTAAGACACAGTTGAAATCTCCACAGAGTATGATGTTCTGTCCTCTGTATGTGTGTGTGAGTAGTGTGTCTAGTTCTTCATAAAATTGTGGCTGATAGTTGTAATTTGGTGGTGCATGTATGTTGACAATGGTATATGTATGTGAGGTGTTACTTATCTGTGTTATGCTGATTCTACCCTGGCTATCCCGATTTGTTTTTAAAATGTTCCACCTATCTGATGTTTGTATTTTTTTTTTTTTTTTTTGTCGGCTATTCCCCGCAATTATAGGAGGCTGCAGGAAAATACAGTTACAGACGAATTCAATCAAGAAATCCAAAACCTACATAAGAACATCCCTGATGACCACTCAAGCGTAGATAAGGAATGGACATGTTTCAAGGCTGCCATGCTCGACACACTGAAAAATAAATGTGGAACAAAGAAAGTAGGGCAAGACAAAAGATTAAGAACAGCCTGGTGGAACAACGAAGTTAAAGATAGCATATTCAAAAGAAGTTAGCATTCAAAAAGTGGATCACAACTAAATCTGAACAGGACTATATTACTTATAGAATAGCACGACGTAATGCCAAACGAACAATTAGAGCATCTAAAGATGAATCCTGGAGAATATACGGTGAACAGATGGCGACCCTTAGCAAAGACTGCCCAAGAGAATTTTATAAACGTGTCACCACAATGAGAAACAGAGATGCATGTTACAACCCAACCACCATCATAAACAGCAAAAGAGGTATACCAATATTTAATCCACAACAAAGACTAGCAAGATGGGCAGAATACTTTCAAGAACTACTTAACCCCACACATAACATAGGAAACCTCACTTTTGTGCCTAAACGCCAGGGACAGCAAGAACCAAATTTCATACCTGCAGAAGTCAAAGCAGTTATACAGAAAAAGTCCTAAGAACAAATCACCAGGTCCAGATGGAATAACCACAGAAGCTATTCAGGCCTGTGGGGAAACAGGAGTTAAATGGCTAACAAGACTTTTTAATATAGCATGGGAAGAAAGAAAAGTCCCAGATGATTGGCAACAGGCAATAATAGTACCAATATGGAAAAAGAAAGGCAATACGAGAGAGTGCGAAACATACAGAGGTATATCACTCCTGAGCCATATAGGGAAAATGTATGCAAAACTTTTGGAACAAAGAGCTAGACCCATAGTTGAACAACAGTTAAGCAAAGTACAATTCGGTTTTCGGAAAGGTAAAAGTTGCACTGATGCATTATTTACACTTAGACAAATTTGTGAAAAAACTATTGAATATAGTGACCAGCAGAATATTGTGTTTGTAGATCAGGAAAAGGCTTTTGATAGAGTAGAAAGATACAAATTATGGACCATCCTTGAAGACTATGGGATAGAAGGGCAACTGCTAGAAAACATCATAGCCATGTACCACTCGAGCCAAAGTGCAGTGAGAACACAGGAAGGTATATCAGATATGTTCACAGTCAATACAGGAGTGAGGCAGGGATGTGTGCTCTCTCCCCTGCTATTCAATATCTACATGGACAGAATTTCCAAAGAAGCAAGTCTCGACAGACCAGATTCAGAAAATTTAGAGCTCTTTACTCCAGATGAAACAACTGACCCACAGGGAATAAATGAACTTCTATTTGCAGATGATCAGTGCCTGTTTTACAGCGATGAGGGCAGACTACAAAATCATATTACTAATCTGAGTTCAACCTGCAGCAGATACAATATGAGTATAAACACAGCCAAAACCGAAGTAATGCAAGTTAGCAGATCGCCAGGCCCACTAAATATACAGATAAATAACACACCTCTGAAACAAGTTAAAGAATTTAAATACCTTGGAAGTATGATCACAGAAGATGGCAGATTGGACAGAGAAATTGAAATCAGATGTCAAAAAGCTAGTGCACTTACATATCAACTATCACCCTTACTGAAACATCCAAACATACCCATGTCCGCAAAACGACAGATAATAAACAGCATATTCACACCAACCCTATGCTACCAATCTCAAACCTGGACTTTATCCAAATTACACCTTCGCAAAATCAACACCTGCGAAATGAGATGCCTGAGGAGAGCTGCCAACTTAACAATCCGAGACCGAGTAAGAAATGCTACTATCAGACAGACTGTGGGATCAACACCTTGTGCCACATTTATTGACAGACAGAAGATCAAGTGGTTTGGCCATGTCATTAGAATGCAACATCAGCAACTACCATCACTGGCCTTACATCAAAGATCATCTGCGACGAGACCACGAGGACGTCCAAGAAGAAAATGGATTGACGACATCAGAGACATTGTACAACCTCACGGAATGACACTATCCAGTGCCGTCCACCGGGCGCTGGAACGCAAATTATTCCTCCCCACGACGCTTGACGGCAGAAGTGGAAGATGATGATGATGATGATGATGATTCCCCGAAGAAGAAGAAGAAGAAGATTCCCCTCCTAGATAAATTATAAAAGGTGTTGGTTGATATAGACAGCAGGACGGTGGCCATGGAAGTCGGAACCCGCTAAGGAGTGTGTAACAACTCACCTGCCGAATGTTGTAGCATAAAGACTTATACGTTGTGAAGAGAAACCAGAGTGACAATAGCTGAGCGTCAGTTGGTATGTGTATGTGAAAATTGTGCAAGTAGCTTGCAGTGTTGATACATTGTATATATCGTGGTAGAAAATATGTTTTATACACTTTTATGTAATTAACTTATTCCGACCTTAGATTAACAAAATTTTTTGTTAATTTTGATGGATGAGTTTCTTTACCTTAGACATTTAATAAATATTATATCTAATTGCTTTATTAGATAAAACTGGGTGAGTTATGACCCTTAAATGATATTATGTCCCTATGATTTTATAGGTATGTAACTCGTGAACTCTTCAGAGAACTCTTCCCTTAGGTTTAACACGCATACACAGTACACACACACGCACACAAACTCTCTCTCACACAAACACACACACCCACACTCTCTCACAAATAAAACGTTTACTGGCTCTAGCAATTGTGGTGGAATGGCGAGCATATGTCTCTGCCAGCCATGTTGTCAAGCATTAAAATTCCCATCAAGGCTGGGTCTTATTTTTATTGCCCTGGAATCTCAGGCCCACCCACCCTTAAAATAATCACCAGGAAATGAACTGGAAAGTGAATGCAGCCTGTGTGTGTGCTATTGAGCACATCACCCTTCGAGTGCCGATTGATCTACATATTTATCAGGTCTAGCACCATATACTCAAGGTGTGGACAAGGGTCTGTTACTTTACTTTTACTACTACTACTTCTATTATTACTACTACTACTACTACCGTTACTACTACTACTACTACTACTACTACTACTACTACTACTGTCCCTATCTACTATCTAGCGAAACCACAGTCAAGGGAACGGGTTTGGTAGAATCATCGGGGAAAGAAGACCCTGTTGAGCTTGACTCTAGTCCGACTTTGTGAAGACAAATGAAGGGTGTAGCATATGTGGGAGCGCAAGCGCAATTGAAATACCACTACTTTTATCGTTCCTTTACTTATTCAGTCTCGGTAGAGATTTGTCCGCAGCAGACGAACAATATCTACGGTGGGCCTATTCTCGCCGGTCGCGAGATCCGCACAGTGGAAGGATGGGAGATTTGCTCGCAATAGACGTGCAATATCTCCTGCGGTATCTTCGGCGGGCCTATTCCCACTGGTTGTCGGATCCGCTAAAGTTAGGCGGGGAGACTGAAGACAGTGCACGCTTTACACAGGTCCGGACACTTGTGATTGACAGAAGTACGCGCCCTTACGGTCCGGACCCGTACGAGGCCCTCACCTGTGGGACTTGGCTGAACGTCTCTAAGCCGGGTCCCTTGTGTTCCAGGGTCTGGCCATCTGCTCGTGGTGGCGAGGTCTCGGAGGTTTGACGCTGTGCCGCCAGCGTCTGCAGCCTACCTTGTGCCAGACGTAATGGTTACCCATACCTCTGGAATACACAAGATTAGGCCGAGAGAGGGAACATGTCGTTTGGGCACCACATGTTTCTCTGAAGCTCTGCCCAGACATTGTGATGGAATATTGGCCACATTCAAACTCACATACTTTGGTCTGTCAAGACTGCAAGGTGTCACTCATACAGTATATTCTGTCCCACACAGTATAATCGTCTCTGTCCCACACAGTATAACCTTCTCTGTCACACACAGAGAAGTCTTATCTGTCACACAGTATATTCTCTACCCCATACAGTATAGTCTTCTCTATCACATACAGTATAGTCTTCTCTGTCACACACTGTATAGTCTTCTCTATCACACACAGTATAGTCATCTCTGTCAAATACAGTATAGTCTTCTCTGTCACACACAGTATAATCATCACTGTCACACTTAGGAGAGTCATCTATGTAACATACAGTATAGTCTTCTCTGTAACATACAGTATACTCTTCTCAGTCACACAAAGTATAGTCTTCTCTGTCACACATAGTAGAGTCTTCAGTCACATACAATATAGTCTTCTCTGTCACACAGTAGAGTCTTCTCTCTCACACATAGTAGAGTCTTCTCTCTCACACATAGTAGAGTCTTCTCTGTCACACACAGTAGAGTCTTTTCTGTCAGACACAGTATAGTCATCACTGTCACACATTAGTCTTCTCTGTCACACACAGTATAGTCATCTCTGTCACATACAATATACTCTTCTTTGTCACACACAGTAAAGTCTTCTCTGTCACACACAGTAGAGTCTTTTCTGTCAGATACAGTATAGTCGTCACTGTCACACATTAGTCTTCTCTGTCACACACAGTATAGTCATCTCTGTCACATATAGTATAGTCTTTCTGTCACACACAGTATAGTCTTCTCTGTCACACACAGTATAGTCTTCTCTGTCACACACAGTATAGTCTTCTCTGTCACACACAGTATAGTCTTCTGTCACACACAGTAGAGTATTCTCTGTCACACATTGTAGAGTCATCTATGTCATACACAGTATAGTCTTCTCTGTCACACAGTATATTCTCTGTCCCACACAATATAGTCTTCTCTGTCTCACACAGTATAACCTTCTCTGTCACACACAGTAGAGTTTTATCTGTCACACACAGTAGAGTCTTCTCTGTCCCCCACAGTATAGTCTTCTCTGGCCCACACAGTAGAATTTTATCTGTCCCACACAGTAGAGTTTTATCTGTCACATACAGTATAGTCTTCATTGTCCCACATAGCAGTCTTCTTTGTCACAGTATATTCTCTGTCACACACAGTATAGTCGTCTCTGTCACACACAGTAGAGTATTGTCTGTCACACAGTATATTCTCTATCCAAAGCAGTATAGTCTTCTCTGTCCCACACAGTATAACCTTCTCTGTCCCACACAGTATAACCTTCGCTGTCACACACAGTAGAGTCTTCTCTGTCATACAGTATATTCTCTGTCACACACAGTAGAGTTTTCTCTGTCAAATACAGTATAGTCTTCTCTGTTCCACACAGTAGAGTCTTCTCTGTCATACAGTATATTCTGTCCCACACAGTATAGTCTTCTCTGTCACAGACAAGATAGTCTTCTCTATCCCACACAGTAAAACCTTCTCTGTCCCATACAGTATAGTCTTCTCTGTCCCACACAGTATAGTCTTCTCTGTCCCACATAGTAGTCTTCTCTGTCCCAAACAGTAAAACCTTCTCTGTCCCACACAGTATAGTCTTCTCTGTCCCACATAGTACAGCATTCTCTGTCACACAGTATATTCTCTATCCCATACAGTATAGTCTTCTCTATCCCACACAGTATAACCTTCTCTGTCCCACACAGTATAACCTTCTCTGTCACTCACAGTAGTATATTCTCTATCCCATACAGTATAGTCTTCTCTGTCCCACACAGTATAACCTTCTCTGTCACACACAGTAGAGTCTTCTCTGTTACGTACATACACAGTTCAAATAACACTTTGCCAAGAATAAGACCATGTCTATATATGGTGTTTTAAAACTATATTTCAGAAACAGCATCACATGATTCTATCAATTCATGTCCACCATGGCTCAGTAATCAATGTACAACATGGTTTGTTGATGACAGTAGTATGATGTATGGTACGCTAGGCTGATCAAGGAAATAATACAATCAGGTGATATGAACATAATGTGAGAGATACCATGTCAAAGATGATTTCAAACAAAGAAGTAAATTTGGACCACACATGGTACACAATCCAATGATCATGTGTTATAATGTAAATTTCTGTTCACTAAACACTGACGATGCGGAAAATACTATGAAACAAAACAATAACACTAGTATAGCAATAAATCGTCTTTATGGCCAAATGGGCGGCCACGTTTGCCGATATAAAGAGTGTATTTTTAATGACTATGCAGTTTGAAAATATTGCCAGTCCAAGTTTTGTATTTACCGGTTATGTTGCATGAACTTTACAGAGGGTGAATACAAAACTTGGACCGGCAATATTTTCAAACACTGCAGTTATTAAAAATACACCCTGTATTATCCCTTGGCTCTGAATCAGTTAAAACAAATACATGAAGTAGAAAGTCTGTAGAGGACCCGTGTTCACACCACGAGGTACATTGAGTATAAAGGGTTGGCCCTACATGTTTAGGTTGATAAGCACTCAATGGTTGATTTGGTCAAACTTTTGCATCATTCCTCTCCGTTACTGTGTTCACACCACGAGGTACATTGAGTATAAAGGGTTGGCCCTACATGTTTAGGTTGATAAGCACTCAATGGTTGATTTGGTCAAACTTTTGCATCATTCCTCTCCGTTACTGTGTTCACACCACGAGGTACATTGAGTATAAAGGGTTGGCCCTACATGTTTAGGTTGATAAGCACTCAATGGTTGATTTGGTCAAACTTTTGCATCATTCCTCCCCGTTACTGTGTTCACACCACGAGGTACATTGAGTATAAAGGGTTGGCCCTACATGTTTAGGTTGATAAGCACTCAATGGTTGATTTGGTCAAACTTTTGCATCATTCCTCTCCGTTACTGTGTTCACACCACGAGGTACATTGAGTATAAAGGGTTGGCCCTACATGTTTAGGTTGATAAGCACTCAATGGTTGATTTGGTCAAACTTTTGCATCATTCCTCTCCGTTACTGTGTTCACACCACGAGGTACATTGAGTATAAAGGGTTGGCCCTACATGTTTAGGTTGATAAGCACTCAATGGTTGATTTGGTCAAACTTTTGCATCATTCCTCTCCGTTACTGTGTTCACACCACGAGGTACATTGAGTATAAAGGGTTGGCCCTACATGTTTAGGTTGATAAGCACTCAATGGTTGATTTGGTCAAACTTTTGCATCATTCCTCTCCGTTACTGTGTTCACACCACGAGGTACATTGAGTATAAAGGGTTGGCCCTACATGTTTAGGTTGATAAGCACTCAATGGTTGATTTGGTCAAACTTTTGCATCATTCCTCTCCGTTACTGTGTTCACACCACGAGGTACATTGAGTATAAAGGGTTGGCCCTACATGTTTAGGTTGATAAGCACTCAATGGTTGATTTGGTCAAACTTTTGCATCATTCCTCTCCGTTACTGTGTTCACACCACGAGGTACATTGAGTATAAAGGGTTGGCCCTACATGTTTAGGTTGATAAGCACTCAATGGATGATTTGGTCAAACTTTTGCATCATTCCTCTCCGTTACTGTGTCCCCCAACCAAACTGTTACATCATTCCTCTCTGTTACTGTGTCCCCCAATCAAACTGTTACAGCATTCCTCTCTGTTACTGTGTCTCTTAGTCAAACTGTTACATCATTCCCCACTATTATCATGTCCCCCAACCAAACTGTTACATCATTCCTCTCTGTTACTGTGTCCCCCAATCAAAATGTTACAGCATTCCTCTGTTACCCCCAATCAAACTATTACATCATTAATCTCTGTTACTGTTACCTTCAATCAAACTGTTACATCATTCCTCTCTGTTACTGTGTCCCCCAATCAAACTGTTATGTCATTTCTCTCAGTTACTGGTCTCCCAATCAAAATGTTACAGCATTCCTGTTACCCCCAATCAAACTATTACATCATTAATCTCTGTTACTGTTACCTTCAATCAAACTGTTACACAATTCCTCCCTGTTACTGTGTCCCCCAATCAAACTGTTATACCATTCCTCTCTGTTACTGTGTCCCCCAATCAAACTGTTACATCATTCCTCTCTGTTACTGTGTTCCCCCAACCAAAATGTTACATCATTCCTCTCTGTTACTGTGTTCCCCCAACCAAACTGTTACATCATTCCTCTCTGTTACTGTGTTCCCCCAACCAAACTGTTACACCATTCCTCTCTGTTACTGTGTTCCCCCAACCAAACTGTTACACCATTCCTCTCTGTTACTGTGTTCCCCCAACCAAACTGTTACATCATTCCTCTATGTTACTGTGTTCCCCCAACCAAACTGTTACATCATTCCTCTCTGTTACTGTGTTCCCCCAACCAAAATGTTACATCATTCCTCTCTGTTACTGTGTTCCCCCAACCAAACTGTTACATCATTCCTCTGTTACTGTGTTCTCCCAACCAAACTGTTACATCATTCCTCTTTGTTACTGTGTTCCCCCAATCAAACTGTTAAATCATTCCTTTTTGTTACTGTGTTCCCCCAACTAAACTGTTACATCATTCCTCTCTGTTACTGTGTTCCCCCAATCAAACTGTTACATCATTCCTATCTGTTACTGTGTTTCCCCAATCAAACTGTTACATCATTCCTATCTGTTACTGTGTTCCCCAATCAAACTGTTACATCATTCCTCTGTTACTGTGTTCCCCCAACCAAACTGTTACATCATTCCTCTCAGTTACTGTGTTCCCCCAACTAAACTGTTACATCATTCCTCTCTGTCACTGTGTCCCCCAATCAAACTGTTACATCATTCCTCTCTGTTACTGTGTCTCCCAGTCAAACTGTTACATCATTCCCCACTATTATCATGTCCCCCAATCAAGCAGTTACATCATCCCTCTATATTACTGTGTAGAAAATCAAACTGTTACGTCATTCCTATCAGTTACCATGCTAGTAAGTTTACCTGCCGACCAGGTGGTCATGTTTTTCAAATCTCCTCATCACGGATATTTACACAGAACATTGACCCGACCTCTCAGGTCAACCAGGCCTAAAATGGGCACTAGGAAATATTCTGGGAAGTAAAGGTAGCCAGTGTGATGCTGACCACATGACCCGCTGTGTGACCACTGGTCTATACAAACATGGAACTAGCACTATACACTCAACATGCTTCAAGATGTGAAAAACAGGTCCTTTACTTAAGCTTTGTATAAGCCCGATTGGTGATAATTTGGCAAAGAATAGTTTACCATCGATATCTTGTTGTGGGAACCTATGAATTTATTATATATAAGAGATGTTAATGAAAGTGCCCTGTAATGGTGATGTCAGTTGAAATAAGGTTTACATGTTTTAACTTTACATAATGATTTACCATGGTAAATCATGTACTTGTGATTGGCATCATAGGATATTTTCCACTTTTTGTCTGAAATGTCCCTCTGGGCAATGGGACTGAGTCTGTTGACAATAGAACGCCTAAAACTCGTGGAGAAATCATTACCAATCTAGGCTTAATCCCGGACAGTCCACGTGTACTATGCTCAATTATGGCCTAGTTACATCTTAATATATCTCCCCGAGATGCGAAGTTCCAGTACCGGCCTTGCACATCTTGCTGCTTTCTGAGCTTGAGGAGGCGAAGGAGAGTTCTGCTGCATAGTCCCTTCAGTACCAAATTGGGAAGAAAGTCCCTAAATCAATCTCACTTCAATGCAAGCCTGGTTTTCAGGGCTCAAATGACCAGAGCACCATACAATGGTGAGTTAAGTCAAGCTCAAGTTTTCTGGAAGATTCATCAAGCAGCCAACATCCGAGCAGTAAACTAAAATAGTGGTATTAAATAAATCATGTTAGCAATAATCACATTAAAAGTGCTAAATAATTATTTCCATGCAAGGAAATGTGATGTTAATGTTATTATTCATCAGATTTTAATTTGTTTTTTTCCTCAACTGAACAGTGATTTTGGTGACAAGGGATGATAGTTTAGTGACAATTCCTCAGAAAGTTCATCCTGACAATTGAAGAAACTATTTAATTAATCACTGTTTTCTGATTTTTGTTGTGTTTTATAAATACATTAACTAAACAAATATACAACTGTTTGTTTGTTTTTCTTCCACTTATGCCATTAGGCGTCGTGGGGAGGGGTGATTGAAGTTCCAATGCCTGTGACTGGCACCTTTCCTCCAATTTCCTCCGTGAATCTTCAGCAGAGCTTTTAGGATCAAGTAAACTCCCTACCAGATTGCTAGACCAGTCGTAGGTTCCTTACCTACTTAACCCTTGTATATTTGCTACTTCCACCTTGTCACTTCAACTACTGGTTGCCTACTGGCGAGCTTTGAGCTGTGCCAAATGAGACTGACCGAGACCGAAACTGGAACTTGCCCTCAGTGTACCCATTTGCCCTCAAAGTGTTAAAGGGTTTAAAGTGCACTCATTCCAATTACGGGGCCCTGATAGAGTCCCGTATAGATCCTCAAACAAATTTACAATTAGAACACATAAATGTGTGAAAACTATGTCTAATCATTGTTTTCTGACTTGCTGTGTTTATAAATAGATTTAAAACAAAAATAACCGGGAAGGTTAACTGGTCAACAAATGCCCGCAGAAGTCGGATGTGTCGGCCTAACGGCACAAGAACGCAGCTCTGCTGTAAACAGGCACAACGCAATCACGTCCGAAAAAAAATTCCGGATGAACGCAGAAGAAGAAGAAAACAAAAATAAAATATAGTATCACCCTGCAATAACCATTTGTCATCAAAAGCCTTGGGTAAATGAGAAATGTACTTCCAGATTACCACATTATTTTATTAGCATACATAAGGTTTGGAAAGAAACACCAACTACACATAAAATAGTCCAAAAGGGCAAGCAGATCTGCTATGACCATCCATTTTCCTTTCATATGGACCATTCTACACTATAATTTACTAAGCATTAGGTATAGCGAATGTATGCCCTTTTTGGGGGGTTAATTAACAATTCAGAACACAGCATAAAATAATTGCATACTGAATACATTCACCCACCTATATAACAGAGCTGTATGCCACAAAAGAACCAGAATAAAGAGTGGTCAATAAATAGTATTAAAAGGAAAGTAATATATGTATTAAATACACTGACACACAAGGAGAATGAATAATGGCCAGAATAATAGGATGTTGGTAGAAGTAACTGTGCATGAATTAACACAGAAATCAAGATCCCATTGGTAGAAAACATGCACAAATAGAGCATGATTATGATAGCACAGAAGAAATTGTTTACAAAAGCTCTGTATCTGTTCTATAAGATATGTTCCATTCAGGCCTACACCATAATGATGAAACAAGCATATGTAGCAATGTTCCCAGAGGTTTCTTCCTCTAACCTTCAGACACTAGCCATTTTGTTCTCTCTTTGCATATGTTTTACGGGACGTCACAGTCAACCCCAACATTTTTTGGTTGTTAGTGATACTTGGAAGTTTACATTCAGCAGTTTGCCATTGCTTTTTGAACAACCAGCAATCATATAATTCTATTAAAAAAATCAAATGCAAGGTCTTTTTCCAAATCGGCCACAGCTGTGTTTTGAACGCGGTATGCAGGATTACAAGTTGCATCCGTAACCCCTCGCCACAGAGCAGGTACTAGTCAAGACACAAGCACATACCATCAACAACAACATCATGTGGCAGGTCTGATGCATAAAGTCGCTCTTCTCATGTCTTGAGCAAGTCAACATGGCGAAAGGATAAAAGAGCTTGCTCTTAAACTTCCGATGCACTGATGGGAGGAAGAAAGTTCAATCCGTACACTGTTCATTGGACTAAAATATTGACTTCTCATCCTTGACTTGGGGATGTAAATTATGAGTACCTCTGAAGTGGGTTGGTTAGCCTGATGGCGGGGGGCACTGATAATTGGGAAAGCTAATCCACACGCAAACATGGGTCCAGTGTACTCCAAGTACTAGTAGTAGTAATAGCGCATGTATGTGCCATGCTCAATTAAGAAATGAGCTAATGAAATAAAAAAATCCATGGTTCGCTGAAAAGTCTCTCAATATCTGGCCATTTCTTCTTCCTCACGCCCCCTCATGACCAAGGTGACTGCAATGTCCTGTGTCCATCTTCGCGCTGATCGTCCTCTGCCTCTTCCTCTAGGTACAACACCATCAATCACTGTCCTCTCCAAACCACTATGATGTTTTATATGGCCAAAGTGTTTCAGTTTCTGAGACACAATGCTGTTGGTGAGCGACTGTGCTGTTTTATATAGCCAAAGTGTTTCAGTTTCTGAGACACAATGCTGTTGGTGAGCCAGTGTTCCAGTTTCTGAGACACAATGCTGTTGGTGAGCCACTGTGCTGTTTTATATAGCCAAAGTGTTCCAGTTTCTGAGACACAATGCTGTTGGTGAGCCACTGTGCTGTTTTATATAGCCAAAGTGTTCCAGTTTCTGAGACACAATGCTGTTGGTGAGCCACTGTGCTGTTTTATATAGCCAGTGTTCCAGTTTCTGAGACACAATGCTGTTGGTGAGCCACTGTGCTGTTTTATATAGCCAAAGTGTTCCAGTTTCTGAGACACAATGCTGTTGGTGAGCCACTGTGCTGTTTTATATAGCCAAAGTGTTCCAGTTTCTGAGACACAATGCTGTTGGTGAGCCACTGTGATGTTTTATATAGCCAAAGTGTTCTAGTTTCTGAGACACAATGCTGTTGGTGAGCCACTATGATGTTTTATATAGCCAAGGTGTTTCAGTTTCTGAGACACAATGCTGTTGGTGAGCCACTATGATGTTTTATATAGCCAAGGTGTTCTAGTTTCTGAGACACAATGCTGTTGGTGAGCCACTGTGATGTTTTATATAGCCAAAGTGTTCTAGTTTCTGAGACACAATGCTGTTGGTGAGCCACTATGATGTTTTATATAGCCAAAGTGTTCCAGTTTCTGAGACACAATGCTGTTGGTGAGCCACTGTGCTGTTTTATATAGCCAAAGTGTTCTAGTTTCTGAGACACAATGCTGTTGGTGAGCCACTGTGCTGTTTTATATAGCCAAAGTGTTCCAGTTTCTGAGACACAATGCTGTTGGTGAGCCACTATGATGTTTTATATAGCCAAAGTGTTTCAGTTTCTGAGACACAATGCTGTTGGTGAGCCACTGTGCTGTTTTATATAGCCAAAGTGTTCCAGTTTCTGAGACACAATGCTGTTGGTGAGCCACTGTGCTGTTTTATATAGCCAGTGTTCCAGTTTCTGAGACACAATGCTGTTGGTGAGCCACTGTAATGTTTTATATAGCCAAAGTGTTTCAGTTTCTGAGACACAATGCTGTTGGTGAGCCACTGTGATGTTTTATATAGCCAAAGTGTTCCAGTTTCTGAGACACAATGCTGTTGGTGAGCCACTGTGATGTTTTATATAGCCAAAGTGTTCCAGTTTCTGAGACACAATGCTGTTGGTGAGCCACTGTGATGTTTTATATAGCCAAAGTGTTCCAGTTTCTGAGACACAATGCTGTTGGTGAGCCACTATGATGTTTTATATAGCCAAAGTGTTCCAGTTTCTGAGACACAATGCTGTTGGTGAGCCACTGTGATGTTTTATATAGCCAAAGTGTTCCAGTTTCTGAGACACAATGCTGTTGGTGAGCCACTATGATGTTTTATATAGCCAAAGTGTTCCAGTTTCTGAGACACAATGCTGTTGGTGAGCCACTATGATGTTTTATATAGCCAAAGTGTTTCAGTTTCTGAGACACGATGCTGTTGGTGAGCCACTGTGCTGTTTTATATAGCCAAAGTGTTTCAGTTTCTGAGACACAATGCTGTTGGTGAGGCACTGTGATGTTTTATATGGCCAAAGTGTTCCAGTTTCTGAGACACAATGCTGTTGGTGAGCCACTGTTCTTTCAGTTTCTGAGACACAATGCTGTTGGTGAGCCACTGTTCTTTGAGTTTCTGAGACACAATGCTGTTGGTCAGCCAGTGTTCTTCAATGTTTAGATCTTGTAGAATATATTTTATTTCTTCTTGGTCTATGATATTCCAAAAACTGTTATACAACATGTAAGCTCAGCGGACTCAATTTTCTTCTTTAGTGATTGTGAAATGGTCCATAACCCACTTCCATATGTTGTAATAAAATACATTATGTTCTCAAAGATGTTGCTTTCATTTGTGTGCTGGCGACGTGCCATAGGTTCTTAATACTGTTTAACCTCTGAGTTGCTATGACCTGTATGTCTGACTTGTTTTGAATAGTCTCCATTTGTATTGTTTATAATATAGCCAAGATACTAACAACTTCTTCATTGTTGACAGTGATTTCTGGCCACATGTAGATTATTCCAAGTTCAGACAAATATTTTAATTTTGACTCTGTCTCCTGGCAGACAGGATATACTCTTCTAATTATTTAACTGTAGTCAAGAGGTGTTGACTACCTCACACCTCATGTCATCTGTATATCTAAGCTCTAGAACTGGAATTTCACCAGTTAAAATAAAACATATATTAAACAAAATCAGAAAATAATAATTTACGATAATTTCCACTTTATTGCCATATTTACTGGCTTTATGTGACTGCAAAGGCCAGCATGATCCTTACATGTGTACCACAGAAGAACAACGGTTAGATGAATTTTGTACTTAGCACATCATCACAATTTGGTCCGACATACCCTAAATGCAGGAACCAGAATCTACACATACTACACATATTTTGTTGTGGGAAGATATTTCCCATTCAAACTGTTGCCAGAGCAGACTATCACAGCCTACTCTTGAGATGTTCAACATTCACATAACACTATGTATTTCCTCAGGTTCTACTGAGAAAAACTGTTCTTGTCTAGATGCAAACCTGGCACATTTCTATCTAGAAATGCAAACCAAACTTCTAAGCCACACAGACCCAGTTACCCCTCTTATGACCAAAATACCGCTAGCTTTCTTAACTCCTTCAGTCTCAGGTTATTTGTTACTCAAACTCATCCTATCAGATTCAGCTGTTACTTGAAAGTAACAGACGATAGTTCTAAATGAATTAAGATGATACTCTATGGGACAACAGGAGTAACAAGCAACAATCCGGACAGAACGGATTAATGCAATAATGTAATAAGATGCAAAGAGTTAAGAAAAGCATATGTCTGAAGTTATCAATAAACTTATAGTTCCTTGTTATTGAATGAGTTAAAACTCCACTGGGTCTACAACAACAATGGTATAAAAGAATAATGCTAAGTTTGGAGCAGCTGACAAGCATACGGTGTGTCTATCGACAAATACTAAGTGTTATCAATTAACAAGAGTTTGGCCTGAAATATTACAGATAAATTACATCTTACAGTGCAATGGATCAGGAACAGGAAAGGTGCCGAGATTTTGCATGGTCTGAAGAGCCAGGAGCACTAGCACTTGGGCAGCGTCACATATCGGAGACTGAAATACTTTGGCCATTTTGCATGTCACGACTTTTTAGAAACAGTACTGACGGAGGGTATGGTTCCTGGGAGAGGGGGCGGTCAACCAACAAGGCGGTGGAAATAAAACATTCGAGACGCCCTGGGCCTAGGGATGCAGGAGGCAGGGGAACTGACAAAGGATCTAGAGTCTTTCCAGCTGGCTTGATGGGAGTGATGTTCTGTAGTGGACTTGCTGCACGATAATGATGATGATGATGGCCACCATCTTTCAGCGCATGAAGTGCTGAGTGGTATACAACCAGCTAACATGAATGTTCATGAGTCATATATGTAACAGCTATTTGAAAGAAACAGAATAAAGTACAGCCTGAATAAATAAGAAAAAAGCATGTCTATCACATTATACACATAAATGCAATCTCATGGCAGCTTTGTCATACAGGCATGAAATGTTAGGCCTTCACATATACTAGGTAAATGCATAACCCAGGTGAGGTGACCAAGTGTTGTTCTTCAGAGACTACTTTCCAGAAAATTCTGCAAATCATCTTGTATCCGGCTGGCCAGGTTAAAATAAAAACCTCAATGACTACTGAAGAATGAACCAAAACCAAAAGCTGTTGTTAATAAGTGCACTATCAACTATGCAACACTGTTAATCATTACATAACGCACATCCGTAAGACAAGATGTAATCTCAGGGAGGAAAGTAGAAAGGGTAATTATGTAATGTATTATCTCTGAAGCTGGAGTGAGTTCGCCTCGTGGTGAGAGACATTGGCAATAGGGAAGGCTAGCCCACATGCAAAAGTCAGTCAAGTGTAGACTATGCTTGAATTCAGAGCGAACAAAAAAAAAAAAGAAAAGAAAATGCAATGTGTGGTCCCTGGAAAATGTGACAATAATGGACAGTTACAGTTAGCTGCATATCCTTTACGGACATAGCAGTCAACCCCAGCATTTTTTTGGCTGTTCGTGATTCCTGGGCAAGTTTACGTTCAGTAGTTTGCCATTGTTTTCTGAATGACCGGCTTCCCTACCATTTAATAAAAAGACAACACAGCTGTATTTTGAACTGTCACTGGAAGATGCAGAAAGGTGTGCCCATGATTGGGATGCATTCAGATCAGCCATAATGGAACCTACATTCTCAACTGTGTTCTTCTCCTTCTTCTTGTGCCTGGTCTACATACAGCAGGGGTTTCAAGTTGTCTGGCCAACAGGTTACGAGCACTTGCTCTCAAACTTCTGATTCGTTCGCTGATGGTGGGCTAGGGGGCTCGCTCTCTCTCTACACTGGTCAATTGGACTTAATGTTGACTTCTCATCTTTGACGTCATCACCATGCTGGCTGGTGTAGGCCTTCATGACTTTCCATAGATCTCAGTCTTTGGTGTTCTGGATCAAGTCTGCTGATGATATTCCTCCTTGCACCGTCTCAATCTATCCAGCATCACTTCTCTTGGTCTGCCCCTCCCTCTCTTTCCCTCGATTTGGAACATAAATTACAAATACCTCACAAGTCAGGGTAGGTTCACCTGATGGTAGGTGACACTGGTAATAGGGAAAGCAAGCCAACATGAAAAATCAGACCAGTGTGGACTCCACTTGAGTTTACTACAGTGCGCTAACAAAAACAATAACTCTATAATTCTCTTATCATTTGATATTTTGATGAAATTGGTGTTGCTTATATTATAAAATGAATAAACTGTTACATGAAGATAATGATGACAATGAAAAGTTGATGCTTAGAGTTAGAAAACAAAATCATGGATAAATATAATAACATACCATGCACATATACATAATAATCTTATGAGTTGATGGCACAAGATAAATGAGAAAAATAAATCATATTTATACTATTACACATACAGAATGGTAGATAAAATGTACATATGTTGTATTAATGTCACAATAATCACTACAACTACACATTATAACATATTCTACAAAGTATAATTTAACAATATGTAATGTTATACACACAGTGCAGCAATATAACAATAGTATTCATGTATCTAAAGCTTCCAATCTTCTTGCTGTCTAGTGCACCCCTGACTTCTATGTCATTCTCCTTGTCTTCTACAAGTGTCAATCCATACCTGTAAAGTAAGAACCCTGTACATCTTTAATCAACAGATAATACAGACTAGAGAAAGATGAAAACCAACTCAATGTATTTACAGGTACATTTAAATAGACAATCACAGCATATACTATGGAGCTTACATCAATAACTCTTGAACTATGTGAGAATTCGACACATGATTTTCTCTCGGAGTTTTATCTACTGTGAAAAATGATGAAATAATTATTTCCATGGCTCATAACACTATAACTGAGATGGTACTTGGCTATATAAGGGATATTTACAATTTATATTCAGGGACAAGGAAAGAAAAAGTCCAGTAAAAGACCTCTGTTCACTTGTACTTCACTACATCTGGTCCCTATCCCTTGCCCATTTTGATATGGCAGACCCCACCATTTCTGTATGTTGGGCAGGACTAAATTAGATGCCTGGCCTTCAAGAGACTATGATACACAAACAGGGATCTAACTAACCAATCTTAAACCTATGATATATGCATTTCAATCTATTGTGTCCTAAGACACATATTTCAGTCAGTTGCGTCCTGTCTAAAACAGAAAAATGATGACTTGATTTTGACTTGAAAGTTTATGACATGCATGATTTTTCATGTGGTTGGGTGGTCTTGTGCCCATTTGGCCATGAAAGAAGCTTTTATGGAAGTTTGTGCCATGTCATAAGTTGTGCTTAAATGATTTTGCTGTAAATATCTACTCAACTTTACAGTTAACTCAACTTTTCTACTTATCTTTACAGTATTAGTATTCTATGGTTCAATCTCCCGTAATAGAAAGATTTTTACTTCAACCTGTTAGTCGTTAAGAATATCCTCACTGCACATCGATCCACGAGTGCTCGGAACCCCTGCTCAGTATCTCCCTCAGAGTTTAGGGGTTGATGACACCATTTCTACACAACAAGACGGCATTCAACAGTCAGCAGCCTCTCTGATGTGTCTCCACCATGAAAGAGTCTTGCATGTTCTAATGACCTCTTGAGTCATGCTGGTAGTTTAGCTACTCGTGGGGTCTTGACTAGCAGGTCAAGGGATAGGGACAGGAGAGACACAAACCTGTGGCCCTTTAGACAGACTAGGGAAAATCGTAGGCTAGGGAAAGCAAATTCAAAAAAAAAATATTTGTCAAAACTGGATGTATTGAGAGACGGGCTTAAGGAAACTTGCTGAAGTAAGTAGCCCGTCTGATCTGTCTCCACTGTGAAGTGGTAGAGGGGCTTGCATGCTCCACTGGCCCCAAGAGTTCTGCTGACGGTAGCGCAGCTACTGGTAGGGTCTCCCATGTCAGACAGGTCCAGGGATAGTGACCAGATGGAGTCACTGTGACGAAACGGATAAATATCGTAAGATCTCTGCATAATAGCCCTTTGAAGGGAGTGCCATGCGTTGGTCTCCCTTGAATTTAATGTCAATTAATAGGGGAGTTCCCTAGAAAAGTAGTGCGGGGGCGGAGCTATTCTAGTTATTTATAGAAGAATCTAGAATGTTCCCCCCAAGTGCGTACGTGGTTTTGATCTCTAAGTTCACGAGTGCGTTGTGCAGCACGGGTTGGAGGAATCCATCGTGACTCTGGTTTTCTTCATGAATCATGAAAGTCACGCGGCCCGTGTAGGCGAGGGGAAGGCGCACTGACTTTGTCGTGAGCAGTCGCCCACCAAACCTCAGCGTAGACAGATCGCAGCCAAGAGGCTGTTATAATTGTGATGTCAATATTCGCGGCCAGTGCGGACATCTACAGTCAAGGTTGTGATTCTTCAATCACAGGTTAGTTGAGTACTTATTCTATTATTTAATTGTTGTCGTGATGCCGTGCTGATTCCCGGAATGAATTAATTGCCGTCGTAAAATTGAGTTGTCGCGTAGCGTTATCCGTTACAGTTGGCGGTTTGCATTTGTAAGTAGGCTTTATCGATCAGCAATGTAATGTGTTACCTGACGGAACAAGCCGTATTCCACAGCGAGTGGTGTGTAAATAAAATAGGCCGAACGATGTGCGTTACAGTGTGCAGCAGTTACGGGTTTGGTTTATTCATTACGCAGGCAAGGCGACAGTTTGTCCGTCATGACATCAACATGCTAGACGCTGTAAATGATAAGGTATAGCTTATTATTAGAAATGTGTAATGTGCTTCGTGACATTAGAATGGTAACGTACTTGTTCTATCAGTGATGGTGATTTTTCGAGGAATCAAGGTGAAATCAGCAGTGGTGTATTTGCTGTGTGCAGATAGCACTGTTATTCCGCGTAAGCCGAATGGCGTTGCATCGGTAGGATACCAATTGATAAGAAGTACTCATGATACTATTGTGACTGCTTGTTGTCCTGTCCGTCCGCCAGGATGACCGTGCGTGTTACATCTTACGTTTGTCTAGGCAGAGGGAGGTAGGCCGGTACCCCAATCCGATCGGTACTAGGTCCGACCCAATGCAATCGTGCATATCCGATGAGTGAACATACCCGATCGAGGGTGATGCGGCACTCCGTAATTCGAGGCCGAGGTGTCTAGATAGATCGAGGTTTGAACCTAACCGTTTCTGTCTCTAATATTCTACTCTTCTGGAACCCTGACTCGGTTCATGGAGTACTTGGAGTACTGCCATGAGGTAGTAGTTGGGAGGGGCATAGTGGAGTCTGGAGGTTTGCTACATTGGATGACGTGACTTAAGTAGTCACGGGACAAGGTACACGAGACCCACAGTAGCTGTGGGAAAGTGTAGTGGTGGATGGCCACCACAGCTGTGCTCGACCGGCACAGGGATGACTGACCTGAAAGATAGTCAGTGAATAAGAGGGCAACTCAGGATCTGGGGCAGGGATCCCAGACCTGACACTATGGCTGTGATATGATTTTGCTATTTAAGTGTAACAAGTCATGAGTTCTCCTTAGTTAATGCTATAGTAATGAATTATCAGGAGTATAATTCATTATGGACATATAGTTATTAATGTGTGTAATTCATCAGTCCATGGGTGAAGGGATTGATGAATTGATGAGTCTGTCAGGAAGGAGATGTCCGGCTGGACACCTTCTCGATACAGTAATCCCTACACTGAAAGGAAAGTAAGTGTATATGTTGATTGAGGATGGGAGATGAAACCGGATTGGACTGGCACCAGGCGAAGGATGCTTGACAGAGTCATACAGTCGACTCTGGTGCTAGGGGTTATATGTAGCCCAGAAGTGTTACTTGACTGAACAGGTGTGCTATTGCTTTTTCTACCATCATTATGCCTATATATTATAGTGACTAGGTAGATCTATGATGTGATGATTTCATACTCATGTTGGTAGACATGAGGAATGTCTGAGAGGCAGGTGACAGGGTGGAGATGCTGGTAGTCTTTGTTGTAGTTGAGTACTCACACCAACCTCTCCGTGTTTCAGGATCTGTTATTACTATACAGAAGAAGATTCAAGAGCTGCACCATGAGCTCTATGGGCCTACTCATTCCAGTGCCTATCCAGAAGTTGATTGAGGCTATACTGGGAGTGGTTGTCTGAGTCTGCGAGATCAATGTTGGAAGGAGCTGAGTGCTGAATAAGTCGGTAGGTCTAGGGTAGGACCTCCGTCAAGAGTCCGACGAGTGTCATCCGATCCTGAGAGGATCCAACACTGAAACGTCTGGTGATTCAAGCCAGTGAAGCACTGGTGACATTCAGTCTCTGTGTAAACCTTGGTGATTGCAAGGTAGTGAACTTTCAAGTTGTGCAGAGTGATCATTGTTACCGGTCACCATGACCTGTGTTATATGCTTCTGGCCCGGCTGGGTTATGGGACACCATGTATCAGTTGATGCTTACATAGTGTTTTTACATTGGTTACCTTTATGAAGCCAACATGTGGTCCAGTGAACTAGGACATTGATTACAACATTGGTGGAAACACCTGAGTGACATGGTTGTGAAGGTAGGGAGTTACCTCATGCCAACGTTATGAACTGTTGACAATGTTTGTGAAGGTAGGGAGCTACCTCATGCCAACGGGATGAACTGTTGACAGTGTAGGCTAGGTTGTGATTACTACCCATGGATCAGGGTAGGTACATAATACTGTGTGAAGATCTATTGTCCAAGGACATGGAACTAAGGTGAAGTGTTTAGTCACCTGATAGACTTTACCAGTGACATTGTGTGTTCGGGTGGAGCAACCGCTTATTGTGTAGGTGACATATCAGTGTGTGGGTCACTGATGAGATAGAAGAGTGACCTGGCTCTTGTGTATTTTGAGACGGTGCTACATGTATTTTTTCTGCAAGTGGGAGACCGCTAATGTTCTAGGGTCGGCCCAGACTTCATCAAGAGTGTGACAAGGGAAATAGTACGACAGCAAGGAAGGATCCTTGTTCATCAGTGCAGTGTCCGTCAGGCAGTGGTACGGCGCTTGATCAGCCCTTGCTTGGTTCTCTGGGTGAAGAGGGAACTTTGGAGAGGCAGCAGACCTTGGAGTTCCAGTCCACTGGAGGAGCCTGGGTGAGTCGCTACCACGACTGGACAACCGCACGAGCTATCGTCCGCCTCCATGATGAATACTCATCTGCGTCTGTGATCTTGTACATAGTTCTTCTAGTCTGGCTTTCAGCCATCCTTCTCTGTGTTGTGGTTGACGTAGTTCAGAATTAAATTTTTGTTCTCTTAGCTATGACTTTGTGCAGTGATATGACTGGTGTCTGGTCCGAGCCCCCTTGGGGTTTGGAACCCTAGGTGAGGGAGGGGAGGTTAAGCTGTCCCGGCTTGTGTGGGGCCTGGTAGATGTAGAGTGCTATTGAGGTGGTTGGAGCAAAGGCAGGGGATAGTAACTATCGTGGCAAACCAGTCCAAGCCCCGGCGGTCTTGTCACAAGATAGAGTGGGGGCCCGTCCGGGATCTTCTCTTTGTTCTGACATCTCGTAGGAATAGGTTATAGTGTCATCTGTCCTATACCTATTGTCTACTTGACGAGTAGGGCTACTGATACCTTTCTCTTCGACGTGGACAGACATTTAGTTAAGTTAGTATAGATACATAGTTACAGTGTTGGTTGGAGTACAGTTAGCATTGTGATTGGGTATTGCATATCTATACTGATACTAAGTTACACTAAGCATGGCTACTCGTACTTTAGATTTAGCTAAGGTGCGGGCATCTGCAACTGAGATGGGATTGGAAGGTGAGGAGTTTAAAGCCTATGTACTGGAAGTAGAGAGAGACTTCAGAGCAGAAGAGAGGGAGAGAAGAAAGTCAGAAATTGAGCTGGAAGCTCGAAAGGTAGCACTTGAAGAGCAAAAGTTGGTGGCAGACCAACAGGCACAAAAACTGGCAGCTGACCTAGAGTCTAAGAAATTAGATGCTAGGAAGTTGGAAATGGAACATGAGTTCCGTATGAAGCAACTTGAGGTAGAGGCTAAATCGGTTGGTGAGTCTGAGGGAGCAGTAGGTGGAGTAGCTTTACCTAGCTCATCAGTAGCCAGCAGACCAGCTTACCATGCTATGAAATGGCCGTTTCCACCATTTGAACCGGACCAAGAGAAGATAGATCAATTCTTAGAGAAGTTCGAGGCAATGTGTAAAGCTATGGGTTTAGAGCCAGAGCGTTGGAATCTTAAGCTTTCACAAGGACTCCGTGGCACCGCGTACGAAGTGTATGCGCGTCTTCCCCCAGGGATGGAAAATGATTATCCAACCCTGAAATCGGCTCTTTTGAAAAGATTCGAAATGACAGTCCATGCTTACAGGCGGAGGTTCAGAACTTCCAAGAGAGAACCAGGTGAGATGTTCTCGGCCTATAGTGTGAGGTTGAACTCATACCTGTTGAAGTGGATGGCGTTGGCCAATTTCAAAGAGGAGTATGAGAGTCTGAGAGAGTTGATGTTGGTGGATCAAATGAAAATGCAGATGTCCAAGCCTTTAAGGAATTTCTTAGGGGAAAATGGGGCGGAAAGGCTAGACATAGTAAATAAGTTAGCTGAAAGGTATGTGGAAGTCTATGGGGAGACTGGGGATTCCAGTCAGACTGATTCACAGAAAAGGCAGAAGGGGCTTGATCAGAAGCCCAAGACCAAAGGTCCCAAAGAATCATCCAATGTAGCAGATCCTGTGGTAAAAGACTCTGGTAAGAAACCCGATAAGCAAAGCCCTCCCGCCTCCCCAAAACGGAAGTGGAGTAAGAGGTGGTGTAAGCACTGTAAGTCTCCTTCCCATAATACTGTAGATTGTCTGAGGAAGCCAAAGGACTTGCACTTTGCGTGTCTCGCCTCTACTAGAGGTAGACCTAGCGAGACCACACCTAAGGGTCGGGAGAAACCAAAGTCTGAGAAATCACCTGTGATCGAAACGATAGAGGTGAATGGGAAGCAGGTGGAATGTCTATACGATACAGGATTGCAGTTTGAAGCTGTAATCTCATCCCACCTTGTGAGCCCAGGGCAGCTCACCGGCGAGACAAGAGAATTTCAGCTGGCCATGAGGAGCTCCGTAGCTATGGACTTGCCGATTGCTCGGATTGACATTCGGTGCAGGTACGTTACGGGTAGCATCCTGGCGGCTGTGCTGCCTGATCCTATTTACCCTTTGATCCTCGGTCGTCCGCATGTATTCCTGGGGGACCCCAGGGAACATTGTCTAGTGAGCGCTAGGCAGGCCAGGGCTAAGGATGGAAAAAGGCAGTGTGGTAAGGAAATAGACCATTCTCTTGCGAGGTTAGTGAGCAGTGCTCAAAGTAGGGACCCGACTTTGCGTCCTTACTTACTGGAGGTGTCCCAAAGTTCTGTCCCGCCAACTCCGGGTCAGTTCTATGTAGAAAACCGGTTGCTTTATCGTAGAGCCGGGCAAGGGGATAGCCAGTACGGTCAGATGGTAGTCCCTACTGACTACAGATCCCGCTTGATACATAGAGTGCATACCTTATCCTTAACCGGACATAAGGATGTGGGGACAACAGTCCAGTGTCTTTCCAGCCACTACCACTGGCTTGGAATGACAGGCGACGTGCGGAGATATATCCGGTCGTGCCCAACGTGTTGTCTGGCAGCACCAAAGCACAAGACCAAAAACGGTTTATCTCTGCAGATTGGAGATAGGGTTCTCGCGCTTCTCCCAATCGAGGGGGCGGAATTCGAACTCGGATGGCAGGGCCCTTTTCCTGTGGAGCGGATAATGTCCCGATCCACGTATGAGGTGAAGGTCCGCGGGGAATTGCGTAAGTTCCATTGTACTCTCCTTCAGAATTTGGAGAGGTCCGAGGTAGTTTCTCCACAAAGTAGTGCGACTACCATCGCGCTAGATTCGGTTCTGGGTCCAGACGAGGGCGAGGAAGACTCAGTCCTACGCAGTACATCCTGTGGGGAGGGTCTGCGGTCTCCTGAGCGTTCAACCGTAGATAGGGCGAACGGGCTCCGTCGGGAAGAGGCCCATGGTGTTAAGCACACTGGGAATCGTGGTCGGACAGGCGATGTCACATCTGGCACGACGGGATCGTCGGGTGACTCGATACGCCGACAGGCTCACTGTCCTTACTCGCGGGAGAGAAGGCAGGAGCAAGGGTACTCCAGACGAACCTGGAGTAAGCGACCATTCATTTCGGTCGACATCCGCGAACAGTCCACGAAGGTGATGCCTAGTCGGGATAGGAAATATCCTATTGTCGGAAGGGACGAACGAACCTTCAGTAAAGTAACCGATGGCCTGCAACAGGTGGATGCGGAACAGTCCAGTGTAGACAGATCCTGTAAGCCAATCACCAGGCCATTACGTTTCGGGCCTAATCGCTGGAGATAACGTATGTTTGAGGCGGTGGTTGGTGATCCAGCATCCATACCATTCTGGTGAATCTCCCCAGGGAAAGGGAACGTTATGGAACGTCTTTTCCTGGAAATCCAATCTTGATAGAGTAGAGGTTCAGAGTTCAGACCGATCTTTGTCTAGTGAGTTCGACCGGGTCGACCATCTTAAGTGGGGGCCTATGTGACGAAACGGATAAATATCGTAAGATCTCTGCATAATAGCCCTTTGAAGGGAGTGCCATGCGTTGGTCTCCCTTGAATTTAATGTCAATTAATAGGGGAGTTCCCTAGAAAAGTAGTGCGGGGGCGGAGCTATTCTAGTTATTTATAGAAGAATCTAGAATGTTCCCCCCAAGTGCGTACGTGGTTTTGATCTCTAAGTTCACGAGTGCGTTGTGCAGCACGGGTTGGAGGAATCCATCGTGACTCTGGTTTTCTTCATGAATCATGAAAGTCACGCGGCCCGTGTAGGCGAGGGGAAGGCGCACTGACTTTGTCGTGAGCAGTCGCCCACCAAACCTCAGCGTAGACAGATCGCAGCCAAGAGGCTGTTATAATTGTGATGTCAATATTCGCGGCCAGTGCGGACATCTACAGTCAAGGTTGTGATTCTTCAATCACAGGTTAGTTGAGTACTTATTCTATTATTTAATTGTTGTCGTGATGCCGTGCTGATTCCCGGAATGAATTAATTGCCGTCGTAAAATTGAGTTGTCGCGTAGCGTTATCCGTTACAGTTGGCGGTTTGCATTTGTAAGTAGGCTTTATCGATCAGCAATGTAATGTGTTACCTGACGGAACAAGCCGTATTCCACAGCGAGTGGTGTGTAAATAAAATAGGCCGAACGATGTGCGTTACAGTGTGCAGCAGTTACGGGTTTGGTTTATTCATTACGCAGGCAAGGCGACAGTTTGTCCGTCATGACATCAACATGCTAGACGCTGTAAATGATAAGGTATAGCTTATTATTAGAAATGTGTAATGTGCTTCGTGACATTAGAATGGTAACGTACTTGTTCTATCAGTGATGGTGATTTTTCGAGGAATCAAGGTGAAATCAGCAGTGGTGTATTTGCTGTGTGCAGATAGCACTGTTATTCCGCGTAAGCCGAATGGCGTTGCATCGGTAGGATACCAATTGATAAGAAGTACTCATGATACTATTGTGACTGCTTGTTGTCCTGTCCGTCCGCCAGGATGACCGTGCGTGTTACATCTTACGTTTGTCTAGGCAGAGGGAGGTAGGCCGGTACCCCAATCCGATCGGTACTAGGTCCGACCCAATGCAATCGTGCATATCCGATGAGTGAACATACCCGATCGAGGGTGATGCGGCACTCCGTAATTCGAGGCCGAGGTGTCTAGATAGATCGAGGTTTGAACCTAACCGTTTCTGTCTCTAATATTCTACTCTTCTGGAACCCTGACTCGGTTCATGGAGTACTTGGAGTACTGCCATGAGGTAGTAGTTGGGAGGGGCATAGTGGAGTCTGGAGGTTTGCTACATTGGATGACGTGACTTAAGTAGTCACGGGACAAGGTACACGAGACCCACAGTAGCTGTGGGAAAGTGTAGTGGTGGATGGCCACCACAGCTGTGCTCGACCGGCACAGGGATGACTGACCTGAAAGATAGTCAGTGAATAAGAGGGCAACTCAGGATCTGGGGCAGGGATCCCAGACCTGACACTATGGCTGTGATATGATTTTGCTATTTAAGTGTAACAAGTCATGAGTTCTCCTTAGTTAATGCTATAGTAATGAATTATCAGGAGTATAATTCATTATGGACATATAGTTATTAATGTGTGTAATTCATCAGTCCATGGGTGAAGGGATTGATGAATTGATGAGTCTGTCAGGAAGGAGATGTCCGGCTGGACACCTTCTCGATACAGTAATCCCTACACTGAAAGGAAAGTAAGTGTATATGTTGATTGAGGATGGGAGATGAAACCGGATTGGACTGGCACCAGGCGAAGGATGCTTGACAGAGTCATACAGTCGACTCTGGTGCTAGGGGTTATATGTAGCCCAGAAGTGTTACTTGACTGAACAGGTGTGCTATTGCTTTTTCTACCATCATTATGCCTATATATTATAGTGACTAGGTAGATCTATGATGTGATGATTTCATACTCATGTTGGTAGACATGAGGAATGTCTGAGAGGCAGGTGACAGGGTGGAGATGCTGGTAGTCTTTGTTGTAGTTGAGTACTCACACCAACCTCTCCGTGTTTCAGGATCTGTTATTACTATACAGAAGAAGATTCAAGAGCTGCACCATGAGCTCTATGGGCCTACTCATTCCAGTGCCTATCCAGAAGTTGATTGAGGCTATACTGGGAGTGGTTGTCTGAGTCTGCGAGATCAATGTTGGAAGGAGCTGAGTGCTGAATAAGTCGGTAGGTCTAGGGTAGGACCTCCGTCAAGAGTCCGACGAGTGTCATCCGATCCTGAGAGGATCCAACACTGAAACGTCTGGTGATTCAAGCCAGTGAAGCACTGGTGACATTCAGTCTCTGTGTAAACCTTGGTGATTGCAAGGTAGTGAACTTTCAAGTTGTGCAGAGTGATCATTGTTACCGGTCACCATGACCTGTGTTATATGCTTCTGGCCCGGCTGGGTTATGGGACACCATGTATCAGTTGATGCTTACATAGTGTTTTTACATTGGTTACCTTTATGAAGCCAACATGTGGTCCAGTGAACTAGGACATTGATTACAACATTGGTGGAAACACCTGAGTGACATGGTTGTGAAGGTAGGGAGTTACCTCATGCCAACGTTATGAACTGTTGACAATGTTTGTGAAGGTAGGGAGCTACCTCATGCCAACGGGATGAACTGTTGACAGTGTAGGCTAGGTTGTGATTACTACCCATGGATCAGGGTAGGTACATAATACTGTGTGAAGATCTATTGTCCAAGGACATGGAACTAAGGTGAAGTGTTTAGTCACCTGATAGACTTTACCAGTGACATTGTGTGTTCGGGTGGAGCAACCGCTTATTGTGTAGGTGCCATATCAGTGTGTGGGTCACTGATGAGATAGAAGAGTGACCTGGCTCTTGTGTATTTTGAGACGGTGCTACATGTATTTTTTCTGCAAGTGGGAGACCGCTAATGTTCTAGGGTCGGCCCAGACTTCATCAAGAGTGTGACAAGGGAAATAGTACGACAGCAAGGAAGGATCCTTGTTCATCAGTGCAGTGTCCGTCAGGCAGTGGTACGGCGCTTGATCAGCCCTTGCTTGGTTCTCTGGGTGAAGAGGGAACTTTGGAGAGGCAGCAGACCTTGGAGTTCCAGTCCACTGGAGGAGCCTGGGTGAGTCGCTACCACGACTGGACAACCGCACGAGCTATCGTCCGCCTCCATGATGAATACTCATCTGCGTCTGTGATCTTGTACATAGTTCTTCTAGTCTGGCTTTCAGCCATCCTTCTCTGTGTTGTGGTTGACGTAGTTCAGAATTAAATTTTTGTTCTCTTAGCTATGACTTTGTGCAGTGATATGACTGGTGTCTGGTCCGAGCCCCCTTGGGGTTTGGAACCCTAGGTGAGGGAGGGGAGGTTAAGCTGTCCCGGCTTGTGTGGGGCCTGGTAGATGTAGAGTGCTATTGAGGTGGTTGGAGCAAAGGCAGGGGATAGTAACTATCGTGGCAAACCAGTCCAAGCCCCGGCGGTCTTGTCACAGTCACACACAAACCTGCTGCCTTGCAGGTAGACTGGCGGAAGTCAAAAGTTAGGGAAAGCCAACTTTAAAAATATGCTTGTCAAAATTGGATGTACTGAACCACAGGCTTGTAACTTGCTTTATGACATCACGAATTGACACTGAATTGTGTTACTCCCATTGAGTTCTGCTAGGTGGTGATGGTGCTACCCCCATTCTTCCCCTGTTTTGTGGAGTTATGGCTTAGAGTAATAGGGTGAAAGCTATTGACCAAAACAGCCTAGAGACTCAAGACACCTGCTCCACTTGAGGATAAACTCTATGAAGATGTCAACAACCTCAAACTGGCTGCTGTTTTCTTGAAATATATTCATACTGACATCTGAAGGTGTTAACAGAAGATGAAGTCAGTAGTGGCTGAAATCTGATGCAGCTTTGTTAAAGGGGCAAGAGAAGATTACCTAGGAACATTAAGATGGTTTGCAGTCATGCTGACTATATTAACTCTGGTGTTTTCTCCAGCCGTCATAAATATAACACCAATATGCATTAATAGGAGGTCTGAAAGCATTCTGTAAACAGACCCTCATTTCTTCTGTCAGCTATCCCCTGTTGGAGCACACCCTTCTATCAACTCATGCCAAGCTATCATATCTTTTGCTATTTCCTGCAGCCTGCTTCATGTTCTCACCATAAACTTTTGTTTGGCCGAGTCATTCTTGCATCTTTATCTTCAGACTTGTTGCAAAAATTCTGTAGCTAAAGTGTTCTACAAATGGGGTTAGCGGGCCACCTGTCAACACCTTCTCAGTCACCTCTTACGACCTGCATGGTAGGTTACAGTGTTACTGTTTGCTCTGCATAGAGCCCTTGTAACGCAAGATGCCCGGGTAACACAAGGGCGAGACCTTCACTAGGCATAATAAAATATCTCAAGGAAGTTTTACTAGACATGATGATAATATTAACAACAACATGAACAATAATAATAATACTACTAATAAACCAATTTCAGGTGACTGCAACAAATGCCAAAGAGTATAAATTGTTATTTGAACAACCCTGATGTGCTGCTCACTAAACTAATTTTACAAATACAAGTTTACAAACTCATATGAAAAGCACAGTCTTGACCTGAAGTTAAAAGGCAAAACAGGACTGGCAAATAAGGAGGAGGATGGAGGTGGAGGTAGAAAAGAAGACACAGAAGGAGAAGTGGAGGAGAAGAAGAAGGAGGCAGAGAAAAAAAGAGTGCGAGCAGAAGAAGAAGAGGAAAAAGTCTGTATGAAGTGGATTCTATAAAGTGGATTCATGCACACACAATGTATTAACTTGCTATTCATCAAGAAAACAAAAGTCAAAATTACAATTCAACATATAATGAGTTGTTTGATACCAAAGGAACAAACACCCAGTCTGCCTATATGATGATAAATACCTCCCGTCTAAATGGTGAAAGAAAAAACAAAAGCAGTAAACATCACAAAATGATTAGAACCAATTTTATTAATATTTAAAGGGGAGAGGGTGGGGGTGGGGGGGGGGGGGGGGGGGGAGAGAGAGAGAGATCGATTTGAGTGTTATCCCATATGACTCGATCTCTGTCCACAGAACCGCCTGCCAAAAGCACAGCATAGAGCACAACTTGGTTGCTCCAGCGATGACCTCCGAAGAGTGTCCATAAAAACTGCACTTGCGAACCGAGTGATGGAGCCACGACCTTCGCAGTACAAGGCAGGTGGCTTTACCACTTCGCCATGGAGACTCCCAAATTAATGTAACTGGCCTCAACATTACAAAAAGAAAAGAAAAGCAAAGTTACTGGTATTGGAGGCATGAACTGACTGTACAATAATTCTGTTAACTGAATAAATATAAATGTGCAATCACAACTGTTTAAAACCACTTGAGGGCAAAATCCTGAATACATTAATAATGTATCTTCAAGTGTACATACTCACATATATACAATGTTTAGTTGGGGGAGGTGTGGATAGGGGGTTTTGGTGTATGTCTTGGGTTCAGAAGTCCCCTGGTTCGCTCCCTGCATATGGCTGGGAATTTCTACAAGAACCATGGGTGTCTAAAGATATTTCATGTGCCTCTGATCTCTTGGGTAGTGACATAAGATCTCTTACTTTCTCAGATAAGGAAAAAGAACTGGAGGTTCTATGTTCAAGTGTGGCAAGTTAAAAATCCCATGGCAGATGGAAATGACAAAGAGTAGGCTACAAGGCTGCTGTCGTGGCAACCAACAATAATTCAACCCTTGGGCAAAAATAGTTCATGTCCTTGAACGGAATCTGTACAGAGGAAATATTCAAACAAATGCATGGTTGGATCTGAACCACTGACCTACAAGTTAGAAAGTGCACCATGGAACTTGGGAGCTGAGGCAGCAGTGGCTGGCATGCTTGCCGGCCGGCCCAGGGTTCAAATCTGCATCCAGGTGAATTACTCAAACTGACCTGGGCTTACAACCTAACACAGGTACCTGGAAATGTTCTGGCAAGTCAAGGTGGCTGATATATTAATGACCACATCAGCCTTCAAATGCTGATTGGTCTGTACAAAAATGGGGCATCATAAGTCCAATAAGCTTCAAGGCATGTAAACAGAGTGGTCAACTTTCCTTATTTAAGAAAAATAAATTAAAAGTTGTTGCATATCCTTTACAGCAAGTAGCAGTCAACCCCAGCAATTTTTGGCTCTTTGTGATTCCTGGGCACGTTTGCCACTGCTTTCTGATCAACCGGTACCCATACCATTTAATAAAAAACCAACGTACGAACTGCATCCGTAACCCCTTCACCATGGAGCTTTGTTTCTAGTTTACATACCTTATATCCAATACGGCTCTTGGCATGGAAAGGGCTTCTTCACTTTACTTTACAACAAAAGGTAAAGGACCACTTTTCACTCCATGAGGCATATTGAGTATATGGTGCAAACTCCATATTTACTTTATGAACAGGACATATTAGGTCAGTGTGGCTGTGGGATTTAATGCATCTGTGCTTAAACTTCCAATGCGCTGAAGGCGGGGTTGCCCGGGAAGATTAACCCGGTCAACAAATGCCCGCAGAAGTCGGATGTGTCGGCCTAATGGCGCAAGAATGCAGCTCTACTGTAAACAGGCACAACGCAATCACATCCGGAAAAAAACTCCAGATGAACGCAGAAGAAGAAGAAGAAGGGGTTGTGGGTTCAATCCACACACTGGTCAGTCAGTTGGACTTAAAACACTGACTTCTTGTTAAACAGACAATGACAAACAACTAAATGTAAAATCACCTAGTAAATCAACCAGGAGTTAGGGTTGATCAAAACATCCAAAGGACATGCAACAATATTAGAGGACACATTTAGTTCTATGCTTTCAGGCAAATCATTTTTTCTTCTTCTTCCTTTCATTCATTTGATGTAATTATATATAAATGCAATTTTGTTTTCTGCATAATATGCACTGTCTTCTGCAGATCCTGAAGGCTGCTGTAGAGTGTGCCATCTAGGGTTACTTCAAGTGGCCATAAAATGGACCTCTCTGAGCCGTAACTACTGAAATTTTCTAGTACATGTTCTGCAGTGCGGGGTGTCTGCCCCAGGTACCGACCGTCCCCATTCATTATGTCAAGGCCTAATGTTTTATACCCAATGACAGGATGTGCTACGGGACTTCAGTGAAGGCCTGTTTAATAGACAATAGTTCCCCTATGGATGAACAGGTGATTTTCTGAGCAATGCTTCATGCTTGCTGGTGTGGAGTTTGTGTACCATGGTGAGGTACTTATGGACTACTATAACCTGACAATCTGCTGTAGAAACATGTACGTTGTGCATATCTGACTATCGAGTCTGTTATATCTATATTTTGAGTGTAAAGTTCAATGAAGGCTGTTGAAGAGATAATACTTATCCTATGATCGTCTTCTTCTACTGCATTCAGCCGGAATATTTTTTGGACGTAACTGTGTTGTGCCTGTTTACAGCAAAATCTGTACCTTTCGGCCTATACATCCAGCTTCAGCGGGCATTTATTGATCCTTTGAATGAATAGGTGACCTTCTGAGCAATGCTTAATAATTGTTAGTGGTATAGACTGTGTACTGTGATCAGAGTCTCCCTATGTCATCTATGTAGGAAGCCGGAGCACTTAGAGATGTGTGTGAAATGAAAGTGTTTCTTTACAAACACAACTAAACCAATTTGCAAGATTTCAACATATTCTATTTTTCAAATAAAGGTAATGGTAGTCCTATGGCAGATTCTACTGCTGGGGTGTGGAGTGCCAGGCCATGACATCCTCTAGGTCAGTGGTTCTCAACCTTTTTGGGCCCATGCACCCCTTCACCATATGTTCAGAATGTCATTCCTCCCCTCAACCCTCCACCTCGTATTTTCTCCCTATAACCCCCCCCCCCCCCCCCCCCACTTACAGTGTATGTAAAAATGGAAGCTAAATTTAATAACACATACTAGAACAAATCTAGACGTCTATATAATGGTATGCGGGTCTACTTACGTTATAAAATGAATTTCAGAAGGGCGAGAAGTACAGAACTGAAAAGTATGGAAGGAAAACAATATCAAGTAATCGATTCTTGTATTATTGCGATCTTGAGATATTCTTAATTCACCCCCCCCCCCAAAAAAAAAAAACGGGTGCAGGGACCCCACCGGCTGAAAACCTCTACTCTAGGCCATGGATTATGAGGTGGAGTGGCCAGCTCACTTCCTCACCATCTGCCCTTCACAGACAATTCACAAAATATTCTGACAACTGCCTGGTACGATTTTAATGTGGCTGGGTCAACCCTAGAGCTGGAAAAAATATTTTGGCCTCTTCAGGGGATTGAACCCATACCACTGTCTCAGCAGGCAAGCACATTATGCCCCAATGGCTCCACTCTATTTGCTATACATTCATATTTAAAATAAATTCTGCCACAATCAATATCTTTGTATTTAAAAAAAAAAAAAAAACCACAATACATAGCCAGTATCACAATGCATGTCTTTGTGGTGTAACTCTCATTATAACATAAACAACAAGAATACACAATTACTGGATTCCGTGAAATATGTTTAAAATATCATAACCAGCCACACATATTTACAATAATGTTCCTGTTAAAACTAGCTTGACGTTCGCTTGAAGTTTGTCAATATCTGCAATGTTGTCTTTTGTATAAATTTCACTGTTTCTTTTTTTAGTTCATTCAGTGGTTCATAGAGTTTAACCTTGATGCTCTAGGCCAGAAGGGTTGCCTAGATATGTTGTATTGTATATATCTTGGAGTATGTGATCTGCATACCTGACCTAATCAAACTTAACTGTGTTCTGGAGTAATGACTTTTTGAGATATAGAATCAGTTCTAAGAACCATTGTCAGGATAATTTTACTACACATTTACAGTTAATTGCATGTCCGTTACAGGACGTAGCAATCAACCCCAGCATTTTGTGACTGTGATTTAGTAGGCAACTTTACTTTTGGTAGTTTGTCTGTGATTTTTGAATAGGCGAAGCACATATCAATGTGAAAAGCATCATAAAGCTGTCTGCTTCCAAATTGCTTGCAGCAGACTTTGAACAAGGGATGTCAAAGTTGTGAAACAACCCCTAAGTCACAGACATTATTACTACAAATTATACTGGCTAAATAACACTTAGAGGATAGTGAAACACGTAGTTTCATAGTTCCCCATCATAGTGAGTTGGGGGTTTGAAATCAGAGCTGGATGATTTGGAAGCATCCAGCCTTGCGTTGATTTCGATAGCATGAGGCACCAACCATTCAGAAAATAACCACAGATTACTGAACTAACATTGCGTAGTAAATCACAAACTGCCTACAGCCAACTCATAATTAAAATATGATCATGACTAAATTGTGCACACACTGTACACAGATATCTCCATAAGTGCTCAGTCTACTACAACAGCTCACACACACAGCGCATGGATATCTCTATAAGTGCTCCAGTCTGCTACAATATCTTCGTGAGCTCCACATTGGTGATTCTGTCACTCCATTTTATTCTTCTATTCTGCACAGACACAATTAATTAACATTTGTAGTTTATTAGTCATTGTTGTAGTCATTCTCCACGTCTGTAGTCCATACAGTATACACTGCCTTTATTGTAGCACATGCATGATAGTTAAGTAAACACAGTTTGTACTGTTATGAACCTCCGAGAACACTTTAATATATGTACATGTGTTAAAACTGTCCTGTAACTACTAGATGAATTATTCCTCTCTTAGATGATGCACCAAACAATTAAAATCTGTACTACTGACCCAAAATGAGCTTTAAAATGAAAACTTAATTGCACACACACAAACTGGTACAAGTTTTCTTGTAAAATGTCAAAGAAAATAAGTATACAATAAATTTCTGTAAAGTCCAGATTGTAAACTTGGAGAAAGGAACATCTGACAAGAAAAATTACTTTGTGAAGCAAATTTCAGGAACCTGAAAAGACACAAAACAACAAAGATTATGTGAATCATCCTTATTGTGATTTATACAATTTTAGATGTTCACATAAATCATGGTAATCATCATCATCATATGCCACACCGATAAGCTTGGGCAGTCACAGTTGGCCATCTCACACGATCACCAGAGTCATGAATCAGGTCTGTGTCCTTGTTTTGATTATGCCATTTGGTCAAGCCATTCAGTTATTCATCTCTTTGCCTTATAATGGCTCTTTAACCATCAGTTTTACTGCTATCCATCCATCCATCATGTGCCATGCCGGTAAGCGTAGGCGGTCATGTTCTGCCATCTCAATCGATCACCAGAGTCGTGGATCAGCTCCGTGTTTCTGTCTCAACCATGCCACAAGGCCAAGTCATCCAGGTACTTGCTTCTAGGTCTTCCCCTTGGTCTGTTTCCCTCAATCTTACCAGTTGTCACCAAGTTCTCCAAATCATTTCTTCTCATAACATGCCCCAAAAATTGTGACTGTCTACGTCTAATGTCTCTAATCAGTTACTGCTATCACTAAGATATATCTCCTCATAAACTTGACACTCACATCAGAAGAAACCACTGTGCATATTCTCTGCGCATGTCACGAGAATGGGAAAGCCGGAGGGGAGAAGGAGCAGTTGAAGACCCAAGAGAGAAGATGCTGGACAGTTTGACATCAAAGCATGGAGGGAAAAAAATGATTGGCAGCACACAAGACAGACGGACACGATCATCAACGCCACACAACATGGACTATAAAATAAATATCTAGACTGTCATGAAAATAAACAGTCCATAGATTCGCTCGGCTTGCCGCAATGAAGGAAAGATTGGCCACCTTTTCCTTCTTGCTCTCAGTCTACAAAATTTGATGGCCTATCACATCGCAGACCCATAGCACAGGAAGGCTAATCTCATCAACAAATACCGGGAAAAGTCCCAGTCGATCAAAAGGTGCAAACATCGCAGCTCTACTGTAAAAGTTAGTTTAGTTAGTTAGTCTTTCCTCTTGAGCCCAAGGCAGCACATAGGGCAGAAGTCATGGCTCTCCATGCCTGGCGGTTCGCTGCCACCTGTTGTAGATCTTGGATGTTTATTTGGCCGTTGAATGAGCCTTCTCTGATGATAGTTCTATGCAGGGTCTCTCTTGGTCTTCCCTGTTTTCTTTTCCCAACCGGTGTCCATATGAGAACTTGGTAGGGGAGTCTTGTCTTGTCCATTCTGAGTACATGGCCGATGTAGTTCCAACGGCGTTTTCTTATAAAATTGGATACAATATCTTGCTTAGTCTTTTGTCTTATTTGCTTATTGGTTCTAAAATCTGTCCAGTGGAGGTTAGAATTCTTCTAAGACATTTGTTCTCAAAATTGTCTAATTTTT
This sequence comes from Cepaea hortensis, assembly GCA_963921405.1. Lineage (NCBI taxonomy): Eukaryota > Metazoa > Mollusca > Gastropoda > Stylommatophora > Helicidae > Cepaea > Cepaea hortensis. Next base: position 77,593,228 of record OY992894.1, on the reverse strand, counting down.
CATCTAAAGCTACCGTTGATTTCCAACTTTCACACATTATGTTAGCACTGGAATCACACAAGAGTTGAAGATGTTAAGTTTCGTGTGTTTGCCGAGTGTCTTTGACTTCCAGATGTCTGACAGTTTATTGAAGGCACCAGATGCCAGTGCGATTCTAGATGATATTTCTGGTGTTGAGTACTCTGTAGATGTCATTTTGCTTCCTAGGTCTGTGAAGCTGTTGGCTTTTTCAAGAATGTAAAAGGTACAACATAAATACATTGATGAAAAAAACATATATGGAACAAACAAAACAGAAGAAAAAGAAATATATAACAGGAATAGTGATCAATATTTACCTATATTGTAGTCCCCCACTTCAAAGGGACTCAAAGACCCATCAAAGGATGTGAGTGCGCTGGCCAGTTCTTGAGCGAGTCCATTCATGGAAAGTGTTGTGAAAAAGTCTGGCTGCTTAGAAGATGTTCTGGATGCTTCCGAGTCGTGTCCTTCAACATCAACTCCCACTGTCAGCCAGGGCTCTTCATCCAGGCTGCAGTCCACGCTGTCAATGTCAACGTTATCACTGGCCACTTTGTCAACAATGTCCTGGTCATCTGAAGGGTCGCTTGTTAACCTATGACCCATATTCTTTGCAGATGACACCGCAGGGATAATATGATTATTATTGTTTCCAGTTTCTTGCCTCGGTGCACCCTTTAAAGAAGCAACTAGGTTTCCTTCACTGTCATCAATAAATGACTGGTTACTCATATATGGATCTGGCAGAATAGGAAATAAGAGCTCTTCAATGTTCTCTGCAGAATGCAGTGAAGAGTTACTGAGGTTAATTAAACGAACTGCCATCAAGTCTTCGTGTAAATCTATGTCTGCTTGCATGGCTGAAGATTGTTTCTTATCTGAATGCGACAAACTTTTTGTGTTTACACAAAGCGAGACATGTTTCTGCTGTTGACCACTATTATTTTTCACACTGCTACTGTCTTTCATTTCATTAAGTTTCATATCTGTTTCAGTGGCACTCTCAACAAAGACAAACGGGCTGTTGCATGGGAGTTCAGAAAGCTGTTCTGGATGTAATGAGCGCTGTTCTGACTCTGGTAAATGCTCTTCATGACTTCCAGCTTTTGTGGGATTTCTCAAAACAGTTTCTGTAGTTACCTTCAAAGCACTATCATCATTCTCAATGTGAGTTTCAAAATAATTTCCAACAATGCTGTCTTGACTTTCGTCTGTACAAGCTTGATGGAGGTCACTTTCCTGTGAAGTAAATGCATATGGATGCTGTGCGTTTTCAGTTATCCTCTCTAATGTCAACAGTTCCCTGGCTGAATCTTTTAAAACAGAATTTGCATGTTCACCAACAAAAGCATCAATAATCACCAAATGTTCTTTGTCTGAATTATCCGAATCTGTCGGTGAAACAATTGCCAGCATGTCTGTTGCATCATTTACTAAAGATTCAACGTTATCACATACATCTATATCACTATTTGGCATACTTAGCATTTCACTGGATGCAGCAGCCTGCAATAAATTGGATAATTCTGTATCCGAGGATTTCAAGATGGCACATGGAGGATCATGTTCAATAGGCAAGCCTGTTATTAATTCATCACTGTCTTTTGTGTTGTTGATCCATGTGTTCAGACCATCCGACTCTGTATCTTGTAACAAACTGCTAACATCCACATCCGCGTCTGGTGAAATCAGGTGCTTCATCGTCTCTTCTGCCAGATGTTGGAACAGTGATGCACTGGGACTGTCCGTTTGCTGGGAGACTTTGGAATGTTGGGATACTCTTTGAACACACTGCAGGACGGGAACAGTGGGAGGTAAGAGAACTGGTGTAGATGACACTGGAATCAGAGGTAAGGGGGACACACACAGAGGATCAAATGCCAGTGACAATGGAGGAGATGATGACAATTGCTGACATGAAGCTTCTTCACTAACACGGCTGACAGAGAAGATTTTGCGAGCTATCTGCTTGGGGAAGTACTGAGGGCTGAGAATGATTTCTGCAGGTGCAGGGGTCACAGGGAGGACAGGAACCACCCCTGCAGAATAGGATTCAGAATGAGCTGCGGCATCAGATACTGCTGACATATTGTGACTAAAACCAGAAACGGCTAAAGGGGAGTCTAGAGTTGCTTGTGCAGATAACACATGCCATGGAAACAATATGGTTGGTCGCTGTTGGAGCTTTCCATCTTCTTTATGTGGTGAGGAATCCAGTTCATCAGTATGATTGGATATCTCTGGTGAAGCATTTTCTTGACTGCTTCCCTTCCCTACCATCACTGCGTTAGTATTTTCTGCAGATTGGTTGTCTTCATCCATTTCAACCGGTACCTCATCAATCAATGTGAAAGATTCAGTGCTGGAGTTTGCTGGCAAATGTCCAACCTGCTGCTCATCAGCTGTTTCCTTCTTTGCATTGGCCAATTCTGCCTCTGCCTTTTCTTGCAGGCGACTTCTTTTATCTTCCTCCTTCTGGAGTGCTAGTTGAACATTCCGCTGCTGGAAGGTGAGGATATCCCTCAGGAGGCGGCTCTGTTGTTCCACATAGTCTTTGATGCCCTGCAAAATACAGAAACTTTCATCTGTCAAATCATCAAGCTAAATTAGGAATCAAGTAGCAAATTGGGGAAATAAAGAGTTAAGATTCAACAGCATTTACTTTGAAATGGCAAATAATTTAATTAATTCAAAGTAATACTTCCCCTTAGTCCTAATGTGAATAATAAAGACACAAACATTAGAATGCACACCTACTGCCTGTTTTATTTCGCTTTGGTGAATGGGTCACGAACACAATTCACAATCTCGCATTAACAACACAGCCTTGAGCGATTTAAAAGCAGTTCGTTTGCTTTGGTTTTTATACAATGAACGGTATGAGTGCCTTTTATTCAAAAAGCAAAGGCAACCCACTGAATGTAAACTTGTCAAGAAATCCCAAACAGACAAAAACTGTTGGGGTTGACTGCGATATGTCGTAAAGAATATGCAACTAACTTTTTTATTTCACTGTAACTCATCAGGGTTCAGAATGAGCTAAAGCAGTGTTTCCCAACGTGGGGCCCACGCCCCACAGGGGGGCAATTTGACTGTTAAGGGGGGCAATTCGAAAATGGAAGAAATCGGCTGAATATAACAAAACGGGGAGACTTGAGACTGAAGTTAACTAAATTGGAACCTGACATAAGATCTCTTTGCAGCAAGCATCAAGCGCAAGGATCTCACTAAATTTAAATAATAAATAATTACTAATAATTAAAATAATATAGAAAAATCTTTCATTAAAATTATGTTGTACTTGAATTTCAGTTCTCCATTATATGTTTTGAAAATTTACTTACTGTGTTTGCTCAATAATTACCTAGTGATTTCTTCCTAAAACCTATCATTCAAGTTTCTTTAGTGAACATTTCAATTTTTGAATATTAAAAATAATGTATATGTTGAGGGGGGGGGGGAGGGGGGGGCATGGGGCGGGGGAGGGGGGCAATATGAATTTTAGAAAGGCTTAAGTGGGGCATGGTACAAAAAAGGTTGGGAAACACTGAGCTAAAGCATTAGATACCACTCAGTATTGTGAATGAAAAGAAAAGCCTATATTCATAATTCAAATAACATAAAAAACAAATGTTTCCTCACATATACTGGGAAGAGGGGACTACTCATTATCATGATGATGGGATGGGATCATCATCATAATGTGGCCAGTGATTTGCAAAACATCATTCCCATCACAACCCACCAAAAATATTCTGGATTCTTCACCAATTCTCATGCCCCATACATGTTCATGCTTACGGTGCCTTTAATGTCTTGTGCCCACCACCAAGTTAGTCCACTCTTGCATCTTGTTCCAGGAATCATGCCTTTCATTACCATTCTTTCCAAGCCAATGTGACATTTAATATGTCCAAAATATGTGAATTTGATAACCCTTGGTATCAGTCACTTTTCCTCAATATTCAGATTTGGTCAAATTTAAGTATTTTCTTCATCTTGATCTACGGTATTCTAAGAATTTTCATTAATATTTAAGTTCAAAAGCCTTGATTTTCAATGAACGTGGTTGGGAAATGGTTTTATGGCTGCCATGATGAGTTTCTTGGGATAGTTAATGTGGTAGTTTCCTCTTGCTTTCCACAAGAATATAGCATAGGACCATGTCCTCAGCCTTTAAGTTGCTAGGATGAGTATCCTGCTGTGTGGTACTATAACTGAAAGAAAAGGGGCACTGAGCTGGGATATCAAATTAAAAAAGGGGGGGTCAGCAAGGCCGAAAGAACAGAGTGCTAGCTCTTAAACTTCCGGTGTGCTGATGAGGTAGAGAGTTCAACCCCTACACTGTTCAGCTGGACTACAATGTTGACTTTCTGTCCTTGACTTAGGGCCACAAATTACAAGTACCTCAGAAGTCAGAGTGGGTTTGCCTGATGGCGAGGGACACTAGTAACAGAGAAAGCATGCAAATAATCAGTCCAGTGTGGACTATGCCTAATTTCAAAGCGAGCAAAACAAACAAAAAAAATATTAAAAAAGAAATCCTATAGTGATTACAACTGGAGACAAAAACAACTTTAACATTTCTACAGCAGGGTTCTAAGATCAGTTCTGGAACTTCACATCTGGGGACAGGTATATTTGGATATGACCTGGTCATGATTCAGCCCAGCATGTACACCCTGATGTTTCCTCCGTGAGTTTAGGCATGTCACTGTCAACAGACTGTGACCCAGTACCCACAGGGAAGAGACTGGACAACTAATTTATTTGTTTTGACTTCTGCGTTTGCTAGCTTTGAACTCAAGTGTAGTCCATACATGTGCTATTACTTCTAGTGCACCAGACTGATTTTTATGTGTGGATTAGCTTTCCATATTACCAGTGTCTCTCACCATCAGGCAGACCCTTCCCGCCTTCTGAGGTACTTGTAATTTACGTCCCCAAGTCAAGGACGAGAAGTGAACATATTAGTCCAACTGACCGGTGTAGGGGTTGAACCCGCTAGCTCGACTTCAGCATACCAGAAGTTTCAAAGCGCTGTCATCTATTCAGCCATGCTGACCTCGCTGGACAACTATGTACAAACATCTATTTTAAATGACTTTAACACCGACATAACTGGCGCTTTGGCAAAGGGGATAATGAGGCACACAGTTTTATAATTTCTAGGCATACCAATTCCAGGGTTCAAAAGTAGCTGCAGGCGATTTGGGAGCAGGCTGTTTTGCATTGATTTCAATGCCATGATGCATCAGCCATCCAGAAAGCAATGGCAAACTACTGAACTAACACTGCCTAGTAAATCACAAATGGCCAATAAATGCTGGGGTTGATTGCAACGTTCTGTAAAGAACAGGTAACTAACTTTTGTAAACACTGTGTTGCCCTATAACTAACCGGTTCTTTCTTGGGATCCTTATCAAGGTCTATCCTGGTCACAGAGGTATTCACTCTCATGGCATGCGAGAGAGCCATAAGCCCACCAGTTTTGATATCATTGTCGCGGAGGTCTATGCGGAGCAACACCATGCTCTCTACAATGTACTCTGCTAAAGCCACAGCGCCTGGAACAAACCAAAACCAAGGTGCTTTATGTATTTATTTCATTTCAAAATGTATACATTTCTGTAGACTCTGAAACATGATCAAAATATTCAATCACAGAGAGGACTGGGGCCGAGTGGTTAGAAATCTGGGCTCCCAGTTGGGAGACCAAGATTCAAATCCTTGGTAAGTTGATGTATTTTTTTTTCTTATGTTAGGAGCAAACAGAAACCCCTAACATGCACTATCTGTGGTGACTTCACTAGCCAGATGGCCTTAATTCCTCAAGCTCAAGACCCCTGTCCTATACTGCAAGGTACTACAAGATGTTTGTAAAGTCTCACTACACTTTGCATGTAGAACAATTTTGAAAAATGAAGTACATGATGTCATCAAAAAATGTGCTCCACAGTCCATCATGAAGCATTATGCAGTGAATGGCTATTGTCTGCTAGGGTAATTCTTTGCACTCCAAACAGAATGGTGTAATCAATGCAATAGATAATGTTTTTGGCTGAACAAGTGTTTCGAAATGCCGGTTGATACACATGGATGGTTGTTCAAAGATTTATAGCAAGATTTCCTGATAAACAACCTGCTCATCGCATTACAGTTACAAATTTGTTGAATAAGTTTTTATGAATACTTCATTGGTACTTTCTAGCTTTCCCAAAACAGCGTTAGACCATAGCAGTGACTATTGTAACTAATATAATGAATTTTTTAGCACATCTTTTGATGACGTCATGTACTTTCTTTTTCTAAATTGTTCTACATACAAAGCGTAGTGAGACTTTACAAACACCCTGTATAGGAAGTAATGACAGTATAGTATCAGCATACAGAGGTCTGAAGAGTCATAATCATAGATGTCTGCTCTAAATCAGGCAGCTGCAGACGATCACCAATACCAGAAAGAGGTGGTCAACATTGTTGGCCACAGTATGACAGGATGCAAACTGAAACACTGTAACAACTGGACAGATTAATGGAAACGAGGCAGAGAATGACAACCTATTATCATAGCATGGACAAATGTCAGCACATGAGCGGATACATTCAGTTGGAGATTGTGAGATGTGGAGAAGCTTAATCATGCTTTTCTGCTCGGCTATTCATGCCTTTTGACTAATTATGATACTTATATCATCCGCACAACCACGTGGGTATGTCAGTAAGTCACAAAATGATATACGAGAAATGGTTGTTGATAGTTTATAAAGGTGTCATAATGTGGCATATCCATCTAGATTGATGTGTGTGTCAGATGACAGTTGTGCATACAGTTTCAAGAGCTTGTGTTATTGAAAATATCACCCATACTCAAAGCATTGCACCACCGAAGAACTACACTACTGTGAGTATGGCGAAGAGGGGGGGGGGGGGGGGCTTACTGCCAAGGATATACACAAGGAAATGTTACCTAAGTGTTTGTCATGAACAGCAGCGTACAACCGATTCGCTGATGACAAAGAAGTCGCGTGTGAGGTGAAACTGTGGCAAAGGCAGCACCCCACAGGCTTCAATGGTGCAAGTATTGGGGCAACTGATAAACCAATGGGATCAGTGCATCATTATTTGCAAAGATTATGAAGAAAAATAAACTAAGTACAGTAATGAATACTTTTCAAGCTCACATTAGACATAGTATGTTTATCATAATATCTTGTTTAGTCGAGTTTAGTCGATGGATCAACATCACGGCACATGGGTGTAACCCATAAGTGCTCCGTTCTCCTCCTGACTCAAACCTAAGTTTGGAGAAACTCAGCTCAGTGCACGAACTCCGTCGCATCAGCGAGGATCCTGAAATACTTTGGGTAGATTTTTAACTCGACATTTTGCCCGGGCAGTGCTGTTAGGCTACTCTTTTTTGATTTCCAACTGCCAAGGGATTTTTTTTTTACGTGCGCAACAATACACACGGGCGTCCGATCTCACTACTCAGAGACCAGGATAAATTTTATTACTAGAAGTCAATGCGAAAAAATCCCGGTCATCACCGGGGCATGAGCCCGGGACCTCCAGCACTCGAGGCAGACACCATACCTCGAGACCACGCAGCCCCCGATATATCTATAATATCTTGTGACTTACCACATGCTATAGTATTTTTATCATAACATCTTGTGACTTACCACATGCTCTATAATATTCCAGTTTAAAGATATTGTTTACCTTCATCAGAAATCCTAGTCCCTTGGAGCCCTAGCCTCAGCAAGGAACTCACTCTGAGCAGACCATCCTTCAGCAGGTGAACACCTTCATTGGTGATAGCATTGTGTCCAATATTGAGAGTTTCCATGTTCTGGCTGGATGCCTGGGTTAACCATGGCAAGCAGAAAACAGAATTCAGTTACAAATGTTTTGGGAAAGAACTGGCATGCAAATATACAATGAAAAAATTAACTCATGTGCAGGCTTTGACAGTAACTATGTGGACAAACATAATGATTGCTAAAGAACACATTTCAACAACAGATCACAATGGATGTAACAACAGAATAAAACAACAGGACCTCTCTCTTAAACTTCTGGTATGTTGATGCGAAGGTAGTGGGTTCAACCCCTACACCAGTAAGTTGGACTAAAATGTTGACTACTCATCCTTAATTTGCTGACATAAATTACAAGTACCTCAGAAGTCAGGGTGGGTTTGCTTGATGGCAAGGGACACTGGTAATAGGGAAAGTTAATCCACATGCAAAAATCAATCCGGTGCACTAGAGTAGTAGCGTGTGTATGGACTACACCGGTTAGGATCCATATGTGTGTATAGCAGAATCTCACAGGCTAGACTTTTTAGTGGGTAGCATTTCTAATGTAGGAATTTTGCATGGGCAGTGGCCTCATTGGCCTGCTCTTTTCTATTTCCAACTGCCAGGGACATTTTAACATCATACCAGTCCCATGAATTTTTCAGACCTTGTCAGAAAAAGCCAGACATCTGATCCACGGTACTTTTCTGTTAATTCACCCCAAACAAACGTCACCAGCTATATTTAGGGTCACCAGCTATATTTAGCACTGACGGTGATCTCCTCTGTGTTCGGGTATAGTGCGTGTTAGTGCATTTCAATTGCCCCACAGTGTTTCTGTGGCTTTGGCAACCCCGTTTCTGTGTGACTGTGTGTGTGTGTCTGTCTCATCATGAGTTTTCTGAAACTGGCAGCAGCAGCTGCTGTCCACGACAAGCAGAGTAGCGTGGCTTTTCTGCAGCATCGTGTCCCGAATTGACGCATCTCACAGTCAACCACTCCCACAACTTTGTGGACCCTACCACCGGTGCATGCACATACTCAATGCATCGAGCGCATGTGGAGAACGGCCAAGGAGAGAAACAAGAGGCAGAATGGAACGAACGAACGCACGCACGCACACAAACACACACAGAGGCATCTACTAGAGTCCTACATGTGCGAATTCATGTGGCGTTGACAGACTAAATGCGCTGGTCTTGATGTGTTTAACACCATTCTTGCGGACATTGTTCGATTCTGGCCACCGCAAGAATAGTGCACCACCGCCGCATAGAACATTGCACACCGATAGAATTGCGCACCGAGCTACGGCGGAACTCAGGGATGTAACGTCATACACTGGGATTCCGTTTGTTTGGGGTGAATTAACAGAAAAGTACCTGATCCACTACCCCAGGATCCAAGGGAAAAATATCACCCTTTTTCTTATTTTCTGCGAAAATCCAAACAGTCGACACTGCGAGATGAATCTGACCTGCTTTAGTATAACAGAAGATATGGTGATGCATCATCACCCATATCAGTTGGCAAGGCACAAGAAGACATACAACAAGCCACAGCATTGACCCCAAAAAATAGCCATAAAAGAATCGCAGCAGCATGAAATTATACAAATTAAACATGCCCAATAAAGCAATAATAAAGCAAAAAACAAAACTCACTAAAGCTCTTCCAAGCACGGACATGGCCTGGTAGTTGATAGAATTATTCCACAGAACTAGAGTCCTCAATCCAGACCCTTTGTTCTGTTCGGTAAGTCCTTCGCATAAGTGTCGGGTACCAACATCCTGTACAATACACAAGGAAAGTAAGGATAAAATGGTCCTTATACACCGTAAGGGGCATTTGACATATAGTGCTTAACCCATGTTATTACAGACCAATGGGCACTGGGTGTGTGATGTGATCAAGCCTTTACTTCCAAAGACAATTCCTGGTAACCATTTAGGCTGGTTGACCTTTTAAAAATCTGCTCCGATGTGAATTCGAACCTATGACCACTTGTCAAACATCTAGTCACTATGCTACTGTAGCTATGATTCTATATGATAGAATTACCAAAGTCAAGAATTTAATTACCGGGAAGCTCAAAAAACTAGAAATATATATATATTACTGTCATGTTAAATATGAACTGTTACTAACAACATGAAGAGCGGCTGGCCGAGTGGCTAAAATGCCGGATTCTCTTTCGGGAGACCCGGGTTCATATCCTTGGTAAGGTGTGGAGTTTTTTCTGTCAGGGGCAAAAAGAAAACTCTAACCTGCACAATTTGCGGCGACTGCACTAGCCAGGCGGCCTTAATTCCTCAGGCTCAAGGCCACCCTGCCATACACCACAAGGTACTATATTGGCAGTAAATGACAGTTTATGACTAACATGTTCACATCATTAGCAGAAGAATCTTGCCATGGCAAAGGTGGCCTTTTGTTAGACGGAGAAATACTAACATAAAAAGCTGGCAACTAAAACAGGAATAAGAATTGAAGCACTCAAAGAATCTATGTTTATGTATGTGAAACATGAGCAATAGATAATAAACAGACAAGCTGAGAATCATTAAAGGGCAGTGCAAATGTGGTTTCTGAGGAAAACGCAACTGGATACTAAAGATGGGCAGAAAAACAAATGAAAAAGTCCTGTAAGAAAATAAATGGAAACTGTAAACTAATTGCAGTAATTAGATGTAGTCAGGCAAAGATATTTTCAACAAGTTATGAAGACAAATAAACTTGAAAACTTAGTGACAATAGGCAAAACTGATGGGAAAGAGCAGAGGGAAGGCAAAAAGATAAATACTTAAATGGCTTAGCCACATGGCAGAACTGGGTCAAACATGCAGACCTGATCCAAAACCTCTGGTGATCACTGGAGACGGCAAATCTTGGCCGCCAATGCTTATCCACATGACATTTGATGATAATATGTCTTTTACGCTAGAATAAAGATGTAATTGATTGTCACTGCAGTTATCTCATATTTGGAATGGGGGATGTATTTCTGCTACAAGGCTGCAAGCATGAATGAGTGAGAATGAAACTCAGCAGACTGCATTCTTCTGGTGTCCGGAGGAACAGCCTGTGGTGAACGTAGGGCCCAATATATGGAAGTGAGGCTAAGCAGCCATGTGCAGGATGTGACGATTCCTTGGATGAGCCCAGTACCAGAGCGCTATGTGTCGGCTCTGCAATTATGGAAGCCTCCTTGGATGTCGGGGAATGCCCATGGTCTGCCCCTACCTCCCCTTGAGGGCTAACCGTTATGTCTTCGGCTGTTCTAAATGGGCCAGATGGGATGGGAGATAACACCACAACAGTGAAAGTTAAACGTCTTACGAAACCCCTGGGAAGGTTAACTCGGCCAACAAATGCCCGCAGAAGTCGGATGTGTCGGTCTAACGCAAGGCGCAAGAACACAGCTCTGCTGTAAACAGGCAGAGCGCAATCATGTCCAGAAAAAATCTCTGGATGAACGCAGAAGAAGAAGAAACCCAGCAGCTCTATGACAGATGGCCAAAGCATGAATGGTCAGTTGAGTTAAACATATATTCTGGCATCAAGGACACAAACTGCAAGGTGAGACTTGAGGTTTGGCATCACTTGCTTCAGAAGCAAAAAAACAGGATCAACATTGGTGACAATGGATGTCTAGCCCACAGGCAAGAGAGAAAAACAGTTGAACAGGGAAGATTTTTTCAGGTTCAGTAAAATTTCGGGTTGCGTTAGTAAAAACATCACAAATAAGGTGTTAGTCAACCAATTTTAGTTAAATAAACAACACAATGAAGGGAAAAGTATGCAGAATATGTTACTCAGTTGATTGTTGTCGGTAATCTATATATGAACACAAATATTTATGAAATACAGAATATTGTTTGTGATTTTCAGTCATCTATACGGCAATTTACAAACACATTTTCAGAATCAGAATCACTTTCTTTAAAGTCCGACTCACGACTGCTAATGCAAAGTAACGCTTTTCACTGATATCTAGCTCCGATTAATAGTCAACTTCGTGCCCTTTAATGTCACTTAAATTGAACCTAGCGAAATCTCGGCTGTCACTTGAAGAATCGCCAAAATCCATTTTGAAAAACTAAGCGTAAAAAACCCCGAAAACTATCAAAAAAAATCTGTTCAAATTCATGGTAGACGCTTGCAAATGGCGGCCACGTTGTCAAGCTATCGGTGAAAGCGAAAGTAGCCATCTGAAGTATCGGAAAGCAGAGAGATTGCGTTTTTACAATGCATAATGCATAGTATCAGGCGCGTTGGGGCGTTCTGTCCGTTAAAGCGATCGGACGGAAATGGACGTTCCGCCCTGTAAAGGGTTAATAGGCTGCATTACAGTGGAGACAGTGAATCTCTGGAAGGTGAGGAGTGCTTTTTGTCATCTAGAAGGACATTTAAAAGATGTCTGTCTGTCTCATGATCTTTCATTGACTGGAAAGGCCTGCTCTCAGGAAACATCACATACAGCTTTTGAGACAGCAACTGCAGACAACAGTAAAATCTCCCTAGCCGTCTCTGATGACATACTTCGATAGATTACGGGGTTACTATTCTATGCTGGTCCGTTTTGGGAACACAAGGGTGACATTAATGGATAATTTCATGGTATAAAGGCAAAGGTAATCAAACTGAATAAAATCAATTAATTTTCAGCATGTGCAAAACATTTCAGATGACAGAACTAACCTGAAGATGATTATTGCGAAGATCTAACAGACCCAGTTTATGATTGTAATGCAGAAGATTTCCCAGCTGTATGCCATCTGTGGGCAGGAGTTTGTTGTCTGCCAGAAACAGCTCCTCAAGTGTCTCATTCATTTTCAAGGCAGCCACTGTAAGTAAACAAGCAGAACATGAATGTTCGACTGTCCTTTTCTTTTCTTCAATTGTTCAGTGTGTTTTTCATTCATTCATATATAGTAATGTTAACTGTGATCAAATGTGATAAAGCAATGAATATCTGGAAAAATAAAAAGTATATAGGTAGCACAATAAGCTTCAATGAGTTTTATTTTACTGTCTTTTACCCTTTGAAAGTTAAAATAAATAACAAAATTGCAACAAGACTTCTTCAGCAAACAAAAACACAGAGAAGAATATGCTGAATTAATTACATTAAAGGACTATAATTTGTAGACACATGATCAACTATTAAGAAAAGAGTGAACTTAAGTGACTCATCTGACTCATCTCAATGTAGAAAACTATTTCATGTCTATCCATTTATTCCTCAATTATGTTGAACCAAGGTTTTATATTAAAATCCCCATGCATTCCTTCTGGTATTAATTTAACAAAGATTTTAATCTGCATTAACTCTGCACACTAAATAAACAGATAAAATCTTAAAGAAAGTTATACAAACGTTTGAAGAATGTACATTTCATGTAGCCACATGTGTATCTATATAGACACTTGTAGAAGACAGGGCAGTAACCAACTGACTAGGATTCTCATCTCTACTATTCTGTCGCTCAACGTATTCCCTGCGAGTCTCTGTGGTCAAATGGTTACGCCTCCTGCCTCATGCTCCAAAGGGTATGGGTTCAATTCTGGGCTATGTCATTCAGTTCACGAGTACAATTTTCTTGGAGACTCTCGAGGGTCGTCACTGCAGCTATGGACTCCGTGTTCTGTGCCGCCCTGAGGAAAGAGACCGAGCGATATGGTATAAAATCTGCTACAATGAAGTCAATCCTCTAGCTTTTTACATCCTTTTTTTTTTTCTTAATGTATTCTTTCAATTTGTTGATTCAACCAAGTTTCTCATCTGCTTACCAACTCAACAACATCTCGTGGTCACTTGTTCTGGTATCATCCCATTTCTGCAACGTCCTAGACATCTTGGTAGTGTTGGCAGCATACCCACTAACTACCACAGATGCCCTAGATTCAGTTTATGATCTGGCGAATAAGGCTTCAGCCGCTGCAGCACACTAGCTAGAATTCTGACCTGCCAACCTGGTGGTTATCTGTTCAAATACCAACTGAAGTGGATTACAACAAACTGATCTAGACTACATTGGGCACCAGGTCATGCCATGGGCGGTAGAAGCAGCCAGTTTGATAATGACCATCCTTTATCAAAGGAGAAATTAGACAGACAGTCAAAATGTTTTGGTCATGTTATGAGAAGAAATAAATTGGAGAACTTGATGACAGCTGGCAAGATCGAGAGGAAGAGAACAAGGGGAGGGCAGAGAACTAAATACCAGGATGGCTTAGCCGCGTCGTATGATCGAGACAAGAACTGAGCTGATCCACGACTTTGGTGATTGAGTGAGATGGCAAAACATGACCGACTGCCCACGCTTACCGGCATGGCACATGATGATGATGATGATGAAAGGAGAAGTAAAGCACGTCCTATTGGACATCTGTGGACAAGGCTCAGTACGCATTTAGCCCCCCCCCCCACCCCAACCCCTCCCTCAAAACGGCTCATCTTTAACCACATGAGCAAATGACAGATTCAGCTTAAGAACGCCAACAGGCAATTGTTGGTTATGGTCTCAAGTTCATGACGGCAGGCAGAGCATGTCTATAGAGACAATGGCTATCGTCACCACCAGTATGGTTATTGTCTAGAAGTCATTGACAGACTACCTTTTATACAGATGCCTAGACAACGACAGTAGTCACAGAAATTGTGCACAAAGACTATTACTGGGACAAAGTTCTGCTCAGGACAAGCTAGTGAATAGTGATTATCATTTAATGTCCATGCTTCATGTGTATACAGGTATTCAGAGATGAATAATTTGATCTTAACTTTCTTACCTTACAGAGCTTTTCAGAGATGATCAATGTTCATACATAGATGATCGATATTTACAATAATTTGATCTTCATTTTCTTACCTCATAGAGCTTTTCAGAGATGACCAATGTTCATACATAAATGATCAGTGCTTATAATAATTTGATCTTAGTTTTCTTACCTTACAGAGCTTTTCAGAGATGACCAATTTTCATACACAGACGATCAATATTTACAATAATTTGATCTAGGTTTTCTTACCTTAGAGAGCTTTTCAGAAATGACCAATGTTCATACACAGACGATCAATATTTACAATAATTTGATCTAGGTTTTCTTACCTTAGAGAGCTTTTTAGAGATGAGAAGATCAATGTTTATACATATATTTTTCCCACATATCCTTTACAGGACATCGCGGTCAACATCAGCATCTTTCAGCTGATTGTTGATTTCTTGGCAATATTACGCTAAGTAGTTTGCCATTGCTTTCTGAGCGGCTGGCTCACATACCCCGTAAGATACCAGCATGGCGAGAACCGCTACCGATTCTCACACAAGTTACATTCCTTACGTGGATATACGGGATTACGGAGAAAGTTGCCAACCTCTAGGCCAGGGAGACCGGCGTTTATACATATAAAAGAGGTATAAAGAGATGACCAATGTGTATACACAGATGATCAATGTTTAAGATATTGTGATCCAAGTTTTCGTATCTTACAGAGGTATACACAGATGACCAATGTCTATAAATAGAGAAGCATTGTTTATAAATAGATGATCAATGTTTACAATAATTGTATCTTAGTTTTATCTGTCCATACTGGCTTAACATGGCTAGAATCACTGGGTATGTAAGTATATCAAATTAAAAGTAGGACTGCCAGGCACCTCTACACACCAGGGCAAAAGTGAGGTCACACGCTGATAGCACAAGCTGATAACGATATTACATAACTCAACAGCCTCTGTTTATCACTGTAACTACCTGCTCTTCTCAAAACGGGGACATGCACGATTTGTTACACTTGTAGCTTCCTGACTTGTGGTTTCCATCTTTCTATCTGAGTGGTTTCCATCTTTCTACCTAACAGGTTCAATATTTCTATCTGACTAGGTTCAATCTTTCTATCTGACTGGTTTCAATCTTTATATTTAACTGGTTTAAACTTTCAATGTAACCAGCTGTAATCTTTCTATACAACCAGGTTTAGGGTATTCTAAGAATTCTTCAGTAACATTTAAGTTCATTTTTAGTTGATTGTTTTTCCTTGTTTGTTAACTTTTCAAGAGTCCAGAATTTGAGGCCAACAGTTCAATGCTCTCGTAATGGGATAACTGCCGCTAAACTTTTTGCTCCAATTAAACATTTTAATTACCTCTTATGCAAACGAATGTCAGAAATAGAGTACTGAAAAAAAAAAAAAGATATATATCAAACCTGTTCTGATGCATGGAAGTGAATCTTGGAATGTAAACAAATTAGAAAAAGATTGGGACCAGCACAGATGTGGCTTCTTCTCAGACAAATGTTGCGAATACCATGAGCTGCCAGAATAACTAATAACGATTAAGAGGCTAATGCAAGTAGAACATAATAAACAACTGTAAGAAAGAGACTGTTCTTTAGCCATATAGTAAGAAGAGAGACACTGGAGAACATACCGTGAGCTGTTAGAATAACGATTAATGATTAAGAGGCTAATGATAGTCATCATTATAAAGTGCCCTGCCAGCTGGCGTAGGTGTTTATGTCTCTCCACATATCTCTGTCTTTGGTGTTCTGGATCAACTCTGCTGATGATATTCCTCCATGCCACCGTCTCAATCCATCCAGCATCATTGTTTTGGTCTGCCTCTGCCTCTCTTCCCCTAGATCTTTTCAGTCATCACAATTTTTTCCAATGCCTCTCTTCTCATCCAAAGAAAGCTATTTGTCTCTTTCTTATGGTTGTTTATAATGTTCTAGAGTCTTATTCTTCTTCTGTGTTCATCCGGAGATTATTTTTGGACGTGATTGCATTGTTGCCTGTTTACAGCAGAGCTGTGTTCTTGCGCCGTTAGGCCGACACATCCGACTTCTGCAGGGATTTGTTGACCGAGTTAAACTTCCCGAGGGTTTCGTAATACATTTCACTCTCACTGTTGTGGTGTTATCTCCCATCCCATCTGGCCCATTTAGAGCAGCCGAAGACATCCCGGTCAGCCCTCAGGGGAAGGCAGGGGCAGACTATGGGCATTCCCTGCCATCCAAGGAGGCTTCCATAATTGCAGAGCCGACACACAGTGCTCTAGTACTGGCATCTGAAAAGGAGGATGTGTGTACTCTGGCTGGAAAATTTTCAGTGATGTCATTTATATATGCTAGAAATAATGTTGGTGAAAGAACTCCTCCTTGGGGGACACCTTGCTCCAACAGCATCTTTTATCTTTTTGCTGGTTTGTCCTTGTACTTTTGTCCTGGCAACTCTGTTCTCAAGGTAGTGGCTGATCCATTTGTACATTTTCCCACAAACATGCAGTTTTTGCAGTTTTACTTTCAGTCCTTCCTTCCATACTTTATCAAATGCTTTTTCTAAATCTATCCAGACCGCTAGTGTGTGCTTTTTCTCGTGGAAGGATTCCTCTATTTCCTGAGCTATATAGGTTATTTGATCTTCAGTGGATCTGTACTTTCTGAATCCTGCTTGGTGTGGTGTTAAGAGTTGGTTTTCTTCCAGATGCCATGTTAGCCTGCTAATGATAATGCGTTCCATTAATTTTCCTACACAGCTAAGTAGACTGATAGGTCAATAGCCATTTGGTTCTTCCAGGTCTTTTCCTTTCTTTGGGACTGGTATTAGTATAGCTTCCTTCCATGCCTGTGAGACTATTCCTCTCTTCCAGCTGTAATTTAGACTGCTAGTAGTTTCTTTTTTGCTTTAGTATCTAGTCCTATTAGCATTTCATTTGTGATTCCATCCTTTCTAGATGATTTCTTCTTTTTTAGGGTATTCATTGCTTGTTCCATTTCTTACATTTTTAGATTTGTCATCATATATTCTGCTGTCTCTGTATTACTATGATGCGTTTGTTTATCTTTGATTGCTTTCTTCTGTTTGGTTGTAATATCAATGTGGTTTGCACTAGCATAGTGTTCCATTAGTGTATTTGCAGCCTTTTTTCCTGTAAGCAAGGCATTTCATTGTTTAATAGTTATTTGTTTGTTTCTGGTCCTTCATTGTTCATGGCTTTCACTAGTTTCCATAGTTTGTTTCCATCCCTGTCAAAATTCAGGTTTTCTGTTTTTTCCTTCCAACAATCTCTTGTTGTTTGATTTACTGTTCTTTTATACTTTGCTGAGATGGCTTTGAGAGAGATGTTCGCTTCAGTTGTTTGTTCTCTCTCTGCTGTCTTCTTGGCATCTTCAACTTTGTCCTCCAAAATTTGTAGTTCTTCAGTCCAGTATGGTTTGTAATTTTTCCTTGCTCCTCTTGGAATAGACTCAGTGGTCGCCTGTATTATTGCTTTTTTAAGACTTTCCACCATTTGTTTCATGTAGCCATGTCGTGTATTTACATTTTCACAATATTTGTCTGTTAGTATGGCAAATCTGTCCCAATCAGCTTGTTTGTAATTCCAGCGGGGCAAAGGCTTTTGCTCTTGTGGAATATAACTCCATATTCATTACAAGCCTGATTGGTCTGTGGTCACTACCTGCTAATTGGTCAAGCACATGATGATCGATTTTGTGGAGGATGTCTCCTGTGCAGAAAGCTAAGCCTGGAGTAGAAGTTGTAAACCATCTTCTAGAGTAAAAGCTCGGTATGTCGTACGCTTTGTTGAGTAGATGGAGATTTGAGTCTATTTCCCAGTCCTCCACTTTCATCTCCTCTGTTGTCAGTATCTGGGTATCCCCATCTTTCTGAAGGGCTATTAAAGTCCCCAACAATAATGCAGTTTGTGTCAATTATTTTCACATTTGAAAGTGTAAGGTCTTTATCTGCTGGGCCATACAGATTTTAAATTATTATTTTCACGTCCTTTATCATTATATCAACACCAATAATTTCCGTTTGGTTGTCAAAGGTCACAGATATTGTGTTTCGTGTAAGTATTAGAACTCCTCCTTTGTGTCCTTCATGGTCGAAACGTGTGGCGATTGGCATTGAGGTGTGTCTCTTGAATGCATGCCACTTCTATATATAATCTATCACCAAGAGGTGCATTCCCTGTCAGACTATCAGCCTGTTCATTCCCCCGCACTTCCGTATGGCTAGGACAAAAATTCATACGAGTCTCACAATCTGTGACCTCTGAAGCGAGGTGAGCACACAAAAAATTCCTTTCTCCACCTTACTAAGCATACTCTTTGAGACCGTGATGAAGACAATGCGTGCAGTGGTCTCCTCTAACCAAAGGAATGCCGCTGTGACTGCTTCCACCTCCATTCTCATGCTGGAGGTCGTAGCTTCATTTGCCAGACTCCTTTTTTAAGAATCGTCCATAGCCTTCGCAATGAAACCCCAACCACTCCGTCTGTTTCTCACCACTCAACCATCAGTATAGATCATTATATCACCTTGACGTGTAGTTGAAGAGGTAGAGGTAGACCAAAAGCAATGATGCTAGATGGATTTAGATGGTGGCATGAAGGTAGATAATCAACATAAGTATTCCAGAATACGGAAGATCTGTACAGAGACATGAATACCTACACCATTTGCAAAGCACATGATAGTGATGATGATGCCAAATGTACTCCATACTTCCCAACCTCTGCATTTCTATGACCAGCCTCCTTGTATCAGTCCTCATTGTTGATAATTATGAAGCCAACATCAATTGCAGACTACAGTGGTAGACTCAAAGTGAAAATATTTTTATGCCACAGCAAGCAGGCTTTAGGCAGTGGTACTCTACAGAAGATCAGACAACCTACCTCTCTCAAGAAATTGAAGATGCATTCCAAGATAAGAAATTGGTGCTTGTGGTGTGGATAGGTCTAAAGAATGTTTTTGATAAAGTCTGAAAAGAAGGTCTGATAAAGAAACTCAGAAATTATAAAATGAAAGAAGAATGTAAAATGGGTGAAAACATACTGATGTGCACAATAGAAGAGCCAGAGTACATATAAACTAAGTGGAACCACATGGGAAGCCAGTGGGGAAAATACTAAGCAAAGTCTACCAACAGAGCATATGACCACACCTGGAATATGGTTCAACTGCATGGTGTTCAGCATCAAATACCACATTACAAGAGTTGGACAAGGTGTAAAATCAAGCACTTTGAGTCAAGAATATTATTCTGTGCCTAAGAACAGGAACAATCGACTAAGCAACCACAGGTATACAAAATTCAAGATTGACGAATAAGCCATGTGCACATGTGGACAGACCAAATACTCCAATACTATACAACACATCAAGGCACCTTCTGTCCTAGAGAAACAACTGTGGAGGATAAACTATGGACTACAAAGTGAACTAAAACAGACAGTGAAGTTTATAAAAGAGACAACATTGCAGATATAGGCAAAAAATTTCAAGTGGACGAAAGAAGAAGAAGAATCATGCTAAGATATGACAAAGGTGGCATTATCAATGTTCTCATTACCAATAGTAATTTTTGACTGGCTTTTTGTTTCGCCAAAGACAAGATTTACTTTGTTTTAATTGTTGACAAGAGGGTTCTGATCTTCTGAAAGGAGGACAGTGTCATCTGTGCACCTGTGTTCTAGGGTTGGCTTTTCACCAATCATAAATGGATCAAAAGAACACATATACATAAAGTGTAAAAATACCTAGAATAATCAGCGGCCTCCCTGACAGGTTCATGTTTTCCATGTGAAGAATGGTCAAGTGACATCCCAGCTTTAATGCCCTTCCAAAGATTGGAATTGTGCGTTCATTGAGGTCACAATTCCGCAAGTCCAGGGACTTAAGTTCTGGTGTCTAAAATATAAAGAATAATAACATTGAGAACAAGAAACTCCCCATACAATGATCTATGCTTGAGAACAATCAAATCCACACACACAATAATCGTATGTTTGAGATCAATCAACTCCACACATAAAATGATCTAGGCTTGAGAACACTCAACTCCACACATAAAATTATCTATGTTTGAGAACAAGCAACCCCACACATACACTGATCTATGTTTGAAAACAATCAACTCCACACATAAAATGATCTATTCTTGAGAACAAGCAACTCCACACATAAAATTATCTATGCTTGAGAACAATCAACTCCACACATACAATGAGCTATGCTTGAGAACAAGCACTCCACACATACAATGAGCTATGCTTGAGAACAAGCAACTCCACACATAAAATTATCTATGCTTGAGAACAATCAACTCCACACAAACAATGAGCTATGCTTGAGAACAATCAACTCCACACAAACAATGAGCTATGCTTGAGAACAATCAACTCCACACAAACAAAGAGCTATGCTTGAGAACAATCAACTCCACACAAACAATGATCTATGCTTGAGAACAATCAACTCCACACAAACAATGAGCTATGCTTGAGAACAATCAACTCCACACAAACAAAGAGCTATGCTTGAGAACAATCATATATAACACGCTGTCTCAAAACCAAACAACTCCACTCACACACATAATACTCTATATGTAAAGTATATGAGGGACCCTCTCACACACTTTGATGTGGTTTTAGGTATATGATGCTAAAACAGTTAGTTGCATATCCTTTACAGGATGTTTGCAGTCAACACCAGCATTTTTTTTATTTGCTGTTGTTGATGTCTTGGCATCAGATGTCAAAAAGCTAGTGCACTTACATATCAACTATCACCCTTACTGAAACATCCAAACATACCTATGTCCGCAAAACGACAGATAATAAACAGCATATTCACACCAACCCTATGCTACCAATCTAAAACCTGGACTTTATCCAAATCACACTTTCGCAAAATCAACACCTGCGAGATGAGATGAGAGCTGCCAACTTAACAATCTGAGACCAAGTAAGAAATGATGTTATCAGACAGACAGTGGGATCAACACCTTGTGCCACATTTATTGAAAGACAGAAGACCAAGTGGTTTGGCCATGTTATTAGAATGCAACACCAACAACTACCATCACTGGCCTTACATCAAAGATCATCTGTGACGAGACCAAGAGGATGTCCAAGAAGAAAGTGGATTGACAACATCAAAGACATTATACAACCACATGGAATGACACTATCCAGTGCCGCCCATCGGCACTGGAGCGAAAATTATTCCTCCCCACGACGCTTGACGGTAGAAGTGGAAGATGATGATGATGATGATGATGATGATTATGATGTTTTGGCAAGTTTACGTTCAGTAATTTGCCACTGCTTTCTGAACGACCGGCACCCATACCAATTTCATAAAAACTAGCACAACCCGGCCTATAAAAAGATATGACACTAGCCCCATATTTTTATAGACCAATCAGAACGTGACTGGTGCTCACAGCCTTGACTTTCGAGGACATTTCCTGGTACTCATTTTAGATTCTCTCGACCTGGGAGCCCTGGTCATTTGAAGAAGAAATAATCACAATGATTTATGTTTGAGAAAGAAAAAACAACTCTACACATAAAATGAACGATTATTTTATGTTTTAAAATGGCTTACAAAACACGTCAACAACATGGGTACTGTATAGATATATCAGAGCTGAGGATGAACAGAGAAAACAGAAGACAAAAGATACAAAAACATTAAAATTGTTAGAAAATCTTCAAAAAATAATGTAGCAAATAAGCTTAACAAGGGAAAAGACTGACTGGTCATCGCTATCGCTTGTCCATCAAACTAACAGCAAATTGTTTTGGTTTTACTGATGCAGAGGTGTTGATGTGCCAAGGCCAAAGTTTACATTAACTCAGACCTTGTTGAGAGCCATGAGTAGCATGCATGCTTGGTGGCCTCGAAATCCTGAGAAGTAAATGCCGCCGTGATACTGACCACATGACCCACCGAGGAGCGGCTGGCCGAGTGGCTAGAATGCAAGATTCTCAACCCAGGTTCGAATCCTTGGTAAGGTGTGGATTTTTGTCTGTCGGGGACAAAAAGAAAACTCTAACTTATACAGTCTGCGGTGACTGCACTAGCCAGACGGCATTAATTCCTCAGGCTCAAGACCCCCCCCCCCCCCCCCCCCCCCCCCCCCCCCCCCTATACACCGCAAGGTACTATATTGGCAGTAAATGAGGGACAGTTTTGACCAGCCGAGTGCCGATTGGTCTGACAAATATGGGGCTGGTTCCATATACCCAATATGCCTCATCATATATAATGGGATCCTTTAAAATGTTTGTGTGTCTTGAAGAAGTTTCCTGCTATTGGTATGAGATGTGACAGTGCCATCACATTTGATAGACGTGAGAGCAAGAAAGAATAGGCGGCATTCCTTTCCTTCACTTTAGCAGGCAATGAGCCCAGGATCGAGCCCACGTGCCACTGTGCTCATGGTATTATCAGTGCAGTTTCTATCAACTTCGCTAACGTGCCACAATCGGATTTTCTTCTTATACCGTTTTACTATAGAAAACTATATTTCTAGACCTGGTTCTCCTTCACTTGGGGGCATAAATTACAAGTACCTCTGAAGTTGGAGTGGGTTCGTCTGATGGTGAGGGACACTGGTAATAGGGAAAGCAATCCACACACAAAATTCAGCACAGCACTACTAGAAGTTGTATCGACTACGCTCAAGTTCAAAGCGAGCTAGCACAAAATCAAAAAAGACCCGGTTCATCAATTATGTGTCTCTCTAATTCTGCTGTATTGACAGTTTGTCCTCGTGTGAAATATGTGTTCATTTTTAATCTGGATAAGACTAAATTTATTGTTTGTGGTTTAAATATCACTGTTTTTGTCACTCTAACAATAGTCTAACTATACTGCAAACAGATACTCACCCTTCTTACCAGGCGAGAGCAGGCCTGCCAACCTCTGGCCTGGATATTTTTGTTGAAAGCAATGTTCAGCTGGTAGCTGGACTCGTAGAATTCAATCATGTCAAAGAGGGCCACGGCACACTGGGGACACAACAGCAGGTTCATGACATGACATAGCTGTCTCTAACAGTGGACTAACACTGATGGATTTATTACCTAGTCTGAATAAAAATATAAAATATGACAGAACCTTGATGGATGGGAAAACACACAGATATCAGGGAACCTTTCCAATATCAAATACCCCTCTGATGCGTTCCCACCTTATAAAGGTAGAGAGGCTTGTGTGTTCCAATGACCCCAAGAGCTATGTCTACGGTTGCACAGCTACTGATAGGGCCTTTCATATTGGACAGGTCAAGGAATAGAAACTAGACAAAGAGAGGCACAAATCTGCTGCCTTGTAGGTAGCTGTGGTAGTCAAAGGCTAGGAAAAGCAAACTCCCAGAAAATGATTGGCGAAGTTGGAAGACTTGACGAAACAGCGCAATGTAATTCACCAAACATCACAGATACAAAAGACTAAAAATATCAAGAAGGACAATAAGATAAAGATTATGATTGAAAAATTCACCCGTATCTATGTGTTCCTCCATCCACCGAGCCTCTCAGTCATATTTCGTGCTTTTATTCAGGCTCGTGTACCAGCTCAGCAACGGAAAATTTTATTATTGAGAGGACTAGATCAGAGCACGGGAGCTGCATTAGCAGTGGTTAAATGCTTGCCTGATGGCCCAGTGGTCATGGGTTCGAGGCAGATTTCTGAAACTGACCAGGGTCCCCAACCAAAAATGAGTGACAGAAAATGTCTTGAGAGGTGAGAGCAACATGTGTGGTACTGACCCCATCACCTCTGGAGTGTGGATTGGTCAATAAAGGTATGAGTCTAGCATCGTATGTCCAATAAACCCACAAATTCTTGAATGCCTACGCCTAATTTTTCTAACCAATTAAGGGTTATTATTTGTTTCTTGAAGGACTGTCTCATTGCTCTAGCTGTCAACCCATGGTATTCATATTTTCCTCAGACATCACATTTCCATTACATTTTTCTCAGCTTGTTCTCTTATTGTCCATGTTTCACATGCATTCAATTGTATAAGTTCTGTGTAGCACTTTATCACAAATTTTCTCAATGCTACTGACAGCTTTTTATTTTATTTTAATTTTTATGTTTTCCATCTTTCAAAACGATATTTTTGCCACAACTACTCTTGTTCTTATGTTCATGAATGACGGATTAATGAATATTTAGGGTCATGAATACCACCACCTATGAAGAACATACCAAAGCCACTCAAGTTGTTACTTCTAAGCCTGATGATGATAGGTCAAACAGAGATAGAGTCTCTGTGGTGAAGTGGTATAACAGTGTGACCTGTTATAGTGGTTATATGCCATTATAGGGCTAGTTGATGCGCAACGTAAAGATTAGTTAGTAAGCAGTGCACGGGTGAGCACCGTGATTTTGGGTTGGCACTGAGCATGTCGTAGGGTGACAAGTGAGTTACCAGACAGAAGCCGTTGTATCATCAGCCAGATAAGCAGCATACTTGGTTCCATCATGATTGAATTTGAGCATGCTTCAGTTTGTAAAATAAGAAATCACTGTCTTTTGTATACCACTGCCCTTTTGGTATGGAACAACAATAAACAACAAAACTTATATTGCTGCGGAGTTTGCTTCACGTCATTTTAATCAGAAGTTGACGTTGGGAATTGTATCTTCTATACGACATGGCTACCCTTGGTCCCCCTGCTACTCTGCTATAGTGGTTAAGCCACCTGCTTCACGCTCTGAGGGTTGTGGGTTCAATTCCATCATTCAGCTCACGAGTGTAATTTTCTCAGAGACTCCTGGGGGTTGTTGCTGGAGCTATGGAGTTTGTGCTTTGTTCGATATTATCGACAGGCCGTCAAGTGGAAAGAGACTGAGCCATATGGGATGAAACTGGTGCAGTAAAGTCAATCTTTACACATTTACAGAGGTGACAAGAAGTAGAGAGACATATTAAATATCTTCCACAACAAACAGCTGTTTGATACAAACTAAAAACAATAACACACCGCTTGAGTCGCAGATTATAAAATAGCAAGCAAACAAGTACAGCCAGATAACTTGTAATAACAACAACTACCTCATCATCAAGATGACTGGCCTCAAAGTCCAGCAGCTTAAACCGCACCCTCTTCAGGATTTCTTCTATGCACTCACATTGCTTCTGGTCAAGTTTTTCTCCTGGGGACAGACAGAAACAGACATTGCTACCAATATCCTTAAATTGATATTTGTATGGAAAAAAGAGTGACAGGACAGAAAGAAAAGCTGATTAAAAACAACAAAAATGGGAGTCAGAAAGACAAATAAAACTGAGAATTCAGGAACAAATGAGTGAATGTGCAAGAGAAAGGGAGAGGGAGAGGAGGAGAGTGAAGCAGCAAACTTTATTTTCAAAGGGTTAAGAATTGGGAATGCAGGCCCATCTGACATTCTGAGAGGGAGAGAGAGGGATAGAGAGTAGAGAGGGGTAGAGAGAGAAAGAGAACGAACGAACGAACAGACTTTATTTTCGAAGTGTAACAAATTGGGCATGCAGGCCTGTCTTACATTCGGCCCTTCCAACCACTCATCTTTCGTTCATCAGTGCATAGTACATTCACATATGAAAAAAAACATTGTCAAATGAATGTTGTAAACATAAACAATGCATGTTACCATGTTATGAGACAAATCCCCCAGCCACACACCCATCCCTTATCTAACCGCGGGTCCCCCACCCAACCACATGCATATCCCCAGGCACATACATGCCCCCATCCATCCATCACCCACCCACCCCCACCATCTCCCCACCCACACACACACACAAATCTCCCACCCACGCACACACAAACCCAGGTACACATGCATGCATCCACCCACACATCACCCCACCTTCACACATCTCCCCACCCACACACACACATCCTCCACCCATCCCATAACCTACCAACATTCACCCTCCCACATAGAGAGAGAAAGGGAGAGGAAGAGAGAGAGACATTTGAGAGACAGTGAGGGCAGAAATAAAGGAGAGGGAGAGAATAAGATGTCAGCACTAAAAGACAAGTGTGAGAGTGAGACAGAAGAAACAAGACAGAAACAGCAAGTGAGTAATAGACTGTTGAAAGAATATTTAAATGACAAAACAGGTGAACACGAAATAAGGATCAGCTCGTGCCAATATGCAAAACATACTGAAGATTTGCAGTCTCAGCAAAGTAGCCATTTTAATAATCATCATCATGGGTTGTGCCAATAAGTGTGGGCTGTCATGTTTTGTCATCTCATACGATCACCAGAGTTGTGGATCAGCTTTGTGCTCTTGTCTCAACCACTTGAATGACTGATGTGTAAAAAACAAGATGCTGATGCCTTTTAAGAACTCTTTCAACATAAAGTTAAAAGGCTATTGCAGCTTCTGTTTACTATATAGATGACACATTCCGGTAAAACGTCTCACAGGCTTTGTTCTACTTGTCTTCTTTCCTCACTTGGTATGAAACTGTTGGTTGTCTGGCCTATTTATAATAAATAAGCCAAAGTAAAACATGAAGTAGAACTGGTCACCTTTACAAAAACACAATTACAAGTGACTGAATGGATGTTGCAGCTCTAAGGCCTCTACCAGCACACAAACAAGAATACCATGAAATGCATTATTGCAATCCAGAAGAAATCAGGAGCCTTCGAATGTGATCAACATCGAACAATTAGTATAATGAACCACATCAGGAATGTGCATAGAATACCATGGACAAACAGAAAAACCAAGTCCTACAAGAAACAAATGAAAACCGTCGGCAATGGTCATCTGTCAATATTTTTGTTTAAGATGTCAAGAGTGTTAAGAACATGGCATCACAGTGCAGATAAACACTGTGACATCATAAGGGCAGTTTAAAGATGGCCGCCCAACTTTTAACACGCACTACAGAGGAGCATCATTCTGTTCTGCATTTCTTGACCAGTGAAGGAGTGAAACCTATAGAAATTCATCAGCGAATGAAGGTCCAGTATGGTGATGCATGCCTGTCAGTCCAGAAAGTGTATGAGTGGAGTAGGAAGTTTCAAAACGATGTGACTTCTGCAACACTAGTCACGACCGGGTCAGGCACACAGAGTAGCGACCCCAGAGTTTATTTTTCTACAGGAATCCATGCACTTTATTGGCACTGGAGAACTTACATACAAATTGTTTGCAATTTTGACCATTTTTCTTTTCTTTTTTTCTTATATTTTTATTTTATAGGTTTCTATGAAACCTATTAGGACACAGCATCCACTTTCTCTTCTGTGATTCCTCCTCTTCTTTGGGTGTCTTTGTCTGGAAGAAACACTGGTGATCATGACTCTCCAACCCTTTCTGTCTTCTGATAATTTAATTTCACCACTTCTGCTGATATCCTCTTAAACAGTAGTCTTTTCTTCAGTTTTCATAAGTGATCTTGTAACGCCTGCTGCAGTCAATACCTCAGCATTTGTGTTTTTACTCTCTGTATATGATATGTCTTCTTTAATTACAAAGTTAATAATAATGATGATAATACCTCAGAAGTTGGACTCAGTTCGCTTAATGGCGAGGGACAGGGGTATTAGGGAAAGCTAATCCACACGCAAACATTCTGTCCAGTGCACGAGCATTAGTAGCATGTGTATGGACAACGCTTGAGTTGAAAGTGAGGGAACAAAACAAAACCAATTTAAAAAAATGATAAGTTAACCATACTTTGTGTTTTATTTCATTCTTGCCAAAAGAAGGCAAAATTACACATTAGAACCAAAAAAAAAAAAAGAGAATTACCCCATGAAGGAAAGTAAATGTGCAACATCAGCTCTTAGAGTCTGATTTGTGTATGTGGATTAGCTTTCCCTATTACCAACATCCCTCATCATCAGGTGAACCCACTCCGACTTCAGAGGTAATTATAACGTACATCCTCAAGTCAAGTATGAGCACAATGTTTTAAATCATGAAGTCTCAAATGAGGAGTGTGTTTACACACACAGCATATTTGTATTAGGGGGTGAAGGAAGGAGGGCTGGCTGGCAAGGATTAGGTGAATCTGAAAAGGGACTGAGTTGACACAGGCTCTGGCAACAAAGGACAGTGAACATGAAGGACTGAAGTGGATATGTGCCGGCAGGTGGCTCTGATGGCAGAAATGTCAATATAGCAAAGTGGCTAGTAAGGCACAATCCTCAATGTTTTACCACCACATTAAGCTAATATCTGGTGTCAGGTCTTAGTCAGACTGGAAAGATCAGAGGAAAAGAGGCAAATCAAGAAAAATGATGTTGGATTGACTGAGAAAGTAGTATGGAGAAATATCAGTGGAGTTGATCGAGAACACCAAGGACTGAGATCTGTGGAAAGACATATGCCAGTTGGCAGGGCACATGATGTCAAAAAAAAACAAAAACAGACAATGAACTGAGTTTGGGACTAAGTAACCATCAAGTGGCAGATGGTGGAGTGGAGTCTTGATATAGAGATTAGTTGCGAATACCAAAAGCAAATGTGGATCAACACAGGTAGTAGTTATGGAGAGGAGAAGAGTTCACATTAAGGCAGGTGGCTACAAAATACCTCGAGTATGAGGAGCTATAAACACCCCCCCCCCCCCCCCCCCCCCCCCCCGCTCTTTAGGCATATCTCCAGACAAAGGTTAGTAAGTCTGCATCTGTGACTTCGGTATTAGTGACATGCAGTTTCACAATTCCCCAACCTAGCGAGTTGAGAGTGCAAGATCAGCCATGGGCATTTTATAAGCAGACTGCTTTGCATTGATTTCGATGGTGTGAAGTGTGAAGCAATGGCAAACTACTAAATGTAAATTTGCCTAGTAAATCACAAATAGCCACTAAATGCTGGGTTTGATTGCAAAGCCCAGTGAAAAAACATGCAACTAACTTAACTTCCCTAGTGTTTTATGAATAGACAAACAACTATGAGAAATCAACTTCAAAAATGTTGTGACAACATGATGGGAGATATAGCCAAAGAAAGACACATGTACATACGTTGGTTGAGTTGAGTTCAGCTTAGAACCGACATCACTGCACTCAGGATATTCCTGTAAGCGCTCCGTCCCCTCGTTCAACAGCCAGCGAAGAGTCACACTACTAATTATTCCCACCGCTAACTGATTACATATTTGCACTATTTAAAAAAAAAATGCATGCCCTTTGCAGGATGTTTCAATCACAACCAACTCATATTGGCTGTTGTGATTTACTGTAGACATTAAAAAAAGGTGTACACTGTGTGGTCTCGAGGTATGGTGTCTGTCTCGAGTGCTGGAAGTCCCAGGATTTTTTTCATGTGGACTTCTAGTAATAAAATTTCCCCTGATCTCTGGGTAGTGAGATCGGACTTCCATGTGTATTGTTGCGCACGTAAAAAATCTGTTGGCAGTTGAAAATCGAAAAAAGAGTAGCCTAACAGCGCTGCCCGAGCAAAATTTTGAGTTAAAAATCTATCCAAAGTATTTCATGATCCTCGCCGGTGCTACGGGGTTCGTGCACTGAGCTGAGTTTATCCAAACTCAGGTTTGAGTTAGGAGGAGAACGGAGCACTTATAGGTTACACCCGTGTGCCGTGATGGTGATCCATCGACTAAACTAAACCGTTATCTGATTAAAAGTTCTCCTGGTCTTCCCTCTCAGTTTTGAGATTCTTCCAGAACCAGGGATGCAGAAGTGTTCCCAAGGCACCAGGGCCGGGTTATATACTGGCCAAGACCTATTGACGTGTCCTCGTTGATCGTCCTGGGCAATAGGTCCCTTCGGGGTCCTGGCTGAAGTCAGTAGGATCGCCGACTCCTCCGAAGTCAGAGAGGGTCTGCCTGTACGGCAAGGAACCACCAGTCTGCACACCAATAAGCCAGACTTGGGACAACGGATACTCACGCAAACCTCAGGTGCGGTATGACATCACACTGATGTTGGACAACAGGATGCCTTCATCTGACATACAGGACTTCGCGTTGGAGCTCAAGCCAATGAACACAAGCAAGCAAGCAAGCTTCCAGAACTACTGCTGATCCCCTGCAATCTCATTCTTTCCACATGGAGGCTCTAAATCTGTTCCACCACCTTCTCCACCTGGTCACACAGGCACTCGACCACCTCTCCCTTGTCCATAGATAAACTACCATTAAGATGTGCATTCCCTGCCAGCCTATCAGCCTGTTCATTCCCCCGCTGACCAGGGCAAAAAATCCATACAATACTCACAGTCTGTCATCACTTGGCCAATGACATAATCAGGATAAGAACAAGAAATTGATCTGAGGCTCAAGTGATTGCTTTTAATGGATAAACATGACTGTCCAAGCTTACTAGCATGGCACAGGATGATGATGATGATGATGATAAAAAACACCTTGATGTGAGACTAAGAAATATTGAGGAATTCACTACAAGTGACAGCTATGTCCAGAATCCAGAAGCTGAGAGAGAGAGAACTGGTACAGCTGGAAATACCTGCACCAAAAGAAATCAATCAACACAGCAATAGTATAATCACTGCTCTGCACTGATAGATTTGTTCAGGCAGAGATCGGAGCACCTTTGGACCTGTCCATAATGCAATGAGTATAATTCTTTGATAGCTGATAACATAAATTGATACAAAACATTACCACTGTCTAACCCTACCCACCTCTTATTAAAATGTGCAGACACAATTCTTGATGTAACAGGATATTTCATTAAGAAACAATGCTTCTTTCTTCACCTATAAATCTATCCATGAATCAACAAGTCTATAATGCTTCTTTTCTCCCTTTAAACCCAAGCACAAAAAATAGTCTATGTCTCTGCTTTTCCATATTAACCCAACCACAGACCCTCCAAATATGTCCCCTTTTCTCCAATAAACTCAATCCCACTCCCATTATCTATAATAATTTTTATCCTCTTAACCCAACCACAACCCACAATAGTTTATGTTTCTTTTCCCTTTTATACCCAACCACAACCCCAGATAGTTTATGTTTCTTTTCGTCTCTAAACCCAACCACAAACCCCAATAGTTTATGTTTCTTTTCCCCTCTAAACTCAACCATAACCCCCAATAGTTTATGTTTCTTTCCCCCTCTTAACCCAACTACAACCCCCCAAAAGTTTATGTTTAATTTTTACCTTCTTAACCCAACCACAACCCCCAATAGTTTGTTACTTTCCCCCTCTAAATCCAACCACAACCCCCAATAGTTTATGGTTCTTTTCCACTCTAAACCCAACTCCAACCTCCGATAGTTTATGTTTCTTTTCCTCACTAAACCCAACCACAACCCCCCCAATAGCTTATATTTTTTTCCTCTCTAAACCCAACCACAACCCTTCAATAGTAAACACAATTATAAACCTCTATTAGTCTTGTTTTCCCCCTCCATCTATAAACCCAACCACAAACCCTCAACAATCTAAAAATAACAGCTTGAAATAAACAGAAGGTGCAGAAATTGCACAACATCTTGTCTGGGCAAGGGACAGGAGGTAACTGAGACAGTTAATAAATGCAGCTGTATGTTTCTGTGCCAGATATGTGTAGATAAAGAGGTCGAGGTCAAGCACACACGGCACCTCCACCCACACAATGCTCTACTTGTTATGTTTCACAACTCCTGCCTTTCTATTCCCAAATGAAAACATGCAGAGCTGGTGAATATACACATGATGGCAGTTGTCTAAACATGGCTGCTAGATATATAGATAAAAGTACAGCATCAAGACTTTACCCGTTCATATGCATTAAAATTAATGTAGGAAACAGCCATAGCTGATAAGCAGAGCCAGAGGAACATGTTCTATAATCATCATTAACCTGCTTAGTAACAGACGATTATTGAGTGGAGAGTGCAGTTAAACAGATGGAGTATCCATATCTGGAAAGACTAATTCAGAAGGAAGAGATAAGAGGACTGGAGGATACTCAATGTCTACAGGAAATGCTGGGTGGACTTTTAATCAAACTGCTACTAAAATAATGAGGAGCGGCTGGCCGAGTGGCTAGAATGCTGGGTTCTCCATCAGGAGACCTGGGTTTGAATCCTCAGTAAGGTGTGGATTTTTTTTTCTGTCTGGTGTATTTTTAATGACTGTGCAGTGTTTGAAAATATTGCCAGTCCAAATTTTGTATTTTCCCTCTGTATAGTTCATGCAACATAATTAGCAAATACAAAACTTGGACCGGCAATATTTTCAAATACTGCACAGCCATTCAAAATATACCCTGTAGATAGCATGGGAACTCTTTGGTAGCTTTTGAAGAGGGGTACGGAGAATGTGTGGGAAAGCCCCAAGTGCTGTGATGTCAATTCGGAAATCAGCATTCAGTAACAGAAGATCCCAAAGCAGATTCTCAAAGGCAACAATAACAGTTAAAAAGGCATGTGTGTATTACTTCCAAACAGGCAACAAACACTATGCTGCATGTTAAAATAACTAGACAGATTTCTTTAGTATGCTATACCCAAATGTAAAAGTTATAATAACGTCGAGACAGAAACACAGAGCTGATTCACACTCTGGTGATCGAGTGACATGGCAAAAGATGACCGCCCACGCTTATCGGCATGGCACATGATGGATGGATAATAACATTTGTGCTACTTTGTATAACCAATGTCGGGTCTTAGCATAACTAAAGTCAGGTCTTAGATATGACTGAACTACCGTATGACAGTAGATGGTACTACCTGCTTTATGTTAACGCCAAATTTTGGGTAATGTTCATCAAACCCAACACCCAACATTGTGTCAACAACTTCAGGAGGAGGAGGAGGAGGAGCACAATTGGCAGAGTACAAGCATTACCTAGTGCAAGGAAATGCAACCCGAAAGACTAAATGTCATGGCAGAGCAGGACAAGGCCCTAAGCCTTGGTCAGCAACTTGTCTAGGATGGAAGCTCCGTCAGGCAGACAGTTAAGAACATTGTATTGCTGATCGTGCAGCTTCAGCAGTTTGTCTTGGTCCAGACATATTGGTGTGACCTTTCCTCTGGAGTAAACTAGACAGGCCGAGAGAGGGATCATGCTACATGGGCAACACATGGTCTCTACAATTCAGATCAGGCTATGTGCTATGGAGAGGTTAACTCCATTTTACAAACCATTGTCTACTAAGACAGACGGTACCAGTCATACACAACCTTCCAGA
Organism: Cepaea hortensis; assembly: GCA_963921405.1. Lineage (NCBI taxonomy): Eukaryota > Metazoa > Mollusca > Gastropoda > Stylommatophora > Helicidae > Cepaea > Cepaea hortensis. The sequence continues at coordinate 77,559,449 of OY992894.1, read as the reverse complement.
CCATCTCTTAATGTTGTCTACCACATGCAGCTTTGCCTTTCTTCTAAAAAGCTTTCCTTCTACGGCACATCATTTAACAAAAAGGCCTGTCTGTGTATATTCCTCAAGTACTTTAACTGCATGAACCTTAACTCATTCAGTAGTATTTTCCTCAATCCATTTTCATATACTTCTTGGTTTGAGTTTTTTCTCTCATGATATACCTTATATTCGTCAAAATAAACATAATTTGAAGACAATTTCACCCAGACACTGTTTATTTTTTGCCAATGATACTGTACAATAATGACCATTACATGTAATACTTTGTCATTCAACTCTTGACATTCTCAGTTTTAATTAATAACTTAGTTTGAAAGTGAGAAGCTGTACAAAAAAACATGTCTGTTACACTAAAAAGGTTGATCAACCCAATTCATTAGCCACTAGTATAAACAGGAATATAATTTAGGATCATAAATTCATTGACTGGAAAACACATCAGTTATCTCCCCTCCCTCCCCCTCCTCATTTGCTGTTGTTCAAGTAATGACTACACAAGAAGTCAGTTTTTTTTTAACGTAAAAAGTAAAGGTCTCTTTTAACACACCCTGAGGGAGACTGGGCATGAAGTGCTATCCCCCACCCCATGTTTATAGACCTACTGGCTATTGATGGGTGTGGTGCTCAATATCCCACCAGCTGCCTTTATGTCCTAAGATATTTCCTGGTACTCATTTTAGACCTGGAAACCCAAGCCAATGTAAAAATATCCACCTCAAAGCAAATTCAAACACACGGCCACTCAGCCAGCAGGCAAGTGTGCTAACCACTGCGGCAAGGTCGAGACAAGAATACGCAGCTGATCCACGACTCTGGTGATCGTGGGAGATGGCAAAACATGATCACCAACACTTATCGGCATGGCACATGACGATGATAATGCATGGTAATTTACACTCTTACTCTTTGGATGTATGCTACTATATTTTGAGAGCTTGCTGACACTCGCTAATAGTTTTGTGTAGATGTTTGTTTGTGTGAGCCAACAAATTTATTGTCCTGGTGTGAGTAATCAAGCATTTGTGTGTGTGAACTGGCCTTTTGCAGTAATTGTAATGAGCCCGCCTGTGAGTGTAAACAGATGAAACATCTGTCAAACGAGGGGCAGTTGTCATGTCAGGGACTCCAACAACAACAGACACTGGGAGCTTGGGATTTCACCAATGAGTTACTCACAATACACTTGACAACTCGTCTAACTAATGGAAATTACATCATCATCATGTGCCATGCTTATAAGTATGGGCAGTCATGTTTCGCCATCTTATACGATCACCAGAGTCGTGGATCAGTTCTGTGTTCTTGTCTCGACCATGCCATGTGGCCAAGCTATCCAGATATTTACCTCTCTGCCCTTCCACTGTTTCTTTTTCCCCTCAATCTTGCCAGCTGTCACAAGTTATCCAGTTTATTTCTAGATCTTGACTGTCTACATCTAATTACTCTAATCATTTTACAGTTTTCATTTGCTTCTTGTAGGACTTTCTAATTGATTTTTCTGTAAGTTTTGGTATTCTTTGCATTTTCCCCAGAAACCACATTTCCACTGCCATTAGATGTTTTTCAACTTGTCTGCTCATTGTTGTAATTATATCAAAAAAATACCCTAAATTGCATCAAAAATACCCTAAATTATACCACATATGTATTACTAGGTAAAAGAAACAAAAGAAGAACTAAAAACAGATGGAAAAGAAAAGTACAGACTGAAATGAATAATATGGGGAGGACATAAGCTGGAAAACTAAGCATAAGATGACTTTGATGAGTTGGTTGGGGGGCCCAATGTCCCAATAGGGGACAAAGGGTGAAAGAAGAAGAATGTACTACTCTTACAATGGCTTTTCCCACAGCCTAGCTATAACCCACTAGGTCACAGGGTTACAACCCCTGCTAAGGTCATGGTATGTAGGGGATAATTTCAAATCCTGGCAAAGCCAACACCTCTCAGAGCAGCAGAATCCATGCATCATTATCATCCAGTGCAGAAATGTGTCCCCATTACAGTATTTCTCTATAATTTCTTTGACTGCTATAGTTTTTTTTAGGCATCTTTAAAGTTAATCTGTCATCATTGTTTTCCTTGGCAGTAACCTTATTGGCAGAAGACCATTGCCGCTGTCTCTATAAAGAGATCCTCTGCTTACAGTTACAAACTTGAGACCATAACCAACAACTACTTGTCGACTGTTCTCAAGCTCAATCGCCCATCTGCTCATATAGTGCTTCACATTACCTGTTTGGGGAGGGAAGGGTTAAATGGTTAAATGAGTACTTCATCCTGCCCCAGGGTGTCCCATAGCAGAGGGAAGGAGGTGCCTAACTTCTTCATTCATAGGGGATACCACCTACCCTTCCATAAAACTGAATATTTCTTGTAGGTAGAATGTTTCTTTCTAATTCTGCAATTTTGTCAAGGGTGTCAGCTATTGCGGCTGGCTTTTTATGATTTATAATTGCTGATGGATTTTTAAGGAACATAACATTGACATGAGGCCTCCTAGTTTTCGCCCCCATCTGAGAAGGCTAGTCATTTGGTCCATTATCCACAGATCAGTGGGTGGTGTGTGTGTGTGTGAGAGTGAGTGAGTGAGAGAGAGAGAGAGAGAGAGAGAGAGAGAGAGAGAGAGAGAGAGAGAGAGAGAGAGAGAGAGAGAGAGAGAGAGAGAGAGAGAGAGAGAGATAACAGCTTGACAGAGAGCATAACAATCATGAGCAAGTCTACAAACAGTGTGGCGTGAGTTGATTGATGGCCTATGCTCCATTGCCGGCTCCGAGGTCAAGGGGTTACGGATGCAGATTATAATCCCGCATACCGCATTCAAAACACAGCTGCGGGCAATTTGGCAGCAGATCGCCTTGCGTTGGTTTTTAATTAAATGATATGGGTGCCAGTTGTTCAGAAAGCAAAGGCAAACTACTCAACGTAAACTTGCCAAGAAATGACAAACAGCAAAAAAATGCTGGGGTTGACTACAATGTCCTGCAAAGAATATGCAATTAACTAACTAACCATGCTCCATTGGAAGATGATAGGCAGAAGATGATACGCACTTGAAGGTAGTAACTGTTTAAGCAGATGCCGCAGCTACAAATCATTTTAAGCCAAAGCAAAGTACTATCTGTTTTGAGGAGACAGACATGAGGACATCTATTTGCAAGCTAAGTATCATTATTGTAGTATATTGTAGTTTTTTAATGCAGCAGTATTAGTTAGCATCTTTGTGTGTGTATGTGCTGATGAAGTCTTTCCAGCCACACCATCCATTCCATGACTTGTGTTCTTGTAGCGCTGACCCTTGCCACTTACACTGATTTATTCACTGTGTTTGTACAGTGATCCTGCAGTTCAACACAAGTCAAACAAACACTAACAGTATGAGCACATAGGACAATCAACAATAGTCCTAAGCTGTTTATCACGACCACAATCCCCCATGACTAACCATCTTATGATATGGTAGCTTATTTACCTAAACAACTTTACAGCATTAAAGGAATAAGGTTGATGACCTAGAAATGCCAAGTTTGCATAGATAAGTCACTAACAGAAATGACTGCTGTGGAGCTGTGCATAAATTGACACTTTATTTTTGATAATAATAGAAAAGTAAAGTCATCATCATCATGTGCTATGCCGGTAAGCGTGGGCGGTCATGTTTTGCCATCTCACTAGATCACCAGTTGTGGATCAGCTCTGTGTTTCTGTCTCAATCATGCCACGTGGCCAAGCCATCCAGGTATTTACTTTTCTGCCTTCCCCTTGCTCTCTTCCCCTCGATCTTGCCAGTAGTCACCAAGCTCTCCAATTTATTTCTTCCCATAACGTGACCAAAAATTTTGACTGTCTACGTCTAATTTCTCTAATCAGTTTACGGTTTTCATTTGTTTCTTGTAGGACTTGGTCATTGGGTTTTCTGTCTGTCCATGGTATTCTTTGCATTTTCCTTAAAAACCACATTTCCACAGCCATCAGATCACTTTCAGCCTGTTTGCTCATTGTCCACGCTTCACATCCATACAAAAGCACAGGTTCTATGTAGCATCTCAACACTTTTTCTCATTGCAAATGACATCATTTTATTGGTCAGTATGTTTTCCATCTTGCAAAATGTCAACTTCACCATGGTGATTCTTGTTCTAATCACTTCAAGTAAAGTAGCCATGCCTAAATGCCACTAAAGCATTCTCTTCTTCTTCTTTTTCTTGTCATTTCCAAATGAAGCGCAGGTCCTCAACAACCCACACTCATCCCATTGTAGATTTGCTCATTGGTTGGTTAGATATTGCAGCTGAAGTATTTTACAGGATAAGGCAGTCAGTCTCTTGCCAACCCTCCTCAGTCATCTTGTAGGATATGCATGATAAGTCACTGACAGATAGAAAAACCAATGAGCAAGTGCTACAAAAAGCAAATGAGGACCATAAACTGATTGGAGAAATTAGACGTAGACAGTCAAAGGGTTTTGGACACATTATAAGAAGAAATTAGAGAAGTTGGTGACAACTGGCAAGATTGAGGAGAAAAGAACAAGTGGAAGGCAGAGAAGTAAATATCTGGATGGTGTGGCCACGTGGCATGGTTGAGACAAGAATACAGAGCTGATCCACGACTCTGGTGATCGTACGAGATGGCGAAACACGACCGCCCTTGCTTACCGGCATGGCACATGATGATGATGCATGGTAAGTTAGTCTTATTATTCCTTGTTTCCCTTATAGACTTCGGTAACACATGGATGCATTAAAGCATTATGAAGATGTTTTATAGTAATGTGAAAAAACCCTACTAGGATCTTTTCCCCAGGACACGCTGGTGTGGTGGGAAACGAGCAGGCGAACATATTGGCAGTCTGCACCACCTGGTGGGGTATTAGTGCATGATAAGGCAGATGTGATCAAGGCCCTTTAGAATTGTATGTTTAATGCAGAATAGCAGTTAGATCATCACGGATTGGAGAGAACTGCGCTTCAAGGAGTGACCAGAGAACCTGGCCGACACTCAGGACTGAGGAAAAGCCAGACACATAATCAGACTTCTACTGGCACCATTAGTATTGGGACTCTTCACTGGCTGTTGTAGATAAGGATGAATCACATATGGCAATGTCCCGAGTGCTGTGATGTCGGTTCTTCTTCTGCGTTCATCCGGAGTTTTTTTTTTCGGATGTGATTGTGTTGTGCCTGTTTATAGCAGAGCTGCGTTCTTGCGCCGTTAGGCTGCAAAATCCTACTTCTGCGGGCATTTGTTGACCGGGTTAACCTTCCCGGGGATGTCAGTTCTGGACTCAACTCAGCTCAACCCTACTAGGAGGGCAGAGAAAGATGTATGTAGAAAGCTAAAACATCCAGGCAACAAATCACAGTATAAGCACCACCAGCTTCATCAAAATAATAATCAACAGTGGGGACTGGAGAGCCATGATCAATGATGTCTGCATCAGACCAGCGGATGTAGAAGAATTTATATAGAGTTGATGGAATAACTAAGCACGTCTGGCTGGTGAAACAGACCTCCCCCCCAGACATGCTCTCACAGTAACTCAGTGAGCATGCTCAGGAAGACAGAGATGTGCTGGGCCAGACGCCAGTTGCTGGAGTCTCTGAGGAGGTCCAAGCTTAAACAAACCAGCTTCATGTTTGTGCCAGGACAAGTGGGTGTAAAAGGAAATTAACAATTTGATAGACCTGTGGACAGGGCTACTGTGAAAAATGGACAAGCAATGAATCGGGCTAATATACTGAATACCCTCAGAGTGGAAAGGCAATGAAATAAATTCAGTGATATGAATCTGCAATTTTCTCCAGACTGCAAGAACATCAAGTCAAAAGAGGTGAAACCAAAAAATAAGCGTTATGTAGAGGGCCAACAAGAATAGTAATCCAACAAAGAATTGATGTCGTCAGCCGCTGCAAGCTGAGGAAGGTGCTAAGCAAGTCATCCAAGCAATTATGGACTGAATGGTCTGATGTGCATTGCGGATGATCTATCATTGAACTAACTAGTTACCATCTAACTAACAGAAGAATCAGGGTCACATTTTAGATGATCAAATAGCAAATGAGTTATATTGTCAGCACCATGTCAATAACATTTACATTACATGTGAAACCTCGAGAGATACTGGTTTACAAACACATGTATTTGAATAAAATACATAGAAAGAGTCCTCACCTTTTAAACTTAGAACCTCCTCACGGCTGTTTGCAGGACTAAATGCCTGATATGAAACAAAGAAGAGAACATTACTGATGAGAACAAGAAGAAGAAAACAGTAACAAAATAAAAAAATACAGTTTTAACAGATGCCACGACCACTTGGCCAGCCATCAAGGATCTAACTTTTTTGTGATATAATACTAAATACTTCTTTGTAGTTCTCTAGGACTTTAATGGTTTTCATTGATTCAGCTTTCTAATACTTCAGTAATTAAGGCAATTATTGCATTTGGCTGTCTATACCTCAGAAAGTTAGAACAGATGAATATGGCATGAGTGGTTGCAACTTGTAGAACTTGGGTGGGTCTATTGTCTTGGCAGGGATGTTCAGAAATGAGAAGGCTTTTACATTGACTTTAAAGGCATGTATAATTGGGACAATGCAGACAGACATAGGAAAACTAATGTGAGCATTAAATGACATTTTGGTGTATATCAACATATCATTTGATGACTTCTCAATTAGTTGCTGAAGTATAAAAGAGGTTGAAATGACTGCACAAAATGATGCTATACCATGGAGCTAAGCTGAGCACAATGGAGACAATCAACATGGACATCATCCACTTCTGCTGGGAGAGATGGAGCACTTGTGGAATTGTCCTGAGTGCAGTGATGCAGATACATCATCAGCATCATCATAATTGCAAGGAAAGAAAAGTATTCGATTGGGACCTGAAGCTGAATTATTTACACATGATCATATAGCAGGTCCATGGTAGAATATTGCTCTGTTCTTGACCCGCTAACAAATTTCATGACTCTTTGCTAGTTTCTCTGCCTCATGTACCCCCACATTTATCTGAAATATCCTGTGTCCATCTGCATGCTGCCTGACCTCTGTCTCATGAACCCTCATGCCACACATGTCTGCACTATTCTGTGTCCATCTGCTTGACCCCTGTCTCATGTACCCTCATCCCCCACATATGTCTGCACTATTCTGTGTCCATCTGCTTGACCTCTGTCTCATGTACCCTCATCCCCCACATATGTCTGCACTATTCTGTGTCCATCTGCTTGACCTCTGTCTCATGAACCCTCATGCCACATATGTCTGCAATATTCTGTGCCCATCTGCTTGACCTCTGTCTCATGTACCCTCTGCCTCTCTCCCAGGAACCATGCCTTCTGTGACTGTTTTTTTCCTACTCACTGTAACATTTAACATGGTCAGAGTATTTCAGTTTTAGAGACAAGATGCTGTTCATGAGTTAACTTTCTTTGACACAAATTCAGATGATTTGGAAGCAGACTGCCTTGCATTGGTTTTCAAACAATGGTATGAGTGATGCTAAATCAGAAGGCAATGATAAACTACTGAATGTGAACACAAAGGGCCAAGAAATGCTGGAGTTGACTGCTATGTTCTGTAGCGGTTATGGAACTAACTTTTCTCTCTCTCAGATGTTCAGATCTGGCAGTATGTCAATATTTTTATTCTTCTTGCTTTACAGTATTCTAAAACATTTTCTGTGATGTATAAGTTCAAAAGCTCTGATTTTCTTCTTTAATGGATGTGAAATGGCCCACGACTCACATGTGTGTGTCACAGCAGTAAAGATGCGTGTTCTAACAAATGTTACTTTCTGTCGTGTGCTGGTGTTGTGCTCTAGGTTCTCAACACTGTTTAAGCTCTGCATTCCAATGACCAGTCTATATCTGACCTCTTGGACCAGCCCCTATTGCTGTTGTTTATGTAGCTCATGCCGGCTTCCTGGCCTAGAGGTTAGCGACTTTTCTCCGTAATCTTGTATACTCTCGAAAGTAACGTGATGTCGGTGAGAATCAGCAGTGGTTCGAATCACATCGGTAACTTACGGGGTATGTGAGCCGGCCGCTCAGAAAGCAATGGCAAACTACTGAGCATAATCTTGCCAAGAAATCAACATACAGCTGAAAGATGCTGATGTTGACAGCGATGTCCTGTAAAGGATATGCACACATTTTTGTATGTCGCTCATGACATTTTCCATTTCTGCATTGTTGAAATTATTTACTTAAAAAATGTGCATGTCCTTCGCAGGTCGTTGCAGTCAACCCTAGCTCATATTGGCTGTTTGCAATTGACTAGGCAATTTTATGCTCAGTAGTTTGCCATTGATTTCTGAATGAGAAGTCACCTTTACGTCCAACTGACCATCAGATGGAACAAACCTACAACGTTGCCATCAGAAGAGAAAGTTTAAGTGTGCTAAATCTCTCAGTTATGCCGACCCCCAATTATTTAGTACATAATAAAATAAAAACAATATTAAGCGTAATACTGCTGTATCTGAGCTAGCTATTTAAGCAGGTTATTTTTAATTTTATTATACTGGAGAAGACATGGTTGTAGTGATTAGTGCACTGATTTACTACCATGGAAATCCAGGACTCAATTCCCCAGATCAGTCTGACTCTAGAATCAGCCGAACATCAAACCAGAGATATTTATCTTGGAAAGTAATGCATCCAACTATTTAATAAGCATACTACCGCCTGTGTGCCAGTTTTGTTACTTTTTACAATTATGACCTTAGCACTCGACCCCAGCTCCTACTGGCCATTTGTGATATACTAGACAATTTTATGTGTGCCAGTTTTGATATTTTGTAAAATGAATGTCCTAAGCAATTTTATGTGTGCCAATTTTGATATTTTGTAAAATGAATGTCCTAAGCACTCAACTCCAGCCCCTATTGGCTGTTTGTGATTTACTGGGCAAATTTATGCACTATAGTTTGCCACTGCGCTTTCTGAGCGAGAAGTCAACATTTAAGTCCATTGGCCTGGCATATGGAATAAACCCGATCACAAAAGAAAGTAAGTTTAAGTGATGAAAATATATGCGTGATGCTATATCTCCAAGATGCATTCATGCCATGTACACAAGCATTTGGTACATTATAATATAGTGCACTCCCCCTGGGAAACCTGTGGCAGCATACTTGCCTGCTGGCCCGATGCTCATGTAATCAAATTCACTTAAGAGGCAGGTTTTAAAAATTATTCTGGACTCTCAGGTTGACCCAGCCTATAATGGGTACCAAGGAATGTTCTGGGAAATAAAGCTGGCCTGCGTGCTACTAACCACATCACCCATCAGTGCTGACTGGTATATACAAGCATGGAGCTAGCAACATACACCCAATACACCTCAAGGTGTGTGAATGGCACACTTGCTTACTTTAATATCCTCCCCTGGGCACTGGGTTGGTGGGTGCTGACAATAAAATACCTAAATCCTGAGGGGGAAACAGGATTAACCCAGGCTTAATCCCTGCCAGTCTACATGTGTGGTCTAATATAGCTTAGTCGACAGATCATCCTCATTGCACATCGAACCATTCAGTCCATAAGTGCTCGGATCCCCTCCTCAGCAAATCCCGCAGCGTGTAGCGGCTCATGACACCAGTTCTGTGTTGGTTTATCAATCTTCTGTGGCTTCCTGCGTAGTGTTCTTGTTTGGCCATGGTTGTAGATTTACAGTCATCACTTGGTTCTCGCAAAAGTCTTACTTCTCATAGAGCATTGAGAATGTCAGCCTGGTCCATGGCGCATCCAACCTCCACAGTAGCCTTACCTGCGAGCTTGTCAGCCTGCTCATTTCCTTGTACTCCCGTATGCCAAGGCACGAAGATGAAACTAATCTTTGCCAGCCGAGGCCGCTCCAGAGACAGAAACCACTCTCTTCGGATCCACCCCATCTCTATCCTCTTGAGCATGCTCATTGAGTTGCTAAGGAAACATGCCCTAGTGAATGTCTGTGTCTCAAGCCATGTTATTGCTTTACTTACTGCCACGACTTCCATAGTCAGGCTACTTGTGGTCTCAACAAATAGCTTCCTGGCTAAATCATGCTATGTTGGAACTCTTCGCTGGCTGCTGAGGATGGAAACGGAGCACTTATGGGAATGCCCCGAATGCTGTGATGTCGATTCCTAAATCAATCAATCAATCAATCAATCATGCTATGTCTTTTGGCAGATGTGAAATTCTAGCAACGCACCTAAACACACTGTCGGATTCTGAGCTTAGTGAGGGAAAGGAGGGATCTGCAATACAGTTCCCATGCAGATGACACTCTGATACCAGACAGGGAGAAAAGACTACATGCCCCTCACTTCTATAGATAGATGCAAGCCCTTTTCATGGCTAAGACAATCTGACAGCCAACAGAGTTAAAAGCTCAGTCTTCTTGAGGATTCACAACCAACCAATCTCTTAAACCTCTGGTGTGCTGCTGCCAAGGTACTGGGTCCAACCCCTACACTGGTCAGTTGGATTAAAATGATAACTTCTCATCCTTGACTTCGGGATGTAAATTACAAGTACCTCAGAAGTTGGGGTGGGTTCACCTGGTGGTGAGGGGCACTGAAAATAGAGAAAGCTAATCCACACACACAAATCAGTCCAGTGCACTCACTAGTAGCAGCACATGTATGGACTACGCTTGAAATCAAAGAAAGCAAACAAAAAAATAACACAAAAACCAACCAACCAACTAGAAACATGTCTTGCACTTTTAAACAAAATGAAGTATGTAGACTCACTTGAAGCTGCTGTATTAATTTAGCAATGGGTTTTGCACCATGCACTTCACAACTTTTCTTGTATGCAGACACCAATTCATTTGTTGTCCATGCAGGTGCTTTATGAGAAAATAATAAATATAAAATAAGTAGAGACATGTACAGAAAAGTATGAACAGTCAAATCTTTGACTATATGTTATTTCTATTACTTATTCACTGATACATGACTATGTTTACATACACACCAAGTCTCATACATACCTAGACATATAATCCAAACTATTTATACAAATGAACAAACACACTTTCTAATACAGACTTAATAAAAACTGTGATATCTGTAATGTATTATCCACATAATGTACGATTCACATAACACACAAGAACATGATTACATAAAAAATGACCAAACCATCAAAGTCAACACAGATTGAAACTAAGTAAATTGTAAACAAAAAAAAATAAATGAAACATATTATTATTAATAATGACTGTAAGGGAGAGAATCAAGCTAGAAAAGATTAGTCATCCACACTGCACAACACAAACAACAACAAGAAAACAATACACAGATAAAATGGAAATGATACTATAGTGCTACTTTAAGGCATAATATTATGGAATCACGTAAAGTAAAAATAAACAGAATGAATTAGATATGTGATACTTAACTCAGTGGCATGGTTTTATCAGCCAGTATCTTTCTATAGGTTTCATGGAATGTAAATGAGCATGGCGTGGTGCAGACAATATCACCCCTTATTTGCTATTTGATGAGAAAATATTTCCTTCATTCTTTTGTTTGTTAGTTAGCAGACAGATCATCCTCAATGCACATCAAACCATAAGTACTCAGATCTCTTCATCAGTATCTCCCTCAGCATGTAGCAGCTGACGCACCAGTTCTCTATTGGTTTATTCTTCTTTGATCCCCTAAATAGCCTTTTTCTTTAGCTTGCCTAGTTGACATTGACTCTGAGGTAGGTATGTAAATAAAGCATTTCTTAATTAAACAAACTGTGAATGAAAAGTGAGGTAATGAATGAAAACAACTTTCTGCAAAATATTTTGAGCAGTAAGACAATAAAATGCTAGAAAGCAATGCTGCCAAGCATGAATGAGGAAGAAAATGGTTTAAAATAGTTTAATTGAGGAGTTAATGTCAGAAGATGACCTAGATAAAGGTAATTAGTAAATTAGGCTCATATGATGGAGAGAGAGAGAGAGAGAGAGAGAGTGCTGGCGAATCCATCACAACTGACCTTTGATATGGCAACTCATTATTTGATTTGACAAGTAAAAAAGTTAGTTGCATATCCTTTATGGACGTAGCAATCAACCCCAGCTTTTTTGGCTGTTGTGATTCCTGGGCAAGTTTACGTTCAGTAGTTTACCATTGCTTTCTGAACGACCGGCACCCATACCATTTCATTAAAAAAAACCAAAGCAGCTATGTTTCGAACGTAGTATACAGGATTATGAATTGCGTCCGTAACCCTTTCGCCACGGAGCCGATCTGACCCTACCAATCGAAGAAGTAATATTTAAATTAAACTTACCAAGTTTCCATGGGTCATGTGGATCCAAATAACCAGAAATAAATGTATCCTTTGGAAAAGTAACTCCTTTCTTCTTTTTGACATATGGCATTTGTACTGTACCTGCAGTACCATTAACAAGACTTCTGTGTGCATTTACATCTTCATTGTTATCACTGTCATCAGATTCATCACCGAAACTTCTCCCATCTTCAACTACACCAGTGCTAGGTGATTCTGCCAACGTCCTCTTATTTAAAAGATCTAACTGAACACTCTTTTGACTCATGTTTTCACCGGAATTATCATCTTCATCATTGATGGCATTTTCATTATCGTCAACCACCAAGTCGGCAGTGTTGTTATTGTTAACATGTTCCACCTGTGCAGACGTGTTATCACTTTTATTATGTAACAAGGATGGCTGTAAGAAACTTTTACTAAACGAATGCTGCTTCTTGCTTATATCATCAACCCTGTTTATACCTCCAAAGCCATTCTTCCACACTCTGTCTGCACCGCCACTAACGGCAACGGTGCTGCTTCCACTGCCACTGTGGTGATCATAATCATCAGCTGATTTAGTAGACAAATGACTAAAAAATTCATGAAAAAGACCTAAACTTGCTGCTTCGCCATCAAATTCAGCCATAACGCATCAGCTAAACATTAAAGTCATTTGCGCAAAGCCTCGAACAAACATCCAAACAACCCATTTTTGTGCTAAACAACCTGTATTACTAATAGGAGAAACAAACCACACAATCTACGAAACGGCTGCCATTTAACTTGATACGCCTGCGTCAAATGACTTCCTGTTACTGTTTTGTTAAACCGTAATTGATTGGTAAATTGGTTAGCCAATCAACAAGCACATCAGTTCTTGTGATGGCCGCGGGGGGGGCAAATTTAGTTTAGTTGAAAAACCGTTCTCTGTTTGTGGAAGGATCTTTCCCATCATGATCAAAGTTTACCCGATCATGGTCAGTTTCTTCGCATAGGAAATGATGAAGATTCAGGTTGATAACGGGAGTTCCTCATAATAAGACCTGCCTATCAGGGGACAAGCGTAACCTTGAGGTTAAGTGTCCTACTGCCGCAAAAGTCGTTGGAAGCTCGTTTCCTGTTAGGGGTAACAGAACAGTTGAAGTGACAGTGATTTTTGAGTATATGATATGGGTTGAAATACAGAGATGAGATAGTGATGTCCTATGGACAAATGGCAGGTTGTGTGTTGTTTATGTGTTTCATCAACCAACTAGGTATGGGCTTGGGGTGTCAATGTCTTCAATCATGATGTTTAGAAAGGGGTGTTTGCACTTGGGCATCTCTTCTGTATTCCAACCCATATTTAATATTATTATATTTGTATAATAATTTATTATATGAATTTATTGTAAATTACACTAATTTTATTAATCTTCAACATTGCCTCCCTGTTCTCACTGATAGCACTGCTTCCCTGCCCCACACATGGAATCAGATGCAAGATTAATCAGGGGTCTAGTCATATTTAATGTTTGAAATCTATAGCCTGGTGAAGGGGTTAAGGGCTCTGATGACTGTTCGTAATCCCAAATACCCACTTATGAAACACGGCTGCGCGAGATTCGGCAACAATTGTGTCATGTTGGTTTCTTATGGATGTAAAACTTGCCAAGACATCAACAGCAGCTGAAAAATGCTGGTATTGACTGCAATGTCCTGTAAATAGGATATGCACACACAAAAAAGTCTACAGACTGGCATGTGTGATATAAGGATTTGGTACTGCTCCTATTTCTTGTCTGCTCCATGTCTCACATTCTCTTTTGTCATACATGTCTAAACAAATGTTTGCACACAGAACACTATATAACAAAGCAACAGCTGATGAACACATGTCTGTATCTTTACATGTTTGAAGACAAGGAACCCATTTGCCACTGGATCAAAAACAACCTTAGCAATAACCAAAATTGTAGTTAATCTTATCTGAAAGGAAATTGAAATATTTTGGTTACTTGAAACGTCATGAAAAATTGGAGAGAGCAATAATGGAGGGGTTATATGCCCCGGAAGAGAGAAAGAGGAAGGCCAAAGATGGGTACAGGATGTGGCAGATGATCTTCAGATGGGTGTATCGGACGTGGGACATCTTGCTTATGATCAAGAAGTTTCCCGGAAGGTTGTTATGGGAGCGAGGTTCTGCAAAGGACATACTGCAGAATGAATGAATGATATCTTATCCATAAATATGAGTGTATGAAAGTTTTAGCCATTAGCAACTTTGTTAAGGGGGAAAGGTCTTAGACATTTTTAACATCTATTTTCCTCCCTCATCATCTAGTGGCCTATGTTGTTCAGAACCTAACCCCCCATGCCTTCTGTAATTTCTCTCTATCATAAATCAGATGTCCTGCTTCTGCTGCTGTCATGTGTAAATTACCTATAATGTTCTGAATCCATTTACATGACAGTGTTTCGCTTCTCCACGTCCCTGGTACATGATTATCATCAAGATTTTCATGTCTTTTTTTACGTGTCCATAATATTTCATTTTCTTCACATTTGTTTGTCCTAATCAATCCTCTTCAGTACTGAGATCTTGCTGGATATATCTGTCTGTTCAACTTTCCAGATCTTGCTGAATCAATCAATCAATCATGTGCCATGCCGGAAAGCATGGGCCGTCATAACTCGCCATTTCACTCGATCACCAGAGTCGTGGATCAGCTCAGTGTTCCTGTCTCGTCCATGCCATGTGGCCAAGCCATCCAGGTATTTTCCTCTCGGTCTTCCTCTTGGTCTGTTCCCTTCGATCTTGCCAGTTGTCACAAAGTTCTCCAATCCATTTCTTCTCATAACATGTCCAAAAAATGTTGACTGTCTACGTCTAATTTCTCTAATAATTTACAATTGTCATTTGTCTCCTGTAGTACTTGGTCATTGGTTTTCTGTCTGTCCATGGTATTCTTTGCATTTTCCTCAGAAACCACATTTCTGCAGCCATCAGATGTTTTTCAACTTGACTGCTCATTGTCAAAGTTTCACATCCAAACAAAAGAATAGGCTCTATGTATCTCCTGCTGGATAGAAAGATCTATCTATTCTCCTTTCCAGATCTTGCTGGATAGATCTGTCTGTTCTCCTTTCCAGATCTTGCTGGATATGTCTGTCTGTTCTCCTTTCATGAACTTGCTGGATGGATCCGTCTTTCTCCTTTCCAGATCTTGGTTGATAGATCTGTCTGTTCTACTTTCATGATCTTGCTGGATAGATCTGTCTGTTCTCCTTTCCAGATCTTGCTGGATAGATCTGTCTGTCCTCCTTTTCATCTAATGCGTTTTAATACTGCTTGTCCATGCAGTGCTGTCATGATTTCAAGAGATGTGGTTTTGGAAACAAATGTTGTGAATACCTTGAACAATCAGAGTAACTAATAATGATTGCCTAGAAGAAGCTAATGAAAGTAGAACATTATACTATACGCACCTTTAAGAAAGAGATTGTGTTCTTCAGTCATTTTATGAAAAGAGAGGTTTTGGAGAACATCATGACCACTGGACAGATTGACAGTAGAATAGGCAGAGAAATGACGCTTGATAGTGTATAATAGTGGCATGGTGTGGATGATCATCCTTCTTCATATCTAGTGATTTCTAACAGCATGTATCAACTTATGCGCTGACACCCTTTCATGCCATGGCAATGTTGTCCATAAGTTTTTCTTAGTGAATTCTTCTTTCTATCTTTCCACAAGTATTTCCAGTTTTAACAAAATGTTCTCGTTTTTGTCTTCTAGTAATGTGGCCAACAAATAATGACTTCCTCTTTATGTTTGTGATAAGCTGTCTTTGTGTCGTAGACTCTTTTAAAATATTCAGTTGACTCAGTTTGGCTATTCAAGTTATTTTCAGCATACTTCTGTAACACCACATCGCTGAAGCATCTAGGGAAGCTTTTGCTTGTTTACTAATTGCCCAGAATTCACAGTTCAAACTGATTCCATGTAACTTGCAAGAATTATTTTTCTAACCTCCAGTTACAAGGATGTATTGCATAAGATGTTCTTCATTTTATAAAATGCAGTTTTTGCTCATCCTATTATGTTCTTTATCTTGGTGATACACCTTCTATCTGATATTATCCTGAACAACTGTGTGTAGCTAAAATGTGTAAAGTGCTTAAGTATTCATAGATAATGAAGACATTTACATACATCACTTTGCATTATAAACATACATCTTTTTCATATTTTAAGTACTTCAGTATTCAAAGAGTATGAAGTAGTTTACACACAGTTGTTTGCATTTAATGTCATTATTATTCATTTTTCTTATATGTTTATTTAAAATGTGTAGGTCCCTAAAGGTTGCTTGGAGTTTTGAAGCTGTGAACCATGCCCTACGGAGTACACTCTGTAAATGGTAAGTATTCTTCTTGACCCCCTTTGTCCGTTCGCCCTGCTCGACCCTCCTAATCACGTGGCCTCCTCCTCGCAATTCTATTGGCCACTATCTTTAGCCCGTTACCGGTGTCTTTTCCCTTATCACTCTCCGTACTTATTTATCACTATTAATGTTTCAACAATCTATGTTGCTGTTAACCAGGTCTTAAGTAATCTGACTCATGGCATATGCCCCCCGCAATTTCAAAAATGTTCTACATTTTTGGGTTCTTCCTTATCTCTACACTTGACATGAGTCAGCTTGGTCGCACATGCCTGTCCCTGGTCGCACATATCTGTCTACTGCCTCATGCCTTTGAGCTTGCTTCTCAGTTCCCTTTAACTTCCCTCTGTGTTACATTGATATTCTGCCATACCTTCACACAAATTATAATGTCGGACACGAATATCCGTCTATTCCCAAATAGACCTCGTGTGGCCTCAACCCCCTTTGTATTCGGCAAGTTGAGGACCAACCTACTATGAGTCCCAATGTCCCACCCCGGACATTCCCATAAGGTTCCTCATTTATACCTCAGTACAAGCAACTGACACCCTCCCCAGCCCTTAAGCCCTGGGTGCAGGAACGTGTGTATTGCAGACATATCAATTTCACCCATATTTTGTTTAAGCTCTTTCTTGCTCCTGAGTAGTCTATGCTACGACTGTGGATCTCTTTGGTGCGAGTACCTATGACTCTTGTATATGTCTTGTCAACGTGTGTGCGTGGTTGGCTGCCATTAGTTACTTGTGCTCTGTGGCTATCTCTTCCCTTTATTTGCCTTCTGTTTATCCCTGGTGTTCTTGCTACTAACTTTTTCCTTGTCGTGTTCCTAATACCATGACCCTTATATACCTTGATATACATCTACTACCATGCCGAAGCACTACATGTTAACATATTATATGTACAAAGTACTACCACTTGGTACTATTATCAATGGTACTGCTAATAATCCTACTACACTATTCTTGTATCCTTTCCTTCAATTTCACTTGTACTCTGTTCTCTCTCTCTCATTTCCTCTCTTCATCCTTTCATCGTTTGTCTTTCTCTCTCTCTCTCTCTCTCTCTTTTTTTTTTTTTTTTTTTTTTTTTTTTTTTTTTTTAAATAGTGTTTAATTTTTTATTCTGTACTCTGTCTTACAACACGCATACTCGAACCTCAAATGTTCCGTCTATGCCCGTACGCTTCCTGTATACCGGTGTGCAAGTATCCCAGTTGTGTTCAAATTGATTCTCATTCGCACAAATTCCTACTCTCAGTCTTCTCGTCCCCTTTCTCTCACTTCACTGTCACTCAACCTATTCTTATGTTATGTATCTGTTACCACCATCAGCTAAATTTCTCCTACCTATTGTACATGTTTGTCTCTCCAATATACAATATTGTCACAAAACCTGAATAATATATACAACTAGCTGACCCTGCCCGGCTTCGCCCAGACCCTGGTGGGGAGCATCTCATTTAATTCATATAAGTAGTCATATAAGTTCTCGTTCCCGTTACCGACTGTCTGTCTGTCTGTCTGTCTGTCTGTCTGTCTGTCTGTCTGTCTGTCTGTCTGTCTGACCCGGCCCGGCATTTCCCAGCTCCTGATGTGGAGCATCTCATTTAATTCATATAAGTAGTCATATAAGTTCCCGTTCCCGACTGTCTATCTGTCTGTCTATCTGTCTGCCTGACCCTGTCCGGCTTCATTAAATTCATACAACAAAAAAAGTAACTTAAAAGAACGTTCTTCTACACACCATCCATTATTTTTAATGAAAACTCTTTCTAATCACCTGCATGACTACAGTAACTTCTTAAGCAAAAAAAGATGAGTTACAATGTTATGCATTGTGCATCATTTTTATGAAAACTTTGAAAATGCCTTACAGATTGTATCATTATTTATTATAACTCATATGCCGGTACATAACTATGGACAAAGAGTTTATAAATCTTTGAAAACGATGCCACAATATGACTATAAGTTATACAGAAAAGTTATGCCCCTTGAAATAACTTTTACAGAGTTAGGTCCCCTGAAATATATGAAATTATGATGAAAAATGAAAAATGAAATAATACTGAGTAAGCAGGCGATTTCACACTAACAAAATATCACAGTTGTCAGCTCTGGAATGAAAGGAAGGCGTGTAGAAAATTTCATCTCAATCGGATGGGCCGTTCGCGAACAAATAAAGGCCATACGGACAGAGATACATAAATACATACAGAGATACATACGCACAAGTCTTTTTTATATATAAGATTGGACTCACATGTAATATTGCAAGCACTGTTCAAACTTTCACTCGCCCATCATTATCATCTCTGTGACAATATGTATTAATGGTAGTAATGTCTCATTTACCTTCTTCTTCTTTTCCTTTTATGTTATGGGTGTCATCTGTGATGTATCGTGGTTTTAGACCCACTGTCAACCTTCCTGCTCTAGTAGATGTCGATTCTTCTTTTTTCCCTTTGCGATCATTCATCAGTTTCTACCGACATTCATTTTATACGTTGTGTTACAATCAGGTAATAGTACAATCAATATTGTTACAATTACTATTACCATTACATGCATATTGATTACAAATATACATGGCATGATGATCATGATCATAAGAATGTACTGATGTCTATGTATGTAATTACAGCCATTAAAATGATATTTATCTCTATCTATGTGTATTATGAGTTTTGTTTATTGAATGATAGTGAATGTTACTAACTATTACTCCCTTGGTTGGTTCTGGCTGGTATCTGTCTTCGCTGACTGTATCTTCTACCCATCAGATTCCCAATCTTCACTTGTGTCTGTCTGTCTCAGCCTCTTCAGTCAGCTAATGAGGTAGCATCTTTGAGGTACCTTTGACACTATCTCTTCTGCTCAGTCATTTACACCACTTAACTATCTGAAATCAATAACAGCCTTGGGTGTATATATATCCATACAGACATATGCATATTTACATTCACAATTGCATATTATGTTACCGCAATCATATCACATTTCCTACATTGACATGTTATCATGGTCAGTACCACAACGTGCTAACCACTGGACCAGTCACCTTGTATGAACGCATGGTTTCCTAGATGATAGTCTTACCGTATGCCACATTGTACTATCGGGATTTGGTCCCTAATCTGCCTAGATCATTTTGTCATATAGTCGGTGTAACGTTTCTTAGGCCATGTTATTGCTAGCATTCACAGACTTCATCTATATATTTTAACTGCACCATTACACATCTTTATTGTTTTTACCTCTGATGACTTTACCGTATCATCATGTCACTGCAATCAACATTATACTTATCAATGCATTAATTCTACTACAACAATTATATCTACACCAATCATATACATATATCCTTTATACACTCTGTACAGTATCTACAATATACATATCACAAGATAAGAGTGTTTCACGTTGGTATATGTGATGTTATCTTGTCAGTGGCACTGATGATGTGTTACTATTTTTAAACCTAAAATTTCTGTTTGATGTTATTGTTTTTTCCACTGTCTGCTGAAACAAGTCAGTATATGTTGTAACGAGCATCTGATGTGTCTTGAATGGTGGCGTACTGTCAGATGTTAGTATTAAGCTTTCTGTGTATTCCGACGTACAATCTTGTTTTTCAAGTATATGTTTTATTCTTGCAGTTACTGTTTTCAACATGTGATGCAGTGTCTGGTTTTCTATAACAATAGTAGTCATCCACATGTTGAATGCTACCAACAGTCTGATGAACTTTGCCAATGTATCGCAAGATTGCTCTTCTATTAAGTCATCCCTTGTTGGTGTGACTGTTGGCTGTTCATGTGTCAGTGGTCTATCTGTCTCTTTGTCAGTAACTTTTTCTCTGTGGTTAGTTACTGATTGCCTGTCATCTTGTTGACAGTTTTTCTCACAAGTATTTTCTATCAGTTGTTTGTTGCTTTTCTCTATCTGTATGTCTGAGGCTCTTACATCTGTTCGTTTGCACAATTTACATGATCGGACATGGCTTCTGATGTCCTTCTCACAGCCTGGCCAGTAGAACCCAGATAATAATCTCTTTCTAGTCTTGGCCAAACTCATATGGTCTGCACTCGGGGCGATGTGTGCCCGTTCCAGAGCGTTACTGCGCTCTCTCACTGGCAGTACCCTTTGTAAGATACCTGTTGCATCTTTCGTGTATTCTCTCATGAGAATTTCATTCCTCATTACAAATGAACACTTGCCTAATTTCGATTGTTTCGGTGGGCAGTTTGCCCGCTGAAAACAAGTTCGCAGTGTCTTGTCGTCTCTTTGTTGCTTTGCACGGTCTTCGGTTTGGATGTCTGGTACCCGTCTAGTGTCTGTCTGATCAGCCCGAGGTATGACCACGTTATCTTCTTTCTTGTCTTTCTTAATATGCTGTCTGGAGTCTGTATTCTCCCGTGTCATTTTACCATTCCATCTTTGGGCTTCATCTTCTGTACACTCTGTCACTCCAGGTATGTTACCTATCATTAGTCCTGCAAGTGGACTAGGTAGCACTGCTACTCGTATTCTCCCTTCATAGTACGGGCAGGATATATGCACCCATGCTATAGCATACTTTTCTTTTGTACCACCAAAGGTACTGCACGTCACGCTCTCTCCCGTGTAGTCGCTACTCCTTACCAGGCTATGATCTACACCAGCTATTGACGACCCTGTATTCCTAACGCAGGTGGTCAACTTCCCGTTCACGTGTGCTTTGTGGGATTTTAAAGTCCCGCTATGAATACTGCTAGCATTCGACTTCCGTGTAGGCACTATTTGACTATACGCAGGGTTACCGATTCGTTGTCTTTTATGTCTGTCTGTTGCTATGTATCCTAAGTTTGTTTTTTGGTCATGTTCTTCTTTAGTCACTCGTCTCAGTCCACACTCTCTGGCTACGTGGTCCAAGCTGTTACAGACCCAACATTTTCGACTGCTTATGTAGTCTGTGTACCTATCGACTCTATTGGACGGACGGTTTCTGATGTCCGAGTCGTGCTTAGGGTTTCTGTCGCCTATTTTATGAGACTCTTGTTGGCGACCACCATATGCCCATTCACTTACTGGTTCTAATCGAGTTACCTTAGCTGGTCTCTGTAGAGCTGGTCTATATTGAGTAGTTCGGTGATCTCTACTCTTGGGTCTATTCTGTTGGTCTTTACCTTGGTTCTCCTTACGTTTCTGAAGTTCTGTCCTAAGCTCTTTCACTGTCAACCCACATCTTCCACCTAAAGCTATGAAATCTGCTCGGTGATCTTTACTCTTGGGTCTACTCTGCTGGTCGTTACCTTGGTTATTGTTCCGTTTCTGCAGTTCTGTCTTGAGCTCTGTCACTGTCAACCCACACCTCACACCTAAATCTATGAAGTCCGACCATGTAGGCATGGTTATATGATGTCACTACTGCGTGGTATACCTATTACTATCTGTACACGCAGACCCCTCAAGTGTTGCTGATCTTATTTTGGTAACCTGTAACAGAAAAAGATTAACTAACCACCATCATCCCTGTGGAAGCACAATCTAATTCATCAGGCTGATTGCACAATACCATACAAAGGTGTCTAATAGCTCTCTGTAATTGAGCAGTACACATAGAAAATTAATTGGAATTAACTTGCCCTGTATATATCCAGCGATGTTTCCAGTGGCTTGATCCTGATGCTCGGTTCACTTCCGCTTGCTTCCGGGCTTGATCCAAATCAGCGTGGCCGTCCACGTTTCACTCACAGGTCGACAAGGATACGCTTGGTCGTCAGGTGCAGCTCCACATCAATGGTGTAGATACCTCATAGTGTACTAATAACTGTCATGGAACACATTTCTGGAACAGATACTAGTTTTGACATAATTAGTCTATGCCAGCATTCTAATGCATGCAGACCCCTGAATACGGCTTCACAGTGTAATTCTTGTGGCAAGATGCCATAATGTTTCTGTATTTCTATTTTCCGGGATTTCCTAATATTAAAGTGTTGTCGCTCATGCACAACGCCAAGTTAATCAGAAATTATAACGTTGAGTATCGACGTATGTTCTGTTGTTTGTATTGCTGCTACTCATCTTCTTAGCTTTAGCAGAATTGGCGCTGACTGCTCCATTGTACTTTGCACCATGAATGCTAACTTCAATGATGATACCTCACTTTGAAACCATCACCTGAATCAAGTTGCCCCATATTCTTACTTATGCTCTTCAATGTTTAATACAACCGATTACTTTCCTGAGCTGTTGAACCTCGCTTACTGCGGGTTACTTTCTTGTACATAAGCTCAAGCGTCCTATGTTCCACACCTAGCCATGGTTTTCTGTTATCTATAATCCATGCGCGTGTGCTATTATCTTGCTGGTGTACATAGCCTTAACTGTTTATGGTTAATTGAAAAATCTGTAGCTGACAATACATACATACTTGTTCACTACCATACTAACCATTGCCTCAATTTTGCCGAGTTCTTTCGAAGGACGAATGCCCCCACGTTGCCAACGAGCCCTTTCTGACGTAACTAGGGGTATTGAGATGCGGCTACGTTGACACTCTTTATGAATTACACACTGATACACCGTGAACACAACTCGTCACCACCGAGTGATAGAATGGCATCATGTATTGTTTCTATGCGACACAATCACTGGGATATTCAAAAGTACATGTACACCCACGCCATTTGTTTACACACTGATTGTAGTACGTCCTGCTATCCAGGCTATCTAATCAACTACAATGGTCTACACATACACTCTTCTACCCTACTTACAGTCCTGTTACACATGGTCGCATGGCGCCTACATTCACAGGCCGGCAACCTCTGCCCACGGCACACGACTCGACTCCGTGCTGTAACATGTCCACCCGCCTGGTCGCGGCAACACTATTCTCATCAATCGGGACACGCTTGAAATATCTAGCGTACACTCATTTACTTGTCGTCGACGATTCTCGGCGTTTCATCGCCACAAGGGATATTCAGTTCTCAGCCGACACACTTCTCTGCTTTCGTGATCTGTCTGTCATGGCTTCCCAACTCCGACTGACCCCCTTTGTCCGTTCGCCCTGCTCGACCCTCCTAATCACGTGGCCTCCTCCTCGCAATTCTATTGGCCACTATCTTTAGCCCGTTACCGGTGTCTTTTCCCTTATCACTCTCCGTACTTATTTATCACTATTAATGTTTCAACAATCTATGTTGCTGTTAACCAGGTCTTAAGTAATCTGACTCATGGCATTCAGCCATATGTTGTCTATAAAATGTTTGCTTCACGCACTTACTTTCACATCATTCGCACTGCGAGCGCTAACAAGTCAAGTCGCCTTATTCAGTCAAGAAGCCTGATACGCGGGAAAATGTCACGTTGAAAGTCCAACAACAAGAAACACGCGGTAGCCAAGATGTGCAGCATGGGAGCCGACAAGAAGAAGAACAACGTGGAGAGCCTACTTGCTAGCCGCATCAAAGAGCCTGATACTACAGCTTTTACTGACGCCACCACGGGGGAGAAGATCGACAGCTCAACTCAGACAAGAATCAAGACAACAGAGAAGAAGGAGGAGAAAGACACCAGAGCGGGGAACACCGACTCAAAAACAGGCCGATGGGTTGTCAAGCGGATCCAAGTGGAGCTGACAGATGAAGAAATCCTGAAGCAGCTACGAGAAGAGAATCTTCACATCCAATTCTTGAAGGCGGAGCGGCTCCTCACCTACTCCAAGATACCTACAACATTGGCAGTGGTGACGTCGGAGGGCAGCGAAATGCTGACCACAGTATCAATCAACAAGAGAATGCAGCAACCAGAGAGATTCATCCCAAGAATCACTCAATGTTCCAGATATCAGAAGGCCGGCCACAGCAGAGCAACGTGTCGCAGTAACACGGAAATCTGTCGATATTGCGCCGCTCACCACGCCTTCAAGGAGTGTCCGCTGGCCAAGCTGGACACGGGCTTCCGAGCATCCAACAACAAAAGAAAGTGTGCCAACTGCCTGGGCAAACATGGAGCAAGATACCTGGGCTGTACGTACCTGCAAAGACACAGAGACGTCTTAAAGATAGCCATCATCACAAAGACACCATTCAAGGAAGCAATGCTGAGGGGCAAGACAGCCACGGGTATAGCACAAGCTGAAAGAGATCAACTCCAAAAACAGATAGACGAGTTGAAGAGACAAGTCAAGGCACTGCTGACGCCGACCCCGAATAACGACAACGAAAAACTACTGGCGGAAATGAAGGAGATTCAGAAAAACATCAAGCAAGAAGTAGAACATATGGCACTGATTAAGAAGGAGAACGAAGAGATCCTACAAACCATTAAATCAGAGCGAGAACTACAGAAAGCTGAAATGGAAATACTCAGAAATAAAACAACAGAAGCAGATCAAGGAATTACAGAGAAATCGCAGGATGAAAACCAAGAGACCGAGTCTGAACCGCAAGCGAAAACCAGCAGCCCAACCACGACGACGCCCGAAACACACAAAGGGAAGCCAATATCCCACCAGACATCCGAAGAAAACCGAGATGAGCACCCTGGCGTCGGCAAAGAGAACGTCCAGAGGCCAGGAATATTGTTCCCTGAGATAACGAGGCAATACGAACTCAAATGCGAGGAATACAGAAAGTGCATGGAAGAAAAAGAAAAGAAGTACAAGAAACTCAACAGGAAACCAATGCCCTGCAATACCGCCACAATGCCAGATATAAAACTCGCAGATGAATACACATGGCAATACTACTTTGAAGACGGAGAAATCATCCCATGGCTGAGCTTGGAGGAAGCAAGCAAAAGACAGCAAGAACTCAAACGTGGGAAGCGGACTGAAAGAAAGCGCAAGGAGGCATATCACATCGAAAAGCTTCTACAGTTACTTCACAATTGAGAAGACAAAAATACCAAATAAAAAGTCCTTTTAAGGACTGCAACCAGTCAAGCCAGGAGCCTGCGCCAACAAAGAAAACCACAAGAGGAAACATGCACAAAGGACAGCCGCCGACCGATCCCCCAGCTTACGATGCATGGAGTTGGATAACGAAAAGTCCTTATAAGGACTGCAGCCAGACGAGCCAGGAGCCTACACCAACAAAGAAAACCACAAGAACAAACGAGCACAAAGGATAGCCGCCGACCGATCCCCCAGCTGACGTCCCAGACACAAACGATACATAATCAGTCCAAGATAGGACTCACAAGACAAGAATTAGGGTGAATAAACCCACAAAAACACGGACCTCAACAATAACCACAGCTGATGAAGCAGGTTGAACGAGGCCGAATTTGGAATTTTTGTTTTTGAAAATTGGAATTGGAATTGGAACTTACTTTCATCAAGTGTTCGTCTCCTCATATATTCTTGCTATTAAAATTGTAAAATAGTTCAAAACCTCCATAGCACTAGCAATGATTCCAACATAAGTAGAACAGAATCACACATGACTTAAACATTATTTGTTAGTGGTGTTCTCATTTTGAAAGTTAGTCTGGGTACTGGTGAGCTTGACCTCATTATCATGTAGCTGGTCTTTGCAGAACTTCGCTTTCTCTTTGGTGTGCCAAAAAGCCTCATGATCTTTTGTTATTTCTCTCATCTCAGATACTCTCTCCGGCTCCGTGGCGAATGGGTTACGGACACGGTTCGTGATCCCACATACCCGCGTTCGAAACACAGCTGCGCGTGATTTGACATCATACCACGTTGCGTTGTTTTTTTTAAATGAAATGGTATGGGTGTCGGTCGTTCAGACAGCAATGGCAAACTAGTGAATGTAAACTTGCCAAGAGATCACAACAGCAAAAAATGCTGGTGTTGACTGCAATGTCCTGTAAAGGATATGCAACTAACTTGTTAACAGGCAGCCTCTTGCCCAAGGTGTCTGGAATCTCCTGTGTCCATCTTCATGCTGGTTGACCCCTGTCAACCATGCCTTCCATCAATGTTCTCTCCAAGCTGCTGTTATATTTAATAGGGCCAAAGTATTTTAGTTTCCCATACATGATACTGTTTATGTTCAGGTCTTGTAGAATATCAGTATTTTTCTTCTTCTCTTTTTCATATCCAACTGCTGAGGGATTTTTGACAGGTTTAGCATGCACACATAATTTCCATTTTTATCCTTACCTGAGAAGGGTAGGCAAAGGGTAAAGGAGGAGAGTTTGGTGGTTATGAACAAACCAGCGATTCCCATTACCCATATGTTGTAGTAATTAATTACAGTTTAAAAGTAAGAGGATTACGCTAATTGCACTGTGTTTTATCCCATATTGCTTGGTCTCTGTCTGCATGGCAGCCTGTTGAAAGCATCTTACAGGGCGGGAACTCTGTAATTTCAGCGATTACCCCCATCAATGAACCTTCAGAGTGCAAGCCCAATGGCTTGACCACTCTACCTCAGAGACACTGTAGTGAACAAATTTGGAGGTTATCTTTCATGTTTAAAGTAGGTTACGAGTTAGTTGTATATCCTTTACAGGACGTGGCAGTCAACTCCAGTGTTTTTATTTTTTGCTGTTTGTGATTTCTTTGCAAATTTACATTAAGTAGTTTGACATTGCTTTCTGTAAGACCAGCACTCATACCATTTTGAATGCCGTATGTGAGATTACGAATTGCATTCGTAACTCCTTCGCAACAGAACCGGTTTAGCAAGGTACATTGACAAATTTACAACACCATTATGTGAACTTAACTGCAGTCTTTGTGAATATTCACAAAGATTGCAGTTACGTTCACTGCATAGTTAGTTAGTTAGTTAGTCGCGGTTCCAACTTCACAGCAACGGGTCGTCCCCATTATGCTCCGTTCCTGTGCCAGTGAATATCACATAAAATGCTCCTCACTGCCCAATGTGAAAAGTGGAAAAGACAGGAGTCTTGACAAACAACAGCCTACACAGATACACTGTGCATAATGCCGCCGCCAGAATGTCAACACAATAGTCCCCCACG
This sequence comes from Cepaea hortensis, assembly GCA_963921405.1. Classification (NCBI taxonomy): domain Eukaryota; kingdom Metazoa; phylum Mollusca; class Gastropoda; order Stylommatophora; family Helicidae; genus Cepaea; species Cepaea hortensis. The sequence goes on along the minus strand of OY992894.1, from coordinate 77,531,745 downwards.
AAACATCCAGTTTATCTCTGATGGAATCGGCAGTCATTTTCCCATCTGGATGTTTCCTAGATGTTCACCCACACAGTCCACGAAAATACAGTTCATCGTCGATGGTAGTGGCAGTCAACCAGAAGCCCAGCAGCCATGCATTTCTGCATAAGACAAAAACCGGTCAACTCTGAAACATAGCCAGCTGTCATCGCTCCGAACATGCAGTCACGTTCCAAAAAACATTGGGCAGATTCAAAAGCATTTCACACGAAGCTCACAGCTCACAGTGTCGCGCCACGCACTCACTCAGTAGCAGGGCGACGGAACCATCAAGCCTCCTTAGTCGCCTCTTACGACATGCGTGGTAGGCTGCAGTGTTGCTATTCTTTGCTTCCCTTATGGGCCCCAGCAACACACGGGAGGTTCGCTGCATAATTCTAGGGAAAGTAATTAAGTAACATAAATTTTACGAGTAACTCTGGTATAATACTGCAAACCAGACATTTTGTGTGTGTGTTATCTCAACATAGTCCCCCTGCCTGGAAATACACTTGGTCCACCATTCACTAGTTTGTTGATATCTTCTAGAAAAGTTTTTGGGTGTAGCCTTGAATCAGTATAGTACCACCTCCTTTACCTCATTGTCATCATCAAGCCTCTAGCTTGTTTAGTTTAGTCTAGTTTAGTTTAGTCGTTGGACCAACATCACAGCACACGGTTTAACCCAAAAGTGCTCCGTTTTTCTCCAACTCAAACCTGAGTCTGGAGAAACTCAGCTCAATGCACGAACTCCGTTGCATCGGCGAGGATCCTGAAATACTTTTGGTAGATTTTTAACTCGAAATTTTGCCTGGGCAGCGCCTCTAGCTTGTGATTTACAAACAATTTTACAGTCAGTAGTTTGCCATTGCTTTCCAAACGCCCGATGCCTCATACTATCGAAATCAACACAAAACGTTCTGCTTCCAAATCGCTCGCGGTTGATTTCAAACCCTTGGCTCAGCATGTCAGGGTATCGGGAAATTGTATTTCACTAACCCCTTAAGCCAGATGCTGACATATATACAGGGTGTATTTTTAATGACTGCAGTTTTTGAAAATATTGCCATTCCAAGTTTTGTATTTACCTATTATGTTGCATTGTGTTGCATGAACTCCACAGTAGGTAAATACAAAACTTGGAATGGTAATATTTTCAAAAACCGCAGTAATTAAAAATACACCCTATATAACAGTAGTGCTTTGACTTGTTGACATTTTTGTTGTTAGTTGTGAAACAGTGGTTGTGTAATTCCAGAGTATGGCTGGTCATTTTAGTATTACTTCTGAAGTTTGTAAATTTGTTGATAGTTGAATCAAAATTGCAAACTATTTGCCCTGTGTAGTTTCATATTCTATACTACAGGTATCGGACAGTCACATTCAACCTCCAAATCCTCCAAACTTCAAGATACAGCTCCAGCTGTTTCAGTGAATAACATAAGCAAGAATTTATGGATTTTTGGGAGCATCATTAGCCAAGGTGGCTTCGGTCTGATTTACTTAGGTATATTTATATAATTAATGTTGTTCCAGTAGGGTATTGTTGTTGTTGTTTTTGTGCTGTTTTAACTGTTGATTAGAATTATAAAGTAGGAGTGGTTGTATAATTAATGTTGATAAATTAAGGGTGTTGTTAGTACTCTAATGATTTGAGTTATTAAATTGGTATGATTTTATCATATTTAGCTGATCCATCATGGGCATTTTAAATAGGTATGATTTTATAATTATTGATCTGTTAATGGTATTGTTATTCAAAACAATGTTTTCCCATGATGAATTTGAATAACGAAGACAAACAATAGATTGCACGATTTATTGCCTGGCATATTTCGCTGTATCTCGTCAGGTACATACTGCAAAAATCACACAACTTGCGTGAATTAGTTAGATAAATCCTTCAAACTGAAATATACACATGTTCGTACAGTAATGTCGATTGTCTACCACGGTAATTTTAAACTGACTAACATGTCTTTCTGCTTGCAGATAGAATAGAGCATGAATAGTATTTACCAATTTACATGCAGATGCGAGGCCATCTACATAGGCAGAACTAAGCGGCAGTTACATTGCAGGGTTTCGGAACATATTCCGAATTGGGTGGACAAGATACTACACACAGAAGATGGTAGCCTAGGCAGGCAGACACACCGGAACAGTCCGGCTTCATCTGTCGGGAGACATGTGCTCGAGAGCGGTCACGTGGTTGAAAGAGACAGTGCCTTCCGGGTGTTGTTCAACACACAAAGTAGTCGATTGTTAAAGTTTGCTGAAGCTATAATAATCAACCTTCGTAAGCCGTCCTTGTGCAAGCAGAAAGACATGTTAGTCAGTTTAAAATTACCGTGGTAGACAATCAACATTACTGTGCCAACATGTGTATATTTCAGTTTGAAGGATTTATCTAATTAATTCACGTAAGTTGTGTGATTTCTGCAGTATGTACCTGACAAGATGCAGCGAAATATGCCAGGCAATAAATCGTGCAATCTATTGTTTGTGTCTTCAGTATTGTTATTAGAAACCTGTCAATTGGTTATGAAATAGATATGCTTTTATCATTAATGTTGATCCATTAAGTGTAATATTGTTGTTAGAAACTTGCCTGTTGTGTTGTTGTTAGTACTCTGTTAATTAGAGTTATTAAATAGGTATGTTTTTATCATATTTAGCTGATCCATCATGGTGGTATTATTTTTGTTAGAGCCCTGTAGATTAGAGATTTTTTAATAGGTATACTTTGTATTGGAGGACGAAACATAAATAACATTAGATATGCAGATGATACAGTATTGATTGCAGACAATGCACAGGATCTGCAACAATTAGTAGACGCTGTGGTTGTACACAGTGAGCAGCTGGGGTTGGAATTAAATTGTAGGAAGACACAGGTTATGGTCGTCACTAGGAAGAACGAAGTACCACAATGTAATATACAAGTAAATGGGAATATTCTTCAGCAAGTGAATCGGTTCAATTATCTCGGAACAGTCATAACATCTGATGGCAGATGCCTTGAAGAGATTAGAACAAGAATCGCCATTGCGTAGGTAGCCTTTAGCAAGATGAAAAACATTCTGACCAATAAAATGATGTCAATTGAAACGAGAAAAAGAGTGTTGAGGGGATACATAGAGCCTGTTCTTTTGTATGGATGTGAAACTTGGACAATGTGCAGTCAAGCTAAAAAACATCTGATGGCTGCAGAAATGTGGTTTCTGAGAAAAATGCAAAGAATACCATGGACAGATAGAAAAACCAATGACCAAGTACTACAAGAGACAAATGAAAATCGTAGATTGATTAGAGAAATTAGACGTAGACAGTCAACATTTTTTGGACATGTTATGAGAAGAAATGGACTGGAGAACTTGGTGACAGCTGGCAAGATCGAGGGGAACAGACCAAGAGGAAGACCGAGAGGAAAATACCTGGATGGCTTGGCCACATGGCATGGACGAGACAGGAACACTGAGCTGATCCACGACTCTGGTGATCGAGTGAAATGGCGAATCATGACCGCCCACGCTTTCCGGCATGGCACATGATTGATTGATTGATACTTTGTATTAATGATGATCCATTAATGGTATTGTTATTAGAAACATGTCAATTAGTTACTAAATAGAAATGCTTTGATCATTAATGTTGATCCATTAAGGGATTTGTTGTTACTGTTCAATCAATCAATCATTCAGGTGCTGTCTCCACAATGAAAGTTGGCTGCAATGGATCTCCAACATTGTCTGTCTCTTGATTGTACATTCTGTTAGATTGATGTTTGTCCATCTCTTGATATCTTCCCACTTGTATTGTTGTCTGTCTCTTGTTTGCATACCCCAAACTTACCCTCCAGTATGGTTTTTAATGATTCTGTCGCCCTGCTACTGAGTGCGTGTGTGGCACGACACTGACCTGTGAATTTCGTATGGAATGCTTTTACATAAGTCCACGGTTGTTTGTAGTGTGAATTGCATGTTCAAAATTATGGCGACCGGCTGTCGCTGACTGGATTGCCTTTTCGGTTCTTGAGTGCACTTTTCAGGAGACTCCTGAGAGTCGTCGCTGGAGCTACGTCGCCCTGCGGAGAGAGCCATATATGGGATAAAACCCAGGTCAATGAAGTCTTTCTGGTGACTGTCAATTCCATCGACGAAGAACTGTTTATTTTCATGGAGGACTTTTGTATTGGCTTTCTGGCAGCGGAATTATGCACAGTATACCTGTGTGGACTGTTGGCTTGCTGAGACTCCAGTCGGTTCCACTTTTCACATGGGACAGTGAGCAGCATTTTGTGTGCTATGAAGTTGGTACCGCGACTAATTAATTAATTATGATTTTTATGAGAGTGTTATGTCTTTAAACATGGTCGACATATTTCACTTGCCTCTGTTTTTATTTCTTTCAACTCCCTTTTCATTCCCAATCTTTCTGGAACCTCTGTATTTGAATGTTTCTGTTTCCATGAAATACGACATATTCTTCCGTATATCCACATCTCAAAGGCCTCTATTCCACTTTCTAGTTGCTTTTTCAATGTTCAGGCTTCTGCGCCATACAGTGGTGTTGAATCATACGTAGCATTTGACAATTCTCATTTTTAATGCGTTGTTAATCTCTATAGAAGTTAATACTAATTTCATACTGTTGAAAGCATTTTTAGCCATTCCTTTTGATTTCTACTTCACTTCTGCCACCATCTGTTATTACAAGTCCAAGATAGGAGAAATTTGTTACTTATTCTAGTATCTTCCTGTTTACTGTGATGTTCATTAATGACCTTTCCTTTCTACTGCTCATTAACATAGTTTCATCAAAGGGGAATGAAAAGTCAGATGTTTTGGCTGTTTCTGCTTCTACGTGGAGAGTCCATAAATAGACCGAGCAAGCATCATACGTGCTGTAAAATATCTGGGTTGAACTGCTGATTTAAGTGATTTGTATGAGAAAATGGCCTCCCTCAGGATGAGGACACCAAGCTTCTGAGTCACAAGATTTCAAGTTTTTCTAAGGGAACACGAGACTGGTGAACCAATGCCGAACTGGAGTGACAGCCGTTACACACTTTTAAACACCAGCATGGACGAATGGATAAGAATGCAGATTCTTAAGCATCCGGTGTGCTGATGCCGAGGTAAGGGGTTCAACCCCTACACTGGATAGTTGGACTAAAATGTTGACTTCTCATCCTTGACTTGGGGACGTAAATTACAAGTTGGAGTGAGTTCGTCTGATGGCGAGAGACAATGGTAGTAGGGAAAGCTAATCCACAAGCAACATTCAGTCCAGTGCCACTAGAAATAATGCTTATGGACCACGCTTGAGTTCAAAGCGAATAGCGCAAAACGTATATAACATTTCTGAGAAACAGATCTGAATATGTACAGGCTTATCCGGCTTGCAGTGATGATAATCCATTTGTATATGGTAATTGTATTTTTGACTCGCATGTTTGTGTCCTCTCATACAGCTGTCATCCTTCCAATGTATGTGATACTGAAACTGCTGGAACTTGGACCTTGTGATGTCCCCTTCTTCACTGCATCCATTTGTTTAGTGCCCATTGTATATTCTGTCATGTTCTCTACCAACAGTATTCAGGCAAGCTGAGTTTTTGTTCTTCAAGTTTGTGTTTTCAATCTTAACTCTGTTACTGTCTGTCTGTCTGTCTGTCTGTCTGTCTCTTCCTCTCTGTCTGTCTGTCTGTCTGTCTGTCTGTCTGTCTGTCTGTCTGTCTGTCTGTCTGTCTGTCTGTCTGTCTTGTCTCTTCTGTCTGTCTGTCTGTCTGTCTTGTCTCTTCTGTCTGTCTGTCTTGTCTCTTCTGTCTGTCTGTCTGTCTGTCTGTCTTGTCTCTTCTGTCTGTCTGTCTGTCTGTTCCTCTCTGTCTGTCTGTCTGTCTGTCTTGTCTCTTCTGTCTGTCTGTCTTGTCTCTTCTGTCTGTCTGTCTGTCTTGTCTCTTCTGTCTGTCTGTCTTGTCTCTTCTGTCTGTCTGTCTGTCTGTCTCTTCCTCTCTGTCTGTCTGTCTCTTCCTCTCTGTCTATCTTGTCTCTTCTGTCTGTCTGTCTTGTCTCTTCTGTCTGTCTGTCTTGTCTCTTCTGTCTGTCTGTCTGTCTGTCTGTCTGTCTGTCTGTCTGTCTGTTCCTCTCTGTCTGTCTGTCTTGTCTGTCTATCTGTCTGTCTGTCTCTTCCTCTCTGTCTGTTTGTCTCTTCCTCTCTGTCTGTCTTGTCTCTTCTGTCTGTCTGTCTGTCTGTCTGTCTATCTCTCAATATTTTAACAAAGTTTTACTAAATTAATTGATATGTTGTGCATATTGTGTTCGCTTTAAAACTGGATTTACAGACAAAGTAACTTAAGTTTATGTGACTTTATTTAGTGAAATGAGGATTTCTTTGTGAAATGTGACGGTATGGGTGTTCATTTTTTAATTTCACCAATTGTCAACTCATGACAACGTGAGATTTAGCCATACAGGAGTAGCGAGAGATACATCACTGCAGACACTGTACAGCAAAGTCTGTACTTTTGTTTATTCTTTGCCTATTGGAGCGACACATTCAATTTATTGCTAAAATGCCCTCCAGCTTGCTGTCATCAACTCTGTCCAAGCGCTATGGAAATGGAAACAAAGACACCACGGGACAGAAGCTAGCGAGCATGCCACATCGTCTAAATCATTCTACATATTCAGCGCCAGCTTCAATCATGTTGTTTAGTGAACAAGCTGATACTGAATGTGAACTGGACAAACAATTATTCAATATAATCCCATATGATCATCATGTGATTAACAAATCACCTTCCAACACTCCCTGTTCTGTTTGAACCACACAGTCAAAATGCTTGTCATGGATGTATTCAGACTTTGGAGGACAGAAAGACTTTATTTCCATCAATACTACAAATATTGTTTCTGTATTTAAAGAGGTGCCGGCTTCCTGGCTTAGAGGTTAGCGACTTTTCTCCATAATCTCGTATACTCTCGTAAGTAACGTGACGACGGTGAGAATCAGCAGTGGTTCGGATCGGGTCGGTAACTTACGGGGTATGTGAGCCGGCCGCTCAGAAAGCAATGGCAAACTACTGAGCGTAATCTTGCCAAGAAATCAACATACAGCTGAAAGATGCTGATGTTGACAGCGATGTCCTGTAAAGGATATGCAAAACATTTATTTATTATTTAAAGAGGTAAACTTTCTTCTTAAAAAGAAATCTGCCTCTTTAAAGAAGAAAACAAAACCTATAAAGCAACTATCCATGCCTTAATTCTAAAGAGTGCACAGTCATTGGATAAAAGTGCACAAATAGGTAGTATCCATGGTGCTGTAGAGATGTGTATGACTAATGCATGTTTGTCACATAATGACATACAGATAGTTACTACAGATAGCAGCTAGTCTACTAAACCTGTAGAGTTCACACTCTCCATCTCAAGTTCAGCTGTGACGAATGGTCCCGTTCAACCTTCGACTATATCGATTTGGTTGTATTTGGGGCCTTTATAGTGTATCTGCTCTTCTTTCATATATGATGCTACTTATTTCTGCTTCCTTGAAAAAGTTGAGTTGCTGCGATTGAGTTTATTTCATCCTTGTGGTTTTACATGTCTGGCCAGAGTCCCGCACTTGTTGAGACCTGGAGTAATTGTGTACTCACCCCGGCATATGGTGCTGTTTCCTTCAGGGAGTTTTACCAGTTGTCGTCTCCCCTGGTGTTCCACTTCTTTCCCCGTCTTGGATTGTCTTCGAATCTTCTGGGTCTTTGATTTCTTGTGTCGTGTCCAGTTCAGCCTAGGTTCTTTCGATACTTACAATGCTTTGTTTCCTTCTTTGCCCATAAAGCAGTCTCCCCCTATCAAGTCAAAGGGAGCACCGGTAAAGAATGGTGCTGTGCCCCAGATATCAGCTTCCACTGTGGGCACTATCTGAGATACTCATAGCAATTGCCCTTCATTGGACGGTAATCTACACCCTACCTATCAATGGAACTGTCAACTTCTGCATCTCATGCAGTACAATCCTGCAGCTTTACACCAAGCTTTCATGATGTCACTCCAGCCCAGACATTATCCTACCCCTCTAATAACCTTACCTACCACTAAATAAAGATTCAGAATTCTTCAATGTCATACCACAAGCAACTTCTTCTCAGTATGTAATGTTCGCCAATCACAATCGATGGCTCAGCACATAGGCTATCTGATTTTATCATAAATTCCCTGAGCTGTCAATAATACTTTGTAAACAATTTCATGTTTTTAGAGTAATAGAAAGTCATCTCAATGACAAAATAATCGATTCTGAAATCACTTTTAATGGGTTGAAGGTAATTCGGAGAGATGCAGTAAACAAATTTAGAGACAGGTATAGTTTAATAATGAAGGACCAGCAATTTTAAAGATGGAGGTTCAAAATGTTCTTAAGCATATGAAAGCTGGCAAGGCCCCCGGTGCAGATAACATCACAACAGAAATGATTAAAGCTTTAGAAGAATTTGGACTAGAGCAAGTCACTAGACTGCTGAACACATTATATGATACTGGAGATATACCTTCTGAATTATGTAATTCTGTATTTATTGCAATCCCAAAGAAATCAGGAACCTTAGAATGTGATCAACATAGAACAATTAGTATAATGAGTCACATCACAAAGATTTTGTTACGAATTATCATGCAAAGAGTGAGGAAGAAAATACAACCTGAAATAGGGGAAGAACAATGTGGTTTTGTAGAAGGAAAGGGTACAGTAAATGCTGTGTATATGCTGCGAACAGTTATTGAACGTGCTTTAGAAGTAAACAAGGATATACATCTTTGCTTTATTGACTACACAAAGGCTTTTGATAGAGTAAGACATGTCAACATTGTGGATATGCTTGCAGATCTACAAATTGATGGGAAAGACATTAGACTTATAAAAAACATATATTGGAAACAACAAGCTGCCATAAGAATTGATAATGAAGTAGGACAATACCAACCTATTAAGAGAGGTGTTAGGCAGGGATGTGTAATGTCTCCAGATCTTTTTTCCTTATACAGTGAAAATATTTTCAGAAATGTAGAAGACCTAAATGGAATCAGCATTGGAGGACGAAACATAAATAACATTAGATATGCAGATGATACAGTATTGATTGCAGACAATGCACAGGATCTGCAACAATTAGTAGACGCTGTGGTTGTACACAGTGAGCAGCTGGGGTTGGAATTAAATTGTAGGAAGACACAGGTTATGGTCGTCACTAGGAAGAACGAAGTACCACAATGTAATATACAAGTAAATGGGAATATTTTTCAACAAGTGAATCGGTTCAATTATCTCGGAACAGTCATAACATCTGATGGCAGATGCCTTGAAGAGATTAGAACAAGAATCGCCATTGCGAAAGTAGCCTTTAGCAAGATGAAAAACATTCTGACCAATAAATTGATGTCAATTGAAACGAGAAAAAGAGTGTTGAGGGGATACATAGAGCCTGTTCTTTTGTATGGATGTGAAACTTGGACAATGTGCAGTCAAGCTGAAAAACATCTGATGGCTGCAGAAATGTGGTTTCTGAGGAAAATGCAAAGAATACCATGGACAGATAGAAAAACCAATGACCAAGTACTACAAGAGACAAATGAAAATCGTAGATTGATTAGAGAAATTAGACGTAGACAGTCAAAATTTTTTGGACATGTTATGAGAAGAAATGGACTGGAGAACTTGGTGACAGCTGGCAAGATCGAGGGGAACAGACCAAGAGGAAGACCGAGAGGAAAATACCTGGATGGCTTGGCCACATGGCATGGACGAGACAGGAACACTGAGCTGATCCACGACTCTGGTGATCGAGTGAAATGGCGAATCATGACCGCCCACGCTTTCCGGCATGGCACATGATTGATTGATTGATAGCTGTATATATTTCAAATTCTCTCAACTGTTCCTGTAATCTGTGTGTCTATGTGCATGTGTGTTTATATGTGTGGGTATGTATATATCTCTGTGTGGGTGGGGGGGGGGGGTTAGTTTGTGTGAAGGTTTGTGGTTGTGGGGGGTTTGTTTTGTGTGAAGGTTTGTAGGCGTGTATGTAGCTCATGACAGTTGTCAATATATGTGTGCATGGGAATTTGTGTATATTAGAGTGATTGTGTGAAGGAGAGAGTGTGTGGTTTTTAGGTATGATTTATCACATATGGGCCTGAGAGAGAGAGAGAGAGAGTATGAATGAGTGAATGTTTTAGTGTGTTTGTGATTGTGAAGTGGGTATGTGTGTGGGTAAGGAAGTGTGTGTGTGTTAATGTGTGATTGTGTGGATGTATGACACTATTTGTGTAAATGATGCTTATTTGCATGCCTGTCTGTCTGTGTGACTATATATGTGTGTGTGTGTGTGTCTGTATGTGTATATGTGTGTCTACCAGTCTCTCTGGCCGAGGGATTACACGACTTTCTCCATAATCCCGTTTATCCACGCAGGATAACGCATCGCACGAGAATTGGACACGGTTCTACCCGCACTGGTGACATGCGGGATAATGAGCCGGCCGCTCAGAAAGCAATGGCAAACTACTGAGCGTAGTCTTGCCAAGAAATCAACAATCAGCTGAAAGATGCTGATGTTGACAGCAATGTCCTGTAAAGGATATGCAAATTAAAAAAAAATATGTGTGTCTCTATGTATGTGTGTGTGAAAGTGTGTGGGTTTATGGGTGTAAAGTGCAAGCATGCATTTATACTGCATACCTACATATAAACCTGTCTGTCTGTCTGTGTAAGCATGTATTTATACATGTCTTTGTGTACGTGTATAAGTTTAAATGTACACACATGTGTTTGTATTGAGGAACATATGTAAATCGCATAACATGCTGTTCAATATTGTGTATGCTCATCTTCCATTTTATCATATTTACTGCCACCTGAATTTATGTACAATAGGAAAGCTTTTTTATTACTTATTTCATGCTGATTTATATGCATATTTGGTTTTAACTAGGGTTTATCAAATTGCATTGGCATGTACATAGTGTAAGATGTACACATTAATATGTATCATAATATATTTTTCCAATTGTGTGGATGCTCATGTCAGTTCTCACTGCAGATTGCTTTGGTGAGAGTGAAGGTATATGATATGAATGAGCATATAAGGACATGCAAGAGAGAGAGTATTATGAATGAGCTAATGTTTGTTAGTGTGATTGTGAATGGGTGTGTGTGTGAGAGAGAGAGAGAGAGAGAGTGTGTTTGATTGTGTGGGTATATGACTGTTTTTAGTATTTGTGTAATGGATGTGTTTTGGTCGGTCTGCATGTATATATGTATATATCAATGTATGTGTGTGTGTGTAGGGGTGTGTATGTGTCTGTGTGTACATGTTTGCGTGTGCTTGCATGCATGCATGCATGTGTTTATTATGTGTATTTGATGTGTATGTGTCTATTGTATGTGTCTATTATATGTGTGAAAGAGTTATGTGTATCCTTTACTTTATGTATGAATGAGGATATATGGACGTGAGGGAGGGAGAGAGAGATAGATATTGTATGTATAAATGTTTGTTAGTGTGGTTGTGATTGTGAGTGGGTGTGCCTCACAACATAGTTATGCATTGTTTATTTTCACAGCATTTATTTGACAATGTTTTTTCTATATGAATGTAACATGCATAATAGATAATGGAAGGGCTGAATATAAGACAGGCCTGCGTGCCCAATTTGTGACCCTTTGAAAATAAAGTTTATTTATTCATTTGTTCGTTCTCTCTCTCTCTCTCTCTCTCTCTCTCTCTCTCTCTCTCTCTGTCTGTCTGTCTGTCTGTCTGTCTGTCTGTCTGTCTGTCTGTCTGTCTGTCTGTCTGTCTGTCTGTGTCTGTCTGTCTGTCTGTCTTTGTCTCTGTCTGACCTCCTTCCTTTCTCTCTATTTTCTTTGTGTGTCTGTCTCTGTCCAGCTTCCTGTCTCTGTTTGTCTTAGTTTCTCCTTCGGATAGTTCCTTCCTATTTCTCTTTTGTCTCTCTTTATCTGTTTTTCATTGCATATCTGCTCTTGCGTGCGTGCGCACACACACATACTCAAATTAATTCTTCAATAAAATCTAACCTATTATTCCAATTTCAGGCACTTGTTAAACAAATAGCAAACAATATTTGCCAATTTCCTAAAATGTCCATGATGAACACAAGAAACTTATTTCTCACATACAAACATATATTGACTAATGCTCCATTATTTAGGGTGGCTGTTCCAATTTAATCACAAAGCAATTGTATTCACTTCAGCAGTGGGCCGTAGGTTTAATTCAATGAAAATATGAAACTGAAAAATCTGACCTATATAAGCATCCTCAGCAATTACTACTCCATGAACATTTAATTCTCGAGAAAGCCAAACAATATTTTGAAAACATGTCGAAGTGGTTGATGTTTCTTTGGCCATTGAATAAATACAATGCAAAACATAACAAATGCCTAAATATACAGCTAGTGCTTGACTTACGACCACGATCAGTTCCGACAAACCGGTTGTAACACGATTTGGTCGTAAGTTGAGTACGCTATGGGTACAGTAATGTGAAGTGATGTTATAAAAATATTTTAAGTTAAATTATATCATAAATTTCTTTTATTATAGTTATAAATCATAATTTTCGATGTTCATTTTGTGCTATTTGTATCATCTCTACACCAGTTTGTTTCTTATTTTTACATCGTCAGGTGTAAGAAAAACACTGCATTAACTGTACATGTACAACTGGTTTAATATTTGCAAAACATACAAAATACAGGTGCGGAAAATACTATAGGAAACATTTTCCCAGTCGCAAAACACATCAAATTGGCATTAACATCAAAATATATAAACATGTACGAAACATTTTATTGGCCACTGGTGCTTGGCTGCAGATCATTAATGTCGTCATCTAAGGCAGCAGTTGGGGGTACCGGAGTTGGTTTTTTCATAAACATGGTGAATTTTGTCTGAATTGTATGTTTTTTTCATCATAAATTTCACGATACGGACGAAACACATCGTGCGCCATCCGTTCAATCCTTGCAAATCATTCGATGTTTGGGTCCATTGCTTCGAAATGTATAAGAAGTTTATTCAGTAAAGATAAACCTTCTGATAATCCCTTAGTGGTGAACTTTCTTTCTGGCTCATCCTCTTCTTTCTTGGCTTCTCTTCTTTCTTCTTCCGCCACTCTCCCTTCTTCCAGTTCGATTAACTCTTCATTTGTAAGTTCTCTGGATTCTTTGTCTAGCAACTCTTCGACATCTTCAATTTCACACTCCAAAGAAAGGTCTTTGGCGAGTTTTACTATTTTTTACCGAATCGTTTCAAGTTCATGTTCACTGTAAAATCCATGAAAATCATTAACATAGCGCTTAACACAATTTTTTCATATGCCATTCATGCACTTTGTCGTCACAGCCTCCCAGGCGGTAGCGATATTCTTGATACACATTAAAATGTAGTGTTTTCAAAAATCTCGCAATGTTAGTTCTGAGTCAGCATCTATTGCGGATATTGCTTGAACGAAGGTGGTTCGGAGATAGTTGGCCTTTACGGTCGCAATCAAACCTTGGTCCATAGGCTGGATGAGTGGAGTCGTGTTTGGCGGAAGAAAAACAAATGTTACATCTGGATGGAGATCGCCTAGATGTGGTGGGTGTCCAGGCACGTTACCGAGTAGCAATAAAATCTTGAATATCTTTCTCCAAACAATATTCTCGAACTTGAGGAATAAAACAGTTCATAAACCAGTCTTCAAACAATCCTTGCGTCATCCATGCTTTATGTTGAGAACGAAAGTAGACGGGAAGTGTGTGCTTGATAGCATCATGCCTCCCTTTTCTTAGTTAACGACCGCCAATGATTGCAGACAATGCCGTTCGACTGATAATTGAGGCAGAAATAAATCTGAAATCTAATATGGCCAGTGATTGTGGTCATAAAGTCGAATGGTCGTAAGTTGCATAGGTCGTAAGTCGATCAATACTTGTATTACATATACCAAAGACTTAAACAGTACAAGCTTAGTGTTTCAATTAACTTAATTTTCCATATCAAATCAGTGATACCACCAATCCCTATGTATAGAATCACAAGCAATTTGAACACTCTCAGTACAGACTGCAGGTGCCCTTTAAAAAATCCCAATATACTAAACATTCTCCCATTATGTTTACTACAATATACTTCCCTCTGTCTCATTACAATTATCATAATAATAATTAGTTATAAATTAGTCATGTCTTAATGATTTTTGTACTTTTATAATTCATGTATTGTTATTTAACAGTAACTTGATAAGTGGGGTAGGAATGAAATGATGTATGAAAGGAGAGAGTTTAGTAGGACAAAATGTTAGGCATTCTTTCCCAGTTCTTCATCTCATCTCATCATGTTCCTCTTGTACCTTGCGGTGTCGAGGTGAAGTATAAACTTCGTGAGAGTGCCCGGTTATGGGCTTCGTATATCGACATTCCCATGAATTCTGTTATTCCCTCCGTCCAACGTTTACGTGGTCGGCCTCTTCCTCTGTTTCCATCTGGTCTGTACATCATTGCTTGTTGTGGTATGCTGTTGACTGGTAGCCTACTTGCATGGCCAAACCATTTGACCTGCTGCTTTCTAATAAAATCTAGAGCAGCTTTAACCCCCACTTTAGTCCTGATTTCTTCATTTCTGATCTTATCTCTTCTTGATACGTTGAGTATTCTTCTCAGGAACCTCATTTCTGTTGTTGTGATTTTTCTTTTCTCTTTTTCTGTCATTGTCCAGGTTTGGCATTGGTAGCACAGAGTTGGTAGGAAGATTGTGTTGTAAAGTGCTTTCTTAGTAGTTATTGATACATGTTTGTTCTTTAGTATTGGTGCCATTTGTCCAATGAGTTGATTTGCCTTATTGCACCTATTTTCGATCTCGTCTTCTGATCTGCCATTTGATGATATTATACTTCCTAGGTACTTGAAGCTCTTTACTTGTTTCAAGGGATGTTCGTTTAGGTGAATTGTTGCTGTTTGTTCTTCTTTAGTTATAGTCATTACCTCTGTTTTGCTTGTGCTAATTTTCATGTTATGTTCCCTACACATTTCGTTTAGACTATTCATGTGGTCTTGTAATTCAGCTTCTGATTTTGCTATTAGTGCTTGGTCGTCCGCAAACAGGAGTTCTCTAATGGTTAGATTTGCAGATGGTTCTTCTTCTGTGTTCTCGTCATGCGGTATTCTTGCTGTCTCTGCTTGGCTGGTTTCTTTACATATGTTGTCTATATATGTTATGAACAAGAGAGGGGACAGGACACAACCTTGTCGTACTCCAGATCTTATGGTGAAGGGTTCTGAGTGTTCTCCAGTTGCTCTCACTATGCATTCACTGTTGTTGTATAAACTTCTACATAGGTTTGTTAGATGTGTACTCACTCCATATTGTTTAAGGATTTCCCACAGCTTGTTTCTATCTACCCTATCAAATGCCTTTTCTTGGTCGACAAAGGCTAAGTAGAGTGTTTCATTGAATTCAATTGATTTTTCTATAAGTTGTCCCAGTTCTTCAAATGTTGAAAATAGTTTTTTGTTCATTCATTATCCAAAAGGATGTCCTCCAGCATAGATTTTACTACATCCAGCAGTCTCTCTTTTCCTTCTGCCTTTCATCTGTCAGTGCAGCACAGCCCTCAACCAACTCACACAAAGTCCTTTTTAGACTCTTCATGATTCTATGGATTTTGCAGCTTCATTTTTCTATGGCAGTGGTTCTCAACCGGTGGGGAATTCCCCCCCAGGGGGGGAATTTTAGGGTTTCCAGGGGGGGAATGAAGACCATTTCAAGATCGCGTTAATACAAGAACCAATTACTTGATATTGTTTTTCCCTTCATACTTTACAGTTATGTATGTCTCGTCCTTCTAAAATTCATTTTATAAAGTAAGTAGACCCACAAATCATATTTTATGTGGATGTCTAGACTTGTTTTAGTATATGCTATTAAATTTACCTTCCATTTTTACGTATACTGTGTAGGGGTGGGGAATTTTTAGATAGGAAATATGAAAGGGGTGGGGGGAATGACGTTCTGAAAATACGGTGAAGGGGGCACGGGCCAAATGTTTGATAGGAAGGGGGGGGGGGGGGGGGAAATGACGTTCTGAAAATATGGTGAAGGGGGGCACGGGCCAAAAAAGGTTGAGAACCACTGTTCTATGGTATGTCTGATGACAACTCTCCTTAGTTGCCTCTTAAAATATGCATGGTAGGTTACAATTTTACTATTCTTTGCTTCCCTTAAAAGATTCAGTGTCAATCAAAGATTGGGTTTGGATCAAGCAAAATTGGATGGTAAAAAAATTTGAATTAAGGGTGTATCACAGTTATGACTTAAAAATAGTTAATATGATGGAAGACATGTACGAGGGTAAGTTAATAAGTCGTCACAAATGGCTGTAGAAAAATAACTAAATATAACAACAACTTGAAACCAGTTTATTTGCATACATACACCCTTTATTTCTCAACATAATGTCCACCAACATTGATGCACTTATCCCATCATTTTATCAGTTCTCCCAAACCGGCTGCGTAGAACTGCATGCTCTGTTTTCTAAACCACATTTTCACTTCACATTCAACTTCGGTGTCATTCGCGAAATGTCTCCCACCAAGGTGGATTTTCAGTGGACTTAGCCCCTAGCGATTTCCAGTAAAGCGGTGCATAGTTGGGTAGAAAAAGTTACGAGGGGGAGTCAATAAGTAAGTCACACAGTTCTGTGGGATGGCAGGTAAATGAAAACAGGGCACACAGATTTATGCAGTCGGTTTGGGAGAACTGATAAAACTATGGGATAAGTGCATCAATGTTGGTGGAAATTATGTTGAGAAATAATGGGTCAATGTGTGTACACAAATAAACTGGTTTCAAGTTGTTATCATATTTAGTTATTTTTCTACAACCATTTGTGACTTACTTATTAACTTACCCTTGTATTATAACAGTTGCAACAGTTAGGTGATATATAAGCCCATGGCAGATAGAGGAAGACACTTAAGACAGATAACCATCCCATGGTACTTAAATCGATTAAGGGCCCCAGTAACACATAACAACACCAGGCAGTATAAGTTGTAAAACTCCCAGAAAACTCACCACGAAAGATCCTTTTCTCTCATCTTGTCTGCCATTACCAGCAGCATCAACATGGCAGCTCAATCTTACTAAGACCATTTATCCATTTTAATAGGTTTGAAGCTGAGTCATCTAGGGATATGGTTGAGCCAGAGCACATGAACTGTGACAAGATGTCCATTAACCGAAGTTGTCCTGAAGACATGTTATCATGAAGCACCAGCAACAGCTTTCCTTCACTAACTGATCCCATTAGCTACAAGAAGCTTGACAGTCTCACGAAGACATCCAGTGAAGCTCCACAGTTTTGACAATCCACCATGATTTGTAATAGTTTAGTTGGAATTTCTGACAGGCATTAGGTTTGGTTACATTCAGAAAGGCAATCAGTATGCTTTCTTTCAACATGATTAGTGTGTTTACTGTCACCCCAGACAGTTTTTTTGTTTCAACCACAAACAAATAGTGTATTTGCTTTAACCACAGACAGTTTGTTTTAGCCACAAACAGTATATTTAGTATCACCACAAATAGTGTATTTGTTTTAGCAACAAACAGTATGTTTACTATCACCACAAATAGTTAGTGTATTTGTTTTAGCAACAAACAGTATGTTTACTATCACCACAAATAGTGTATTTGGTTTAACCACGAACAGTATATTTACTATTACCACAAATAGTTAGTGTATTTGTTTTAGCATCAAACAGTATGTTTACTATCACCACAAATAGTTTGTGTATTTGGTTTAACCACGAACAGTATATTTACTATCACCACAAATAGTTAGTGCATTTGTTTTAACCACAAGTAATTATTGTGTTTGCTTTTACCGTCACCACAAATAATGTGTTTTGCTTTAACCAAAGGCAGTCACTGATATTTCTAGTCAGTGCAGCAGTGTTACAGTTGTAACTCTAATGTTAGTGGTGCAAAGTTGTGATTGTGTTAGTAACAAACAGGAAATTCACATATTCAGTTGCAAGTTGTGAGAAAACAATCCTAGTCATTGCTAGTTACAACAGTGCAATGTGTCTAATGTATGCATTATAATAGGAGTTTTATTTGCAACAGAGCAGTTTATCAGTATTAGATGCACTCATGATGTATTATATTTGAGGCCTATTTGACATTCAAATATTGAAGCCAGTTAAACAAGACTTTAGTGTAAACATAAAACAGTCTTGCTTTATTATATTTTCCATACCATTTTGTTTTTCCCACATACTGTTCCAGTCCTTGTTTTTATATCTGAAGTCGCAGGTCCGCATGGCCGAATTGATAAGAATGTGTGTTCTTAAACATCCGGCGTGCTGATGCCGAGGTTAGCAGTTCAACCCCACACCGGACAGCTGGACTAAAATGTTGACCTGTCGTCCTTGACTTGGGGACGTTAATTACAAGTACCTCTGAAGTCGGAGTGGGTTCACCTGATGGCAAGGAACACTGTTAATAGGGAAAACTAATCTATACGCAAAATTCAGTCTATCACTACTATAAATAGTGTGTATGGACTACACTTGAGTTCAAAGCAAGCGAGCGCATAAAAAAATAAAAACATCTGAAGTCTGGCAGTGTCCTTGGCAAAATGGTTGAGCTATCTGCCTTGTGCTGAGAATGTCGTGGGTTCATTTTCAGACTCAGTCCTTTGGTTTTCATATGCATTGTTTTTTTTGGAGACCCCAGGGGGTGTCGTTGCCGGAACTATGTAGTTCATGCTTTGTGTGCTGCATTTGGCAGGCAGTTGGCTGCTCCATGGAGAGTTAAGTTAAATAGGATTAAACCCATTTCAGTAAAGTCTATCCTCTGGCTTTTTAACCCATTTAATGCGTAAAATCTATCTCCCTGTATTACTTGCGCTGCACAAATTGTTCCTTGTTCATGACAATTATTACTTTGGTTTATCTGAAAATGTTTGTGTTATCAAATGGCAATGTTCTTACTGATGTCTTTCTCTGTTTCTCGCATTGTCACTAATATCTGAACAGTGATTGGGTGTTTGTCTTATCTTATCTTATAGTAAATGCCATATGATGTTGGTGATCATGTCTGTCCCCAGCCATCTATCTCGTGTACTGCATCATTTTCAACACCCATGTTGCTTCATGCCATGATGCCAGACTGTCCAGCATCTTCTCTCTTTGTCTTAAACTGCCTCTTTTCCCCTCCATTTTTCAGTTGGTATGTTCTCAAACTTTCCCCTTCTTATGATGTGTCCAAAGGCTATATACTATCTTATTATGATGTGAGTAACCAGTTCTCCTTGCTGTTTAATTTGTTTCTAAATATCATCATTCTGCTTTTATCCACTCATGGTATTCTCATAATTCTTCTATTGGATGTTAAAACACTTATAGTAATGGAAAGTGCCGTGGCTTGGCCTTGATGTAAGGAAATATAGAATTGTATAGCTATCTGTCCATATTGAACTTGCTCACCATTAAGCCTTATGTGGTTCTGGTATGGGTAATTTTCCTCTGTCTGCCATAGATAGTACTTATGATGTTCTGGTATGGGTAATTTCCCCCTGTCTGCTATAGATAGTACTTGTGATGTTCTTGTATGGGTAATTTCCCTCTGTCTGCCATTGTTGTCAGTACTTGTGAGGTTCTGGTGTGGGTAATTTCCCTGTGTGCCATAGACGATAAGTACTTGTAAAGTTCTGGTAGGGGCAATTTCTCTGGGTCTGCCATAGGTAATACTTGTGAAGTTTTGGTATGGGTAATTTCCCTTTGTCTGTCATAGACGACAATACTTGTGATGTTCTGGTATAGGTAATTTTCCTCTCTCTGCCATAGATAGTACTTGTGATGCTCTGGTATGGGTCATTTCCCTTTGTTTTCCATAGATAATACTTGTAAAGTTCTGGTATGGGTAACTTCCGTCTGTTTGCCATAGACAGTACTTATGATGCTCTGGTATGGGTAATTTCCCTCTGTCTGCCTTGTATAGTAGTTCTGATGTTCTGGTATGGGTAATTTCCCTCTGTCTGCCTTGTATAGTAGTTCTGATGTTCTGGTATGGGTAATTTCCCTCAATAGTCTACCATAGATAGTACTTCTGAGGTTCTGGTATGGGTAATTCCCCTCAATAGACTCCCATAGATAGTACTTTTCATGTTCTGGTATGGGTAATTTCCCTCCATAGTCTGCCATAGATAGTACTTGTGAGGTTCTAAATGTTTTGCGTATCCTTTTACAGGACTTAGCTGTCAACAGCAGCATCTTTCAGCTGTCTGTTGATCTCTTGGCAAGATTACGCTCAGTAGTTTGCCATTGCTTTCTGAGCGGCCGGCTCAGTATCCGCAAGTCACGAGCGGGGGTCGAACCACCTCAGTTCTCGCTCCGCTGCGAGACTCTGCGTGATAAACGGGATTACAGAGAGAAAGTGTTGTAACCCCACAGCCAGAGAGACCGGCTGTGAGGTTCTGGTATGGGTAATTTCCCTCCATAGTCTACCACAGACAGTATTTGTCATGTTCTGGTATGGGTAATTTCCCTCCATAGTCTGCCATAGATAGTACTTGTGAGGTTCTGGTATGGCTAATTTCCCTCCATAGTCTGCCATAGATGGTACTTGTGAGTTTCTGGTATGGGTAATTTCCCTCCATAGTCTTCCACAGACAGTATTTGTCATGTTCTGGTATGGGTAATTTCCCTCCATTGTCTGCCATAGATAGTACTTGTGAGGTTCTGGTATGGATTATTCCCCTCCATAGTCTACCATAGGCCGGTCTCCCTGGCCTAGGAGTTTAACGTCTTTCTCTGTAATGTATGAGCCGGTCGCTCAGAAAGCAATGGCAAACTACTGAGCGTAATCTTGCCAAGAAATCAACAATCAGCTGAAAGATGCTGATGTTAACAGCGATGTCCTGTAAAGGATATGGGAACCAAAAAAAAAAAAGTCTACAAAAAAAAAAGACAGTACTTGTGAAGTTCTGGTATGGGTAATTTCCTACTGTCTGCCATAGGCAGTACACACGAGGTTCTGATACAGATAACCATCTCCAGCCTGGCACATATTGTGGATATGAAGTTTTGATTATGCATAATGTCCCTCCGTATCCTGCCATACATGGTGAGGAAGGTGCAGCAGAAGGACAACGATATGTAACAGTCACCAGTCACGTACCGCTGTCATATGAGAATCATCAAGTCAACTAGAAAGCCACCTCAACACTAGGACAAAATGATTACCATATTATAGAAAGACGTGAACAAATCTTTTTTCTGCACCTCAGAAAAGGACACAATTGATTACATTGCCACATGTACACAACATTCATCAAGATTGGCAAATGTGCACTGGCATCCAATATAGCAGATCAAGGTCTCCAAGACTGCCACGTATACACTATATTAAGTCAGAGAAAAAAAAAAAACGGTGGAAGCTAAACGTTATGGACCACTGTGTGAATTTAAGACAGTGAAATATGTACAAGATACAGTACAGCCCTCGGAAGCAGAAGTCGGATGTGCCGGCCTAAGAGTGCAAATTAAATTGTCGGAACGCAAAAACGTCCGAGTGAGAGTGGAATATCCTTCGTGCCTGGAACAGCTCTGACTATTTTGTCTTCCGGGCACGGCGTCCAGCAGATGCCCGAAATGAAAGTTCGCTGAGTGGATGTCGTTTGCAGACTGACCGTTCCTGGTTTGTGCAGGGAGCGGCCTGTGGCGAACGAAATGCCCAATACATGGAAGTGAGGAATTAAAGCAGCCACGTGCAGGACGTGGCGATTCCTCTGATGATGAGCCCAGTTACCAGAGAGCTATGTGTCGGCTCTGCAATTATGGAATCTTCCTTGTATGGCGGATAATGCCCATGGACTGTCCCTGCCTTCACTTGAGGGCTGAACGTGAAGTCTTTGACCGTTCTAACTTGACCAGCTGGGATGTGGATGGCACCGCAACAGTGAGAATTCCCCAGGAAGGCTAACCTGATTGAAAAACGCCCGCTAAAGTCAGATTTGTTGGCCTAAGGGTTTTGGCCCAAGGGTGCATAATGAGACACATCGCAATTACGTCTGAAAAAACGATGAACGAAGAAGAAGAGGCAGATCCGTTATGGACAATTTATTTCAGGTGAACAATAGATAATGATGTACACTTGAGATTCTAATATTGGTAATTTTCTTGTCTAACATTAGTCTCGAAGCAGTTTCCAGCAATGGTGATGTGACTGGGTGGTCATATTTTGTAAGTCTGTATGCACGGAGGAATAGGTGGCCATTAATCAGTACAGAAGGGAATTACCGCCGAAGTGCCATAGTCACAGAACCAGAAACAGTTGGCAAGTTGTTCGACAACCCAATTCAGGAGATTGGAGAAGTCAGGAATAGACGTTATGCCTAAGTCAGAGACAAAGTAAATACACATGCAGGCCATCAAGGAGCGCAGTTGTCAGTGGCAAAATATAAAAAGTTTGCCTAGTTTGGTAATGCCACTCGTCATTACGCCATCTCAAAGGTGCAAGTGGGTAGTAGAAGGTAAACAGAAGGACTGCTGAATCTTTCAACTTGATCCACGTTAAAGTTTATGGATTGGAAGGAGAAGGTGTATTAATGACAGCATGACTGGTAATATAATATACTGACTGGCACTGTGTTCTCTTGATAGACGATAGTTTGAAAAAATGGAGTTATACCTCTCCATAACACAAGGCCTGGGCTGCATTTACAGACCATGTATTGCCCATGCAGCAGGAACCCTCTCTCAGCATGCCTAGTTTACTCCAAAGGAAAGATAACAGTAATACATATAGAAAAAGTAACCGCCCCCGGGAAGGTTAATCCGGTCAACAAATGCCCGCAGAAGTCGGATGTGTTGGCCTAACGGCGCAAGAACGCAGCTCTGCTGTAAACAGGCACAACGCAATCACGTCCAAAAAAAAAAACTCCGGATGAACGAAGAAGAAGAAGAAAAAGTAACCTGCAGAAGTTGCCGGATCAGTAAAGCAATGCTGTAACTGCTCGCCCTTCGGAGCTTCGAAGACTAGTTGCCGACCAAGGCTTAGAGCCTGGACTGCCCTACCATGGCATTTACTCTTGAGGTTGCATTTCCTCGCACTAGGATAAGGCTTGTGCCCTTCAATTTGCGTTCCTCCGCCGGAAACCGTTGGCACAATTTGAGGTGTCGGGTTTGGTGAGCACCGCCCATCATTCAACGCTAGCAAAAAGTTTATAATTATCGTCTACTGTCATATGGTAGCTCAGTCATATCTGACTTAAACCTGACTAACTAATATAAGACAGTGATTGATAATCAAAGATAGTTTAACACGCAGTTAACCAAAGATAGTTTAACACACAGACTTGGAGAGGGCAAGTATACATCCTGATAAACATAGTATCTCCATTATCTGCAATTATTTCATCATGACTAATGTTGAGAATAATATGTCAGTGAGAAATAGTGGGGCACGTGTACAGATGATACAATATTGACTGCATTGTAAAGGACTGACTGAATCCTATTATTTGTGATTATAATATAAACAATCTACGTCATGCAGATGAGACAGTATTAATTGAAAATCAATTGATTATTGCTCACTGGATTTAGGAGGCCTGGTGTTCCTTGCCAGTGAGAAGTCCTGATCGTTCGGGTCCCATCGATTGACGGACGTCGGTCGCGGCGATTGGGCAATCTTGAGCATAGCCTACGATGGGTAGCGTTGTCATATTCTGTTGTGATAATTTGGTGTGTCCAGTGTGTGCTGCGTGGTTACACACCCGCTTCACACGCGTGATCCGGGACTGTTTCCGGATCCGGTCAGGGATATGCACTACTGACGAGCTCAAACGAGGGCGAAACTCGAGTATAGTGCTTCCATATTGACGTGGATAGGCCTTAGGTTCATACCAGAATGCGATCGGCGTTGCCAGTAATGGGTTGTGCTCAATATTTAAATTTCAAATCCCGAAACAACCACATAATCAATTAATTGAAAACGCAAAAGATCTGCTACATCTGTTGAGCAGTGTAGTAACAGAGAGGTCAAACACTTGACCTCCCTTGAATAAAATGGTAAATCAAGCAATGGTTATACGAAAAATTTAACACCAAAACGTAGTATAACAATAGAAGGGAAAATGCTTAACCAAGTTAATTCAGATGGCTAATGGTAGGAAATAACACCAGATGGAAGAGGCGTGGCATAAATGTAGAGCAGAAGAGGGCAAACAGCTACATTTCTGATTAGTACATATGTAATAGGCTACTCATTAAGTGCCAGAAGGATTACTGAAATGTGATATAGAACCTGTCTCAAAAGGAACATGTTTTACTATGTGGAAATGAATCTTGGCGTCTGAATACAAGTCTTGAAGCGTAGAGGCAACGATTGGTTTCTGATACGCCTCGACTGCCAGAGTAACGATTGCCAAGAAAAGACCAATGAAATTAAAACATTATATACAGCTATAAGAAAGAGACGATGTGCTTTAGTCATGTAATGAATGATTGGAAAATATCGTGATGACTGGAAAGGTCAGCAGTAGAAGCAGAAACGATACCAAATTGTCCAAGGACCATATCATAATACTAGCTATTCCATCATTGGTCTCTCTTTACATGCCCACAATATGTAATTTTCCTAAATTTTATTTATCTTAATAACCAGTCTTCTTGAACACAGAGTTCTTGTTGGTTAGATCTGTTTGTTTCCTTTCCCGTTCTGTCAGTGTTTAGTACACTTCCGATTGTACTCTTGAAGGTGTCAATCAATCGTTTTCCTGATCGGAAAAGCACTGGCAGCACACGTGTTACTCTCGAGTTTAAAGCGAGCGAACCAAACAAAAAAAAAAAAATGTCTGGCTGATATAGTTTTCTAGGCATTAGTAAAGAAAGTCGCTTGCCATGACTTTCCTTCTTAGCATTGACCACACTGGTCGATGGCTGTAGCCATTGTATCTATAAATAGATCTCTTGCTCACCTTCGAAAAACCTGAGGCCACAACCAACAGCTATCTGTCGGCTGCTGTCAAGATGTGATAAACAAATTTACACACGGCAGCAACAGAGGCTGGACACCTGGCTTACGGTAGAAACATTTTCTAAGCCTGTCCCCACTAGTAGGTAGCATCTGTCATGGGACTGTATATGGAAAGACTCGCCATTTTCTGTCGGGGGCCCCAAAAAAATAAAAATCCTAACCTGCACAGTTCGCGGCAACTGCACTAGCCAGGCTGCCTTAATTCCCTGCCATACACCGCAAAGTACTATATTGGCAGTAATTGACAGTTATACTGGTGAAGACTTACATAGGACAGACCACTCTATGTAAATCATGTTCGATACCGTTTTCGCATTGTGTCACTTCCGGAATTTCAGAATTCTCTCTCAATCAATTCATATCACACGTGACAAGTTAGCCCCGCTGGGGCCTTTAAAGGGACTAAGTTTGACATTGACATCAACGTATTGAAAGAAAATTGCTGTTTATATTTGGACTTCCAAATCTATTCTTAAATATCCAAATATCAACATGCATGCACAAAAGAAGATGATGTATTTGTTCCAACCCCGTGTTATAAATGCCAGACATGGACAGTTATCGAAACACACTGGCGTAAAATCTTGCATACTAAACTACGTCAGCAGTTACCTTACTGTCTTAAACGTCAATATTATGTCATTTGCAGGACGCTGCGCTCAACCCCACCCCTGGTTTACTTACTAGGCAGAAGAGATGCATAAGAAACGCAGCTAGAAAAATAAGAAGAGATAGAGATAAACGATACGAGAAAGTAAAAGCAAATGTAGGGATATCACCGATTACTGACTTGATAGAAAACTACAGAATTAAATGGTTCGGACATTTAGCTAAATTCGAACAAGATCAACAAGTGGTTAGAGCGTTGTACGCGAGAACATCGGGATACAGAGCGAGGGGACAGCCCAGCAAGAGTTGATTTCATGGAGTCACAGAGACATTAAAGAAATTAAATTTGGCGCGAGTTCAAGCAACAAGCCGAGCGAAAACAGAATATTACATCTCTATCTCTTAGTCAGTCAGTCGCGGTTTCAACTTCACGGCATAAGGTTGTCCCGTAATGCTCCATTCATGTTGCCAGTGAATATCACAAAAAATACTCCTCACTGCCCCATGTGAAAAGTGGAACAGACAAGAAGGAGTCTCGACAAACCAAAAGCCCGCACAGGCATACTATGCATAATGCTGCTGCCAAGATGCCGATACAAAAGTCTCTCTATCCGTGCAACGCTTTATCGCAAAAACCATACGACAAAAGAAGAAGACAGTTTGACTTCCATGGTAATCTCCAGATATTTTGAGTAAAGGTCTCCGCTGATAAGTCACTTTGTGTTCGTCTTTTGGTATTTTGTTTGGGGAACTAAATACCCAAGGATAAAGACTGACTTGTATCATCCCTCTGTGGAATCTGTCGTCCTTTATGTCAAACTGTAGATTGGACATTTGAACTCATTGTTTTACTTTGGTCTATGAGCCTTTACAAGTAGACCGGCTCTGTGGCGATGAGGTTACAGATGGTATTCGTAATCGCGCATTCCGCGTTCGAAACACAGCAGACTGCCTTGTGTTAGTTTTCATATAATGGCATGTGTGCCGGTCGTTCAGAAAGCAATGCCAAACTACTAAACGTAAACTTGCCAATAAATCACGAACAGCCAACAAATGCTGGGGTTGACTGAGACGTCCTGTAAAGGATATGCAAGTAACCAATTTTTTTTTTTTTTTAAATTGAGCTTTTCTGCAGCCTCAGTAGCTTAGTGGCTAGACGCTTGTCTGTGGGCTCGGTGGTTATGGGTTCAAAACTGCATCGAGACAGATGTGTAAAATTAACCTGGGCTCTCAGGCTGACCAGTTTAAAATAAGTACCGGGAATTGTATTGGGAAGTAAATGTGGCCGGTGTGATGCTATCCACATCACCACACAGTGCCGGTGTGATACTGTCCACATCACCCACACAGTGCCCATCGATCGGTACAAACATGGGTTTAGCACCATAAGGCCAATGCGCTTTAAAGTTTAAAGTACGTGTGACTGGCAATGGAGTTCCGCCCTGCAGAAAGATCGAGCCGTATGGGATAAAACCCGGTACAAATCCTCTCGACTTTTAAAACTTTTTGTTTTGTCTTGACAGACGGTAATTTATGGCTGGCCGAGTGGCTAGAACGCCGGACTCTCTTTCGGGAAACCCGGGTTCGATCCCTCGGTAAGGTGTGGGATATTTTTCTGTCGGGGGCAAAAAGAAAATTCTAACCTGCACAGTTCGCGGCGACTGCACTAGCCAGGCGGCCTTAATTCCTCAGGCTCAAAGACCTCTCTGCCATACACCGCAAGGTATTATATTGGCAGTAAATGACAGTTTGACAGTAGTTATATCTTCCCACAGCACAAAGCCTTGGCTGAATTTAGAGACCACGTGTTGCCCATGCATCATGATCCCTCTCTCGGCCTGCCTAGTTTGCATATCCCTTACAGAACGTTGCAGTCAACACCAGCATTTTTTCAGCTGCTGTTGATGTACTAGGCAAGATTATGCTCAGTAGTTTGCTCTGCCTAGTTTACTCCAGAGGAAAGGTAACACCAATACATATGGAAGAAGATACGCTGCCGGATCAGCAAAGCAATGATCTAACTGTCCGCCTGTCGGAGCTTCCATCATAGACCAGTTGCCGACCAAGGCTTAGGGCCTGGTTTGCCCTGCCACGACATTTAGTCTTTAGGCTGCATTTCCTCACAATAGGATACGATTTGTATCCCCACAACTGCGCTCTTGTCGGTTAAATGCGATTAAACTTCCTGTGCGCTGATGTTTAGTACAGTAGATGTCAGCGAGGTCGTGGTTTAATGCGCTTATGATTAAACTTCCTATGCGCTGATGTTTAGGACAGTAGATGTCAGCGAGGCCGCGGAGTTCAATGCGGTTTTAATTAAACTTCCTTGCTCTGATGGCGGGATAGAGGGATCATTCCTAGCGCCGGTCAGATGGATTTAAACGTTGATGTTAACGTTTCAGAAATCAATGGCAAACTACTGAAAGTAAAATTCCCTTGTAAATCATCGTTGCATGGGGATTGAGCATAACATCCTGCAAAGGATATAATACTGAAGTTTAGGACAGTAAGGTAACTTCTGACGTAGTTTAGTCACAAATATTGAAGTTTAGGACAGTAAGGTAAGTGCTGACATAGTTTAGTAACAAATATTGAAGTTTAGGACAGTAAGGTAACTGCTGACGTAGTTTAGTCACAAATATTAAAGTTTAGGACAGTAAGGTAACTTCTGACGTAGTTTAGTCACAAATATTGAAGTTTAGGACAGTAAGGTAAGTGCTGACATAGTTTAGTAACAAATATTGAAGTTTAGGACAGTAAGGTAACTGCTGACGTAGTTTAGTAACAAATATTGAAGTTTAGGACAGTAAGGTAACTTCTGACGTAGTTTAGTAACAAATATTGAAGTTTAGGACAGTAAGGTAACTGCTGACGTAGTTTAGTAACAAATATTGAAGTTTAGGACAGTAAGGTAACTTCTGACGTAGTTTAGTAACAAATATTGAAGTTTAGGACAGTAAGGTAACTGCTGACGTAGTTTAGTAACAAATATTGAAGTTTAGGACAGTAAGGTAACTGCTTACGTAGTTTAGTAACAAATATTGAAGTTTAGGACAGTAAGGTAACTTCTGACGTAGTTTAGTCACAAATATTGAAGTTTAGGACAGTAAGGTAAGTGCTGACATAGTTTAGTAACAAATATTGAAGTTTAGGACAGTAAGGTAACTTCTGACGTACTTTAGTAACAAATATTGAAGTTTAGGACAGTAAGGTAACTGCTGACGTAGTTTAGTCACAAATATTAAAGTTTAGGACAGTAAGGTAACTTCTGACGTAGTTTAGTCACAAATATTGAAGTTTAGGACAGTAAGGTAAGTGCTGACATAGTTTAGTAACAAATATTGAAGTTTATGACAGTAAGGTAACTGCTGACGTAGTTTAGTAACAAATATTGAAGTTTAGGTCAGTAAGGTAACTTCTGACGTAGTTTAGTAACAAATATTGAAGTTTAGGACAGTAAGGTAACTGCTGACGTAGTTTAGTAACAAATATTGAAGTTTAGGACAGTAAGGTAACTGCTGACGTAGTTTAGTAACAAATATTGAAGTTTAGGACAGTAAGGCAACTGCTGACGTAGTTTAGTCACAAATATTAAAGTTTAGGACAGTAAGGTAACTGCTGACGTAGTTTAGTAACAAATATTGAAGTTTAGGACAGTAAGGTAACTGCTGACGTAGTTTAGTAACAAATATTGAAGTTTAAGACAGTAAGGTAACTGCTGACGTAGTTTAGTCACAAATATTAAAGTTTAGGACAGTAAGGTAACTTCTGACGTAGTTTAGTAACGAATATTGAAGTTTAGGACAGTAAGGTAACTGCTGACGTAGTTTAGTCACAAATACTGAAGTTTAGGACAGTAAGGTAACTGCTGACGTAGTTTAGTCACAAATATTAAAGTTTAGGACAGTAAGGTAACTGCTGACGTAGTTTAGTAACAAATATTGAAGTTTAGGACAGTAAGGTAACTGCTGACGTAGTTTAGTAACAAATATTGAAGTTTAAGACAGTA
Organism: Cepaea hortensis; assembly: GCA_963921405.1. Taxonomy (NCBI): domain Eukaryota; kingdom Metazoa; phylum Mollusca; class Gastropoda; order Stylommatophora; family Helicidae; genus Cepaea; species Cepaea hortensis. The sequence goes on along the minus strand of OY992894.1, from coordinate 77,501,993 downwards.
AGGTAACTGCTGACGTAGATTAGTCACAAATACTGAAGTTTAGGACAGTAAGGTAACTGCTGACATAGTTTAGTCACAAATATTAAAGTTTAGGACAGTATGGTAACTGCTGACGTAGTTTAGTCACAAATATTAAAGTTTAGGACAGTAAGGTAACTGCTGACGTAGTTTAGTCACAAATATTAAAGTTTAGGACAGTAAGGTAACTGCTGACGTAGTTTAGTAACAAATATTTAAGTTTAGGACAGTAAGGTAACTTCTGACGTAGTTTAGTAACAAATATTGAAGTTTAGGACAGTAAGGTAACTGCTGACGTAGTTTAGTCACAAATACTGAAGTTTAGGACAGTAAGGTAACTTCTGACGTAGTTTAGTCACAAATATTAAAGTTTAGGACAGTAAGGTAACTGCTGACGTAGTTTAGTCACAAATATTAAAGTTTAGGACAGTAAGGTAACTGCTGACGTAGTTTAGTTGCAAATAATACATTCGTAAAAGTGCAACAGATACTAAGGTTAATTGCGCAGTTTTGGTTTAAAAAAAAAAAAACAAGTATTATTTTCAAGTAGTCAGTGGCGTATACTGGGAGCGGAGTGGGGTGCCAATCAGTGGCGTATACTGGGAGCGGAGTGGGGTGTTCTTCAGCTGTGTTGTGTCAGTGATTTGATGACGCCCTCTCCCTTCAGGTCATGGTCAATACTTGCAGCATCTCGTCTCTGGAATGTGTGCACAATCAGGGTCTTAGATTTGTTTGTGAAGGAAACACGAGTAGCGAATCTAGCATCAGCTTCCATAGAGTTTTCACCCCTTGACGTTTGATTACACAGTTACACATTAATTTTTCTTCTCCGTCCTTCCGTCCGCCCGCCCGCCCGCCCGCCCGCCCGTCCGTCCGTCTGTCCGTCCGTCTGTCTGTCCGTCCGTCTGTCTGTCCGTCTGTCTGTCTGTCTGTCTGTCTGTCTGTCTGTCTGTCTGTCTGTCTGTCTGTCTGTCTGTCTGTCCTGTCTGCCTCTCTTATATATATATATATATATATATATATATATATATATATATATATATATATATATATATATATATATATATATACATATATATATATATATATATATATATATATATATATATATATATATATATATATATATATATATATATATGTGTGTGTGTGTGTGTGTGTGTATGTATATGTATATGTGTATATGTATATGTATATGTAAAGAAGATCGGCTACCCACCAACTCTTCTGTCCATTGTGGAATCGTTCCACACAGGCATGAAGGGTATAATCAAGTTTGATGGTGCAACTTCTGAAGAGTTTGAAATCAAGAGTGGAGTTAAGCAAGGTTGTGTACTAGCTCCCACCCTCTTTGGAATATACTTTTCACTTCTACTGAAATATGCCTTTCCTGATCAGGATGGTGGTATATACATTCACTCACGCTCAGATGGCGGCCTTTACAATGCTCAGAGATTGAAGGCCAAGACCAAAATTAGGAGGGTACTGATCAGAGAGTTGCTTTGTGCAGATGATGCTGCAGTTACGACCCACTCTGAGGAAGAATTGCAATGTCTACTATCTGCATTCTCCAATGCTTGTTCTGAATTTTGTTTACCAATTAGCAAAAAGAAGACACAGATTATGTCACAAGGTGCACATGGGGTACCATCAATCTTTATTGACGACGCCGAACTAGAGATGGTAGACCATTTTACATATCTAGGATCAGTGGTAAATAGCAAAGTATCCCTAGATAAGGAAATCAACATCCGGATTGGTAAGGCAACAACAACAATGAACAGGTTAAGAAAAAGAGTCTGGGAGAACAGGAAGCTTACTGCAAAAACAAAAGTCCTTGTCTATCAAGCCTGTGTCCTTAGTACTCTTCTTTATGGCAGTGAAACCTGGACAACTTACTCACACCAAGAGAAACATTTAAACAGCTTTCATATGCGGTGTCTGCGAAGAATTCTTGGTATTAAGTGGCAAGACAAAATCACAAATACTGAAGTATTGGAAAGATCAGGTTGTGTGACGGCGTGTTCCATACTCAATCTTAGTAGACTTTGATGGATAGGACACGTTAGGAGGATGGATGATAGTAGAATACCAAAGAACATCTTTTTTGGTGAATTACAGACGGGTAGGAGATCTCAGGGTCGGCCTCTACTACGATATAAAGATGTGTGTAAGCTGGACATGATTGATACAGGCATTGATAATGCACATTGGGAGCAAGTCGCCGCTGAACGTGTTGCATGGAGGGCAAAGATCAGAAATGGAATAAAGACAAAGGAGAAAATTATTGCAGATAAGTCACACACAAAGCGTTTGAGACGTAAGATGGTGCATGATGGTGCAAATGACCACGTGTTCACATGCACCCACTGTGAACGGACATTTACAGCCAAATTGGCCTTATCAGTCACATTCGCTACCGGCATAGATAAAAGTTATTATGCCTTTTTAAAGCACAAACTATCGTCTGTCAAGACGGCAAGGTGCCAATGATGATGATGATGATGATGATGATGATATATATATATATATATATATATATATATATATATATATATATATATATATATATATATATATATATATATATATAATTAACTTTTTGATTGTACAAGGACATCTCCTCGAGTGCCTTAGACTACATAATGGAGATTCTCAACATATTGCACGAACTCCGTAGCAGCGGCCAGGATTTAAATAAGGGTATATCAGAATCACAATCAATCACACATCCACCAATACCAGTACACGACGATTACCATTTCATGGACAAACTAGAACAAATAATTATTATGCGCCTCATAGCAGGACACATTGTATCACATCGTATGCATACAACATTTTAGAGTGACAAATCAGACATATGGACTATTCACCTCGGACAGCAGGATCTCATACTCTAAGACTGTCCCGAGTACGACATTTAGTATAGACAAACCTTCTGGCCTAAAGAAACAACAGTTTAAGGTACAGTTTATAGACAACATGAACTAGAAATACAAAACAGCGACGGACATGCAAGAGACAACATTACAGATATAAGCAACACATTTCAAACCAATGATAGGAGAAAACAACAAAATCACACCTACGGTACATATTCTTTTGTGGATAGAGTTTATAATTTTGACATGCTCCAGTAGCCAAAATTAGACCTGCTCTTGTCGATTTCTAACATTTAGTGACAGAGCTAGCCTTATAAAAAAAGTCGACAGGGTCGGCTTCATTGCACCGGGTTTTATCCCGTATGACACGGTCTCTTTCCGCAGCACAGAAAGCGTCGCACAAAGCACGAACTCCGTAGCTCTAGCGACGACCCATAGGAGTCTCCGAAAATTTTCACTCGTGAACCGAAGGATGCGGCCCGGAATCGAACCTTCGTAGCCCGAGTCAAACGGCTTGACCACTTCGCCACGGAGATTCCCAAGAAACTTGAGATAGCCTCATATGGGGCTCTTCTATTCCTTTGCCAATCAACCCCCGTCCGAACCATACATTGGAATATTGTTACGCCAACGTTGCTACCGAACACGCAGCCGCCATCATTAGGTCAGTTTAAGATCCCAATCTCAGCAGATGACGTTTGCACAACGTATTCCCGTAATCTAATTTCTTGTTAACTCTGCTAAATTCTGGACCTAGATAAGAGCATGTGTGGTTTCTCCCACGAAGACACGCTGACACTATGTGATTCCCAGAGATTTGGTATAAATAGACGAAGAAATCTAGACTGCCTGTTCACACTGATCAATTTACAATGTTGTCATTCATCTTGCCAGCGATCGTCCTTATTGGATTTGGTAAGTTGTATGTGGCGGTCTCCTTGCCTAAGGATTTGCGGACGCGATTGGTAAGCGCGATTACCCGCGTTCGAAGCACAGCTGCGACCGATTTGGCAGCAGACCACGTCGCGCTGGGTTTTAACGTGTTGGTAAAGAACCGGTCGTCCAGAAAGCAATGGCAAACTACTGAACGTAACACTTGCCAAGACATCAACAACAGCAGTAAAATGCTGATGTTGACAGCGATGTCCTGTAAATATGATATGCAAGAAAAAACAAACCGTTTAAGTAATATTCTGTATGATCCGTTCGCTCGCTATGATCTAAAGCTTAGTTCACCCAAGTGCTACTATTAGCTAGGGATACCCTGGCCTGATTATGCAAGTGTATTTTTAGTTTTTTTCGTGTGTGTGTTTGCTTTTAAGTTGCATATCCCTTACAGGACGTTGCAGTCAGCACCAACATTTTTCAGCTGCTGTTGATGTCTTGGCAAGATTACGCTCAGTAGTTTGCCATTGCTTTCTGAGAGGCCGCCTCACAAACCCCGTAAGTAACCAACGCAACGCGATCCGTTGCCGCATCTGGCGCAGCTGTGTTCCTCACGTGGATATACGGGATTACCGAGAAAGTCGTTAACGCCCTTCGCCAGGGAGACCGGCGCGGGTGTATTATCTTTCCCTATTACCAGTGTGCCGGGTCTGTGGCGATGGAGTTACGATTACAGTTCGTAATTCCGCATACCACGTTCGATACACAACTGCGGGCGATTTGGAAGCAGACCGCCCTGATTGGTTTGATGAATGTTGTATGAGTCCCGGTTGTTCAGAAAGCAATGGCATACTAAATGGCAAAGTATTGATAAACTTGCCAAAAAATCCACAAACAGCCACAAAATTCTGGGTTGACTGCGACGTCCTGTAAAGGATATGCAGACAACCTATTACCAATGTCTCCCGCCATCAGGCGAACCAACTCGGACTTCTGAGGTACTTGTAATTGACGTCCCCAAGTCCAGGACGAGAAGGCAACATTTAAGTCCAGCTGACCGGTGTGTGGAACAAAAACCCTATGGCGTTCACCAGCGGGTCCTTTGCTGAATGTCGCTTTCATCACGGCTCGCCTAGGAGGGCTGCATGGCCGAATGGATAAGAGATCCCGCTCTTAAACCTCCGGTGTGCTGATGCCGAGGTAGCGGGTTCAACCCCTACACATTTGCATTAACATGTTGACATCTTGTCCTTGACTTGAGACTAAATTACACATACCCCATAAGTCGGAGTGGGTTCACCTGATAGCGAGGGACACCAGTAATAGGGGGAAGCTAATCCAGACACAAATATCAGTCTAGTGCACTAGAACTAGTAAGTATGTGCACTACCATTGAGCTCAAAGCGAGCGAACGAAAGAAGACAAAAAAATTCACGGTGCGCAGAATAGATTCGTCATTCTCTGCTTGCTCCTACGCTATATTGGTATTTACAATGTAAATGGGATTTCGTACTCAGGGTGTCTTCAGTGTCTTGAGTCGACCTTAATGCTAGTCTTCTCCTGCGGGGATTAGTGGTCTCGAGGTACGGTGTACGCCTCGAGTCCTGGAGATCCCGAGTTCAAGACTCGGCGAGGGCCGGGATGTTTTCACGTGGACTCAAGACTCGGTGAGGGCCGGAATTTTTTTCACGTGGACTTCTAGTAACAAAATTTCCCCTGGTCTCTGGGTAGTGAGATCGGACGCCCGTGTGTATTGTTGCGCACGTAAAAAATCCCTTGGCAGTTGGAAATCGAAAAAGAGTAGCCTAACGGCGCTGCCCGGGCAAAATTTCGAGTTAACAATCTACCCAAATTATTTCAGGATCCTTGTCGGTGCTACGGAATTCATGCACTGAGCTGAGATTCTCCGAACTCTGGCTTAAGTTAGGAGTAGAACGGAGCACTTATGTGTTGCACATGTGTGCCGTGATATGTTGTTCCGTCGACTAAATTAAACTAAAACTAAAACCAGCACGAAGATGGACACAAGACACTGAAGACACTTTATGCGTGTACATGCATGCGACAGGGAAACTGGCGAAGGACGGAGAGTATTTTCAGGCGGGCTGTGACCAGATGGACGTTCTGTACAGGAACTGTTACATGATGGTGGTGGACAACAACATACTGTACATACAGACATTTCGAAACATTTGTTTAACACAAACAATGCTTTCTTCCGTTGATAACACGATTTTGCTTGGAGTGCAAAGAATTACTCCAGCGGACGACAGTCATTCGCTGCATATTGCTTCACGATGGACTGTGGGGCACAATTTTCGATGACATAATGTACTTCATTTTTCAAATTTGTTTAACATACAAAGGGTAGTGAGGCTTTACAAACATCCTATATATATATATATATATATATATATATATATATATATATATATATATATATATATATATATATATATATATATACGCAGACAGATACATAGATAGAGAGGCAGACAGATAGATCTGCATATCTTTATGGCTGACATATTTTTCGTAACTTATGCTTTCTTCTTCTTCTCATGCTTCTTCGTCTCCCCTGCCTCCTCCTACCCGCTTCCCTTTCCTCTTTCTCCGTCTCATTCTCCACCAAGTACACATCTTCTTCCTCCTCCTCCCTCAGCACCTTTCTTGTCGTCCTTCTTCTCTTCTCCTCCACTACTGGCTTTATCTCACACAGCCCCTCCCCATCTTCCCCCCGCTTTCCTCTTATTCGTCTTGTCCACTGTTGTTTTGATTGTATATTGCTACGTGTGAGAGTTTACAGACACTCGTAAACTGCATTGGATGGCAGTATGATTTCTGTTTGGCAATGTTTGATCCAAAATTGACGAAGCAACTTCTACATAGTTTATCATTCTTCTTTTACCCTTCACACCCCCAGCCCCCTTTTAGGTCATAGGCCCTCAACGAACTCTCTCAACGCCGTCCTGTCCATGCAGCAACATCCACGTCTTCCTCTTACTATTCACTTGTGTCCATACGTCTCTTCCTTGTATGTTTTAGGCCTACCTCTATCCCTTCACCACACCCTCTTGGATTCCGTGTTCTGCCTAGTTATACTACTTCACAGGCTCCAAAAAACACATTTTATTTTACGCGAGCTGCGCTGTGGTAAACGCTCCCAAGGCGGCCAGAGGAAACGATTTAAAGACACTCTGAAGATCTCACTAAACACTATTGGAATATATCACGACACTTGGGAGACTGCTGCCAAAGACCGAAATTCGTGGCGGACATAACTACCCAAGGGTGTAGTCACTTGTGAAGCAAACAGGACTGCTGGAGCTGTGGAAAAAAAAGAAGACTTGACCAAAAAAAAAAAAAAAACACTGCAGGAGATCCGCCTCCTGGAACGTTAAGCATTCTTTGCCCACATTGTCAAAGAACATTTTGAGCCAAATAGACTTTACCAGCCATCTTAGAACTTACGGCTTCAAACTTTCAACCCCACTGGATGAAATGAATGGTCGCCATCTTTCTTGATGGACAAACACCGGTTATACTATTCTCAGATCTTCTCAGTGTATGCCCAACCCGGCGCCAGCGTCTTTTCTTTACCTCTTGATTCACTTGTCCGTGTCTAGATCTCACCATGAGCTCTACATTGATTATTCTCTGATACCATTTTAGAAATTCTATTTTGCGCATCCATCAATTAATGTATATTTATAGTATTTTAGTAACCGATTTATGCCAATAATGTTGCATTTTCAGGATCAACCCAGACGATTAAGGACTGCCCAGCAGGCATCATCAGAGATGAGTACCTGACAGTCCATGCAGGAACCTGTTATGAGTTTCTTGTTGAGTACCCACTCGACTATAAAGAAGCAAATGACGACTGCAGCTCTCGTGGAGGAACCCTCGTTCTAGTCAAATCCAAGGAAGTGTCAGACTATTTAATAGATCAACTCGTCTACCAATTCGGAGCTGCTAGCCCAGTTTGGATTGGGCTCAATGATAAAGCTAAAGAAGGCACATATGTCTGGGAGGATGGTACACCTTTGGGTAGTTACTCCAACTGGGCGCCCACTCGCAATGGAACCAGTGCAAACCACGACTGCGTTTACTTGCAGCCAAGTAAGAGTGGCATTTGGGATGAAGACTTCTGCCAAGACACATTCCTTGGGCTTTTCCAGCACGAGCGACCTTACGTCTGCCAATACAGGGCTAGGTCAACAACTGCAGCACCAGCATAGACTATTCTGTACTCAGTAATTTCATAATGTTTATGCAATGCGAATCTTATCAACGTATCGCATGCAATAATTTACGCTCGCTGCTTTATTATTATATTAACGCGTATTTACAATGAATAAAAATACATTAGTTTAAAAGCTACTTTGTTTTGTCTATTTAAAAAAAAAAAATTAACTATTTCAATCTGTACACCTGTCTCGGAACTGTCATAGCCTCTGATGGGAGGTGGCTTGAAAATACTAGAACTGTCACAACTGTCATTTACTGCCAGTATACTGCCTTGCGGTGTATGGCAGGGGGGGGGGGGGGGTCTTGAGCCTGAGGAGTTAAGGCTTCCTGGATAGTGCTGTCACCGCGAACTTTGGATGTTAGGGTTTTCTGTTTTGAAAAATTAGAACACGAATGGTTATGGCAAAGGTAGCGTTTTGCAAGATGGAAAACATATTGACTGATACAAAGATGTCATAGAACCCATGAAAATTACCCAATGCCAGCGGAAACGTGGTTTCTGAGGAAAATGGAAAGAATACCATGGACAAACAGAACAAGCAACGAGCAAGTCCTGCAAGAAACAAATAATAACCGTAAACTGATTAGAAGAAATCGACGTAAACAGTCAACATATTCTGGACACGTTATGAGAGGAAGTACATTGGAGAACGTGGTGACAAATGGCAAGATTGAGGGGCAAAGAACAAAGAGAAGGCACATAAGTAAATATCTGGATGTCTTAGCCACGTGACATAGTCGAGACAAGAAAACACAGCTGATCCACAACTCCGGTGATCATGGGAGATGGCGAACCTTGACCGCTCATGCTTATCGGCATGGTGCATGATGATGATGACTAATTCAGTCCCGTCACCACGATGTCTAACAATGCATTTTTCCTTACTATGTGACGAATGACCAGTGTCTCTTTCTGGTTGTTGCCTATAATCTTCTGCATACATTGGTCTCTGACAGACTATCGGTATTAAATATTCTGGCAGCCCAAGTATTCCCCAACATTCTTCTCAGACACCACACCAGTCTTCAAAAGCTTTCTAAATGATTAGTTTACATTCCAAGATTCATTACCAACGTGTCGCAACTGAGCAAAATTATGATTCAAACTATTACATGTTTCGGAGACTGACATTACCTTAAAAAGTCTTAACAGTCTTTAAAATCGAGAGGTTCGACTTCATGATCAATGTTGTAAATGCTATAACAATGATGGTAGATATTGGGATACATCTCGACACTTGGGAGACTGCTGCCAAAGACCGAAATTCATGGCTTTCATAATTACGAAAGGGTATAGTCACCTGTGAAGGAAACAGGATTGCAAGAGCTGTGAAATATAAAAGACTGAAATTAAAAAAAAAATAAAAAACCCACAGGAGATCCTCCTCCTAGAACGACATTGTCAAAGAACATTTCGAGCCGAAATCGGCCTTACCAGCCATCTTAGGACTCACGACTCAAAACTTTCATGCCTCACTGGATGAAATGAATGGTCATCTTCATACTTGATGGGCAAACACCAGACCAGATATTGGTAAGGACGACCAAACAATGTCTGCACTTGTCCTGTTTTGCGATCGCTGTAATTCATGATGTCACCACAAGGATACCTCTCATGATGAAAATTTGTAACAGTAAAGTATCGGCTGACGTTCAACGTCATCGGTGGTAAAGGATATACGGTGCTAGCCCCACATTTTCAGACCTGTCGGCATCGATAGGCCATGTGGTCATTATGATGAGTTCGATTGTTTTCTTGAATATAGTTCCCCATTAGTTCCTTACAACTTAGAAGAGGTTAGTGCTGATTAAGTGGGCCAGTATGTCTTTCTTAATTGGCTTTGCAGAGGACAGTTCTGTAAAAGATGATCAGCAGCTAGTTTGTTTAATCCACACGTGTACAGGGTGTATTTTTAACGACTGTGCAGTGTTTGAAAATATTGTCGGTCCAAGATTTGTTTTTACCTTAAAAAGTCTTAACAGTCTTTAAAATCGAGAGGATCGACTTCATTGCCCCAGGTTTTATCCCATATGGCTCGGTCTCTTTCCAAAGGACGGCCTGCCAAAAGCGTCGCACACAGAACGAACTCTGCAGCTCCGGCGACGACCCCCAGGAGTCTTCGAGAAAAATGCACCGGAATCGAATCCACACCTTCGGAGCGTGAGGGAGACGGCTTGACTACTTCTCCACGGAGGTTCCCTAATATATGTATGCAATCCTTATGTATTTACCTATTATGTTGCATGAACTTTATAGAGGGCAAATACAAAACATGGACCGGCAATATTTTCAAACACTGCAGAGTCATTACAAATACACTCTATATTGTGATGGAGTAGATGGACTGATCTGTTTGTGGTTTTCACGCCATACTGGAGATCCGTGATGGCGTAATGGCCAGAGGCTTGCTTGCCGTGCGACTGGTCTTGGAATCGATCCACATGAGGGCTGGACGATTGTAAAGCATTGCTTGGGCTCCCATGTCGACCCAGTCTAAAATAGATACCAGAAAATGTCTTGGAAATAAAGGCAGTCGGATTGCTACCGACTAACTCACCCACTACGTACTGTTGTGTCTATACAAATATGTGTGTGGCTACATATGCTCTTCGAGAATGCACCGGAATCGAACCCACAACCTTCGGAGCGCGAGGCAGACGGCTTGACTACTTCGCCACGGAGATTCCCTAATATGTGCACGTCATTCGCATTTACGAGCTCTATCAAGACAAGTCGTCTGAAAAAGTCAAGAAGCCTGATATGGGGGGGGGGGGGGGGAATGGCACGTTGCAAGAACACCAAAAGACACGCGGTATCCATGATGTGCAGCGTGGGAGTCGACAAGAAGAAGAACGCGGAGAGCCTGCCTGCGAGCTGTAACAAAGAACCTGAAACTACAACTACTACTGAAGCCACCACGAGGGAGACCGTCGACAGTCCACCACAGACAAGAGCCAAACCTACTGAGAAGCAGAGGGAGGAGAAAGACACCAGAGTCGGAAACACCGACTCACCGACAAGCAAGTGGGTTGTCAAGCGTATCTAAGTGGAGCTATCAGACGAAGAAATCCTGAAACAGCTTCGAGAAGAGAATCTCCACATCCGATTCTTGAAGGCGGAGCGACTCCTCACCTACTCCAAGACTCCTACAACCTTGGCGGTCGTGACGACAGAGGGCAGCGAGATGCCGATCACAGTATCAATCAACAAGAGAATGCAGCAGTCAGAGAGATTCATCCCAAGAATCACCCAATGTTCCAGAAGCCAGAGGGCCGGCCACAGCAGAGCAGCATGTCGCAGTAAGACGGAATTCTGTCGGTACTGTGCAGATGACCACGCCTTCAAGGAGTGTCCGCTGGCCAAGCTGGACACGGACTTCCGAGAACCAAAAAACAATAAAAAATTGCGCCAACTGCCTGGGCAAGCATGGAGCAAGATACTTGGGCTGTTCGTACCTCCAAAGACACAGAGACGTCTTAAAGTTCGCCATCACCACAAAGACACCATATAAGGACGCAATGCGGAGGTGCGAGACAGCCACGGGCAGCTCACAAGCGGAAAAAGCTAAATTGCAAGACCAGATAGATGAGCCAAAGAAGCAAATCAAGCTTCTTCAAACACCGGCACCGACCAACAACAATGAAATCTGCTTGCTGAAATAAAGAAGATCCAGCAAAACATCAAGAAAGAAGTGGAACATATGGCCGAGATGAAGAAGGAAAACGAAGAAATGCTACGCAAAATTAAAGCGGAGAGAGAGCTGCTGAAAGCTGAAATGGAAGTAATCCGAAACAAACCAACAGAAGCTATGCAAAAGACCGAGCCAGAACTGGCAAGCAGAATACCCACCCGGACTCTCCCTGGAGGAGTGCCTAGAATCGATACAATTGGAGGAACACAGGCACCAGGAATTCTAAAGGCGCTGGGATGAAAGAGAAAAGGAGCCCAAGAAACTCAGGCGACCGGCAGTATACCCAGATAGAATTATTAAATTCGAGGGTGGAACCTGCTACATAGACGACGGAGAGATGATCCCATGGCTGACCGCGGAGGAAGAAATCGACAGGCAACAGCAACTCAAACTCGACAGTGAAAACAGGCACAAGGAAGACAATGAAAACATCGAAAAGCTGCTACAGAAAATACACAAAAAAGGAGGTAAAAAGACCAAATAAAAAGTACTTATAAGGACTCAACCAGAAGAGCCAGAAATTGCCACTAACAAAAGAAACCACCAGGAGACGGGCATAAAGGACAGCCGCCACCAACCCCCCTCCCCCAGCTGACGTCATAGACACAAACCAACATAACCAGTCCGGGATAGGACTCACTCGTAAGAGCGCACAAGACAAGAATTAGGGTGAATGAACCCACAAAAACCACGGACCTCAACAATAACCACAGCTGAAGAGGCAGGTTGAACAAGGCCGAATTTGGAAATTTTGTTTTGAAAATGGAACTGGAACCGGAACATATGCTCAGTACATCTTAGGCGTGTGTAAGATCATCATCATCATCATCTAATACCATGCCAGCTGGCTTCATTACTCTCCACAGATCTCGGTTTTTGGTTTTCTGTATCAACTCTGGTTATCATATTCCTCCATGCTACCATCTCAATCCACCCAGCATAATTTCTCTTGGTTTGCCTCTGCCTCTCTTCCCCTCGATCTTTCCAGTTGTAACGATGTGTAAGATAACTTTACTAATTGTTTTACTTATGCTCCTTCCTAAGGCGAAGAATGTTGATCCGTCTGTAATTGTTAAGAGAATGGAAATTGTCGTGCACTTCATTTGTTTGATAGTCTGAATACCTTTCTTGTACTCAGAGTTTGAAACTTCGTTATCTTCTTGTTAACATTCTCTTCCCTGTTTTTGCAAGTTTATCTGCTGTTCTCCTCACCAAACTTTCCACCACACTGGGGAACCGCGGCAGCATTGTATCTAGACTCGAAGCTCGCCTGCCAGTCCAGTGGAGTTAAGGTTCGTTTGGCATCTGGACGGATTCGGATGTTTAAAAAAAATTGACCTGAAATCGACTCAGCCTAAAATAAGTATGAAGAAATTTCTAGGAAGTAAAGACGGCGCCGGTACGATCTCATCACACATGGAGAGCTCTACTTGTATATACAAATATGAGTCTAGCACGGTACGCTCAATTCACATGTAGATCATAGACCTACTCTTACAGGGTGTATTTGTAATGACTGTGCAGTCTTTGAAAGTATTGCCGGTCCAAGTTTTGTATTTAGCTATTATGTTGCATGAACTTTAGAGAGGGTGAATACAAAACTTGGACCGGCAATATTTTCAAACATTGCACAGACATGAAAAAAAAAATACACCCTATACTTACATCATACTGGTCTATAGCCTAGAGATAGGGAGCGTAATTTCACAAAATCCGCACACCCGGCTTGAAGCCAAACGCACTAATTTGGGAGCAGCCCGCTATGGATTGAGTTTCAAGAATGAGATTTGACCGTCTAGAAAGCAATGGCAACATTTATTTTGCTTCGCATATCCTTTACAGGACATCGTTGTCAACATCAGCATCTTTCATCCGATTGTTGATTTCGTGGCAAGATTACGCTCAGTAGTTTGCCATTGATTTCTGAGCTCACATACCCCTAAGTTAACGACGCGGAGAGAACCGCTACCAATTCTCACACACATCACGCCACTCACGAGAGTATACGAGATTACGGAGAAAGTCGTGTAACCTCTAGACCAGAGAGACCGGCAATGGCAACATACTGAACGTAAAATTGCCCAGAAAATCACCAACATATAATAAATACTAGTGGTGATTGCGACTTCCTGTAAAGAATGCAATTAAACACCATACTGGTATTGTACCAATCCCCAAATTGATACTGATATGTGGACTTCCGGTACAACATAGCGTGTAGGCTGTTGGGCTGTTAAGGCCTCTGAAGTGCAGAATAGGACAGGCAAAAGCCGCATTTCAGAAAATGAAGAGTATCTTATGCAATAAGTCTCTATTAATGAATGTAAGAAAGAGAGTGCTAAAATGCTATATATAGAACCAGTTTTGCTGTATGGCAGTGAATCTTGGAATGTAAATGAACAAATTATGAAGAACTTAGAAGTAACAGAGGTGTGGTTTTTAAGACGAATGTTGCGAATTCCTTGGACTGTCAGAGTAACTAACAACGATTGGCTGAAAGAGGCTAATGAAACTAGAACACTATATACAACAATAAGAAAGAGACAAACAGCTTTCTTTGGTCATGTAATGAGAAGAGAGGCATTGGAGAACACCATGACAACTGGAAAGATCGAGGGGAAGAGAGGCAGAGGCAGACCAAGAGAAATGATGCTGGACGGATTGAGACGGTGGCATGGTGGAATATCATCAGCAGAGTTGATCCAGAACACCAAAGACCGAGATCTGTGGAGAGCCATGAACGCCTACGCCAGCCGGCAGGGCACTTGATGATGAACCGATGTTATATTACTACATTTGATCTTAGCTTCTGATGTGTCTACCTCTTCTTGATTTTCCAGCCACATTCCGAATGTATCCCATCTCACATGGTGCGATTTTAAGCCTATGTATATCTAGGACGGTCCGTCTCATGCATCGGTAAAAGAGAGTTGGGACAAAAAAAGCATGGATCAGTATTGTTTCGCATGCATGTTAATATTTGACTAATCTGTATGCCTTTATTACTTCTAGTCAAACTCGTTGCCACTTCAAAACGTTTGTTTGTTTGTTTAAAGCTGCATATCCTTTACAGGACGTTTCAGTCAACACCAGCATTTTACTGCCGGTGTTGATGTCTTGGCAAGTGTTTACATTCAGTAGTTTGTCATTGCTTTCTGAACGACCGGCTCCTATGCCAGAACATAAAAACCAGCACGATACGGTCTGCTGCCAAGTCGGTCACCGCTGTGTTTCGAACATGGGTAAACAGCATTACGAATCGCGTCCACAACGCCATCGCCACGGAGAACGACGTTTCGGAACGTTTACTGTGAATAATTATTTAAATATTTTATTTCATAGAATAGAGGTCAAAATAGTACAGAGGCCAACATATAGCACGGATGTCAACGTAGCACAGAGGTCAACATAGTAGAGGTAAACATAGTAGAGAGGTCCACATATCACAGATGTCAACATAGTACATAGATCAGCATAGCATAGAGGTCAGTATATAAGAAAGGTCTACATAATCGAGAACACAACATAGTAGAGAGGTCAACATAGTAGATAACTCAACATAGTAGAGAGGTCAACATAGTAGATAACTCAACATATTAGAGAGGTCAACATAGTAGATAACTCAAAATAGTAGAGAGGTCAACATAGTAGATAACTCAACTTAGTAGAGAGGTTAACATAGTAGAGAGGTCAACATAGTAGAGAGGTCAACATAGTAGAGAGGTCAACATAGTAGAGAGGTCAACATATTAGATAACTCAACATAGTAGAGAGGTCAACAAAGGAGATAACTCAACATAGTAGAGAGGTCAACATAGTAAAAAGGTCAACATAGTAGATAACTAAACATAGTAGAGAGGTCAACATAGTACAGAAGTCAACATAGGAGATAACTCAACATAGTAGAGAGGTCAACATAGTAGATAACTCAACATAGTAGAGAGGTCAACATAGTAAAGAGGTCAACATAGTAGAGAGGTCAACATAGTAGAGAGGTCAACATAGTAGAGAGGTCAACATAGTAGAGAGGTCAACATAGTAGAAAGGTCAACATAGTAGAAAAGTCAACATAGGAGATAACTAAACATAGTAGAGAGGTCAACATAGTAGAGAGGTCAAAATAGGAGATAACTCAACATAGTAGAGAGGTCAACATAGTAGAGAGGTCAAAATAGTACATAACTAAACATAGTAGAGAGGTCAACATAGTAGAGAAGTCAACACAGGAGATAACTCAACATAGTAGAGATGCCAACATAGTAGAGAGGTCAACATAGGAGAGAGGTCAACATAGTAGAGAGGTCAACATAGTAGAGAAGTCAACATAGTAGAGAGGTCAACATAGAAGATAACTCAACATAGTAGAGAGGTCAACATAGTAGAGAAGTCAACACAGGAGATAACTCAACATAGTAGAGATGCCAACATAGGAGATAACTCAACATAGTAGAGAGGTCAACATAGTAGAGAGGTCAACATAGTAGATAACTCAACATTGTAGAGAGGTCAACATAGTAGAGAGGTCAACATAGTAGAGAGGTCAACATAGTAGAGAGGTCAACATAATAGAGAGGTCAACATAGTAGAGAGGTCAACATGGTAGAGAGGTCAACATAGTAGATAGGTCAATATAGGAGATAACTCAACATAGTAGAGAGGTCAACATAGTAGAGAGGTCAACATAGTAGAGAGGTCAACATAGGAGATAACTCAACATAGCAGCAAGGTCAACATAGTAGAGAGGTCAACATAGTAGATAACTAAACATAGTAGAGAGGTCAACATAGTAGAGAGGTCAACATAGTAGAGAGGTCAACATAGGAGAGAGGTCAACATAGTAGATAACTCAACATAGTAGAGAGGTCAACATAGTAGAGAGGTCAACATAGGACATAACTAAACATAGTAGAGAGGTAAACATAGTAGAGAGGTAAACATAGTAGAGAGGTCAAAATAGTAGATATATCAACATAGTAGAGACGTCACAAAGTAGATAACTCAACATAGTAGAGAAGTCAACATAGTAGAGAGGTCAACATAGTAGAGATGTCAACATAGTAGAGAGGTCAACATAGTAGAGAGGTCAACGAAGTAGAGAGGTCAACATAGTAGAGAGGTCAACATAGTAGAGAGGTCAACATAGTAGAGCGGTCAACATAGGAGATAACTAAACATAGTAGAGAGGTCAACATAGTAGAGAGGTCAACATAGTAGAGAGGTCAACATAGGAGATAACTCAACATAGTAGAGAGGTCAACATAGTAGAGAGGTCAACATAGTAGATAACTAAACATAGTAGAGAGGTCAACATAGTAGAGAAGTCAACATAGTAGAGAGGTCAACATAGTAGAGAAGTCAACATAGGAGAGAGGTCAACATAGTAGAGAGGTCAACATAGTAGAGAAGTCAACATAGTAGAGAGGTCAACATAGAAGATAACTCAACATAGTAGAGAGGTCAACATAGTAGAGAGGTCAACATAGTAGAGAGGTCAACATAGTAGAGAGGTCGACATAGGAGATAACTCAACATAGTAGAGAGGTCAACATAGTAGAGAGGTCAACATAGTACATAACTAAACATAGTAGAGAGGTCAACATAGTAGAGAAGTCAACACAGGAGATAACTCAACATAGTAGAGATGCCAACATAGTAGAGAGGTCAACATAGGAGAGAGGTCAACATAGTAGAGAGGTCAACATAGTAGAGAAGTCAACATAGTAGAGAGGTCAACATAGAAGATAACTCAACATAGTAGAGAGGTCAACATAGTAGAGAGGTCAACATAGTAGAGAGGTCAACATAGTAGAGAGGTCGACATAGGAGATAACTCAACATAGTAGAGAGGTCAACATAGTAGAGAGGTCAACATAGTAGATAACTCAACATTGTAGAGAGGTCAACATAGTAGAGAGGTCAACATAGTAGAGAGGTCAACATAGTAGAGAGGTCAACATAATAGAGAGGTCAACATAATAGAGAGGTCAACATAGGAGATAACTCAACATAGCAGCAAGGTCAACATAGTAGAGAGGTCAACATAGTAGATAACTAAACATAGTAGAGAGGTCAACATAGTAGAGAGGTCAACATAGTAGAGAGGTCAACATAGGAGAGAGGTCAACATAGTAGATAACTCAACATAGTAGAGAGGTCAACATAGTAGAGAGGTCAACATAGGACATAACTAAACATAGTAGAGAGGTAAACATAGTAGAGAGGTAAACATAGTAGAGAGGTCAAAATAGTAGATATATCAACATAGTAGAGACGTCACAAAGTAGATAACTCAACATAGTAGAGAAGTCAACATAGTAGAGAGGTCAACATAGTAGAGATGTCAACATAGTAGAGAGGTCAACATAGTAGAGAGGTCAACGAAGTAGAGTGGTCAACATAGTAGAGAGGTCAACATAGTAGAGAGGTCAACATAGTAGAGCGGTCAACATAGGAGATAACTAAACATAGTAGAGAGGTCAACATAGTAGAGAGGTCAACATAGTAGAGAGGTCAACATAGGAGATAACTCAACATAGTAGAGAGGTCAACATAGTAGAGAGGTCAACATAGTAGATAACTAAACATAGTAGAGAGGTCAACATAGTAGAGAGGTCAACATAGTAGAGAGGTCAACATAGGAGAGAGGTCAACATAGTAGATACGGCAACATAGCAGAGAGGTCAACATAGTAGAGAGGTCAACATAGGACATAACACAACATAGTAGAGAGGTCAACATAGTAGAGAGGTCAACATAGTAGATAACAACATAGTAGAGAGGTCAACATAGTAGATAAATCAACATAGTAGAGACGTCACAAAGTAGAGAGGTCAACATAGTAGATAGGTCAACATAGTAGAGAAGTCAACATAGTAGAGAGGTCAACATAGTAGAGAGGTCAACATAGTAGAGAGGTCAACATAGAAGATAACTCAATATAATAGAGAGGTCAACATAGTAGATAACTCAACATAGTAGAGAGCTCAACATAGTAGATAACTCAACATAGTAGAGAGGTCAACATAGTAGAGAGGTCAACATAGTAGATAACTCAACATAGTAGAGAGGTCAACATAGTAGGCATGTCAACATAGTAGATAACTCAACATAGTAGAGAGGTCAACATATTTGATAACTCAACATAGTTGAGAGGTCAACATTGTAGATAATTCAACATAGTATAGAAGTAGATAAGTCAACATAGTAGAGACGTCACAAAGTAGATAACTCAACATAATAGATAACTCAACATAGTAGATAACTCAACATAGTAGAGAGGTCAACATAGTAGAGAGGTCAAAATAGTACATAACTAAACATAGTAGAGAGGTCAACATAGTAGAGAAGTCAACACAGGAGATAACTCAACATAGTAGAGATGCCAACATAGTAGAGAGGTCAACATAGGAGAGAGGTCAACATAGTAGAGAGGTCAACATAGTAGAGAAGTCAACATAGTAGAGAGGTCAACATAGAAGATAACTCAACATAGTAGAGAGGTCAACATAGTAGAGAAGTCAACACAGGAGATAACTCAACATAGTAGAGATGCCAACATAGGAGATAACTCAACATAGTAGAGAGGTCAACATAGTAGAGAGGTCAACATAGTAGATAACTCAACATTGTAGAGAGGTCAACATAGTAGAGAGGTCAACATAGTAGAGAGGTCAACATAGTAGAGAGGTCAACATAATAGAGAGGTCAACATAGTAGAGAGGTCAACATGGTAGAGAGGTCAACATAGTAGATAGGTCAATATAGGAGATAACTCAACATAGTAGAGAGGTCAACATAGTAGAGAGGTCAACATAGTAGAGAGGTCAACATAGGAGATAACTCAACATAGCAGCAAGGTCAACATAGTAGAGAGGTCAACATAGTAGATAACTAAACATAGTAGAGAGGTCAACATAGTAGAGAGGTCAACATAGTAGAGAGGTCAACATAGGAGAGAGGTCAACATAGTAGATAACTCAACATAGTAGAGAGGTCAACATAGTAGAGAGGTCAACATAGGACATAACTAAACATAGTAGAGAGGTAAACATAGTAGAGAGGTAAACATAGTAGAGAGGTCAAAATAGTAGATATATCAACATAGTAGAGACGTCACAAAGTAGATAACTCAACATAGTAGAGAAGTCAACATAGTAGAGAGGTCAACATAGTAGAGATGTCAACATAGTAGAGAGGTCAACATAGTAGAGAGGTCAACGAAGTAGAGAGGTCAACATAGTAGAGAGGTCAACATAGTAGAGAGGTCAACATAGTAGAGCGGTCAACATAGGAGATAACTAAACATAGTAGAGAGGTCAACATAGTAGAGAGGTCAACATAGTAGAGAGGTCAACATAGGAGATAACTCAACATAGTAGAGAGGTCAACATAGTAGAGAGGTCAACATAGTAGATAACTAAACATAGTAGAGAGGTCAACATAGTAGAGAAGTCAACATAGGAGATAACGCAACATAGTAGAGAGGTCAACATAGTAGAGAGGTCAAAATAGTACATAACTAAACATAGTAGAGAGGTCAACATAGTAGAGAAGTCAACACAGGAGATAACTCAACATAGTAGAGAGGTCAACATAATAGAGAGGTCAACATAGGAGAGAGGTCAACATAGTAGAGAGCTCAACATAGTAGAGAGGTCAACGTAGTAGAGAGGACAACATAGTAGAGAGGTCAACATAGTAGATAACTAAACATAGTAGAGAGGTCAACATAGTAGAGAGGTCATCATAGTAGATAACTCAACATAGTAGAGAGGTCAACATAGTAGATAACTAAACATAGTAGGGAGGTCAACATAGTAGAGAGGTCAACATAGTAGATAACTAAACATAGTAGAGAGGTCAACATAGTAGATAACTCAACATAGTAGAGAGGTCAAGATAGTAGAGAGGTCAACATAGTAGATAACTCAACATAGTAGTAAGGTCAACATAGTAGTTAACTAAGTATAGTAGTGAGGTCAACATAGTAGATATCAAAATATAGAAGAGAGTTCAAAATAGTAGAGAGTTCAACATAGTAGAGAGGTAAACATAGTAGATAACTCAACATAGTAGAGAGGTCAACATAGTAGTGAGGTCAACATAATAGAGAGGTCAACATAGTAGAGAGGTCAACATAGTAGAGAGGTCAACATAGTAGAGAGGTCAACATAGTAGATAACTAAACTTAGTAGAGAGGTCAACATAGTAGTGAGGTCAACATAGTAGATAACTCAACATAGTAGAGAGGTCAACATAGTAGAGATGTCAACATAGTAGATAACTCAACATAGTAAACAGGTCAACATAGTGGAGAGGTCAACATAGTAGATAAATCAACATAGTAGAGAGGTCAACATAGTAGTGAGGTCAACATAGTAGATAACTCAACATAGTAGAGAGGTCAACATAGTAGAGAGGTCAAACATAGTAGTGAGGTCAACATAGTAGAGAGGTCAGCATATTAGAGAAATCAACATATTAGAGTGGTCAACATATTAGAGAGGTCAACATAGTTGATAAATCGACATAGTATATAACTCAACATAGCAGATAACTCAACATAGTAGATAACTCAACATAGTAGAGAGGTTAACATAGTAGAGAGGTCAACATAGTAGAGAGGTCAACACAGTAGATAACTCAACATAGAAGAGAGGTCAACATAGTAGATAACTCAACATAATAGAGAGGTCAACATAGTAGATAACTCAACATAGTAGAGAGGTCAACTTAGTAGATAACTCAACATAGTAGAGAGGTCAACATAGTAGATAACTCAACATAGTAGAGAGGTCAACATAGCAGAGAGTTCAATATAGTAGATAACTCAACATAATAGAGAGGTCAACATAGTAGAGAGGTCAACATAGTAGATAACTCAACATAGTAGAGAGGTCAATATAGTAGTAAGGTCAACATAATAGAGAGGTCAACATAGTAGAGAGGTCAACATAGTAGAGCGGTCAACATAGTAGAGAGGTCAACATAGTAGATAACTAAACTTAGTAGAGAGGTCAACATAGTAGAGAGGTCAACATAGTAGATAACTCAACATAGCAGAGAGTTCAACATAGTAGATAACTCAACATAGTAGAGAGGTCAACATAGTAGTGCGGTCAACATAGTAGATAACTCAACATAGTAGAGAGGTCAACATAGTAGAGAGGTCAAACATAGTAGTGAGGTCAACATAGTAGAGAGGTCAGCATATTAGAGAAATCAACATATTAGAGAGGTCAACATATTAGAGAGGTCAACATAGTAGAGAGGTCAACATAGTTGATAACTCGACATAGTAGATAACTCAACATAGTAGATAACTCAACATAGTAGATAACTCAACATAGTAGAGAGGTTAACATAGTAGAGAGGTCAACATAGTAGAGAGGTCAACATATTAGAGATATGAACATAGTAGAGATGTCAACATAGTAGAGATGTTAACATAGTTGAGAGGTCAACATAGTAGAGAGGTTAACATAATAGAGAGGTCAACATAGTAGAGATGTCAACATATTAGAGAATTCAACATAGTAGATAACTCAACATAGTAAATAACTCAACATAGTAGATAACTCAACATAGTAGATAACTCAACATAGTAGATAACTCAGTATAGTAGATAACTCAACATAGTAGAGAGGTGAACATAGTAGATAACTCAACATAGTAGAGAGTTCAACATAGTTGATAACTCAACATAGTAGAGTGGTCAACATAGTAGATAACTCAACATAGTAGATAACTTAACATAGTAGAGTTGTCAACATAGTAGATAACTCAACATAATAGAGAGGTCAACATAGTAGAGAGGTCAACATAATAGAGAGGTCAACATAGTAGGTAACCGAACATAATAGAGAGGTCAACATAGTAGATAACTGAACATAATAGAGAGGTCAACATAATAGAGAGGCCAACATAGTAGATAACTCAACATAATAGAGAGGTCAACATAATAGAGAGGTCAACATAATAGAGAGGTCAACATAGTAGATAACTCAACATAATAGAGAGGTCAACATAGTAGATAACTCAACATAATATAGAGGTCAACATAGTAGATAACTCAACATAGTAGAGAGGTCAACATAGCAGAGGGTTCAATATAGTAGATAACTAAACATAGTAGAGAGGTCAACATAGTAGAGAGGTCAACATAGTAGATAACTCAACATAGTAGAGAGGTCAATATAGTAGTAAGGTCAACATAATAGAGAGGTCAACATAGTAGAGAGGTCAACATAGTAGAGCGGTCAACATAGCAGAGAGGTCAACATAGTAGATAACTAAACTTAGTAGAGAGGTCAACATAGTAGTGAGGTCAACATAGTAGATAACTCAACATAGTAGAGAGGTCAACATAGTAGATAACTCAACATAGTAGATAGGTCAACATAGTAGATAACTCAACATAGTAGAGAGGTCAACATAGCAGAGAGTTCAACATAGTAGATAACTCAACATAGTAGTAAGGTCAACATAGTAGTTAACTAAGTATAGTAGTGAGGTCAACATAGTAGATATCAAAATATAGAAGAGAGTTCAAAATAGTAGAGAGTTCAACATAGTAGAGAGGTAAACATAGTAGATAACTCAACATAGTAGAGAGGTCAACATAGTAGTGAGGTCAACATAATAGAGAGGTCAACATAGTAGAGAGGTCAACATAGTAGAGAGGTCAACATAGTAGAGAGGTCAACATAGTAGATAACTAAACTTAGTAGAGAGGTCAACATAGTAGTGAGGTCAACATAGTAGATAACTCAACATAGTAGAGAGGTCAACATAGTAGAGATGTCAACATAGTAGATAACTCAACATAGTAAACAGGTCAACATAGTGGAGAGGTCAACATAGTAGATAACTCAACATAGTAGAGAGGTCAACATAGTAGTGAGGTCAACATAGTAGATAACTCAACATAGTAGAGAGGTCAACATAGTAGAGAGGTCAAACATAGTAGTGAGGTCAACATAGTAGAGAGGTCAGCATATTAGAGAAATCAACATATTAGAGTGGTCAACATATTAGAGAGGTCAACATAGTTGATAAATCGACATAGTATATAACTCAACATAGCAGATAACTCAACATAGTAGATAACTCAACATAGTAGAGAGGTTAACATAGTAGAGAGGTCAACATAGTAGAGAGGTCAACACAGTAGATAACTCAACATAGAAGAGAGGTCAACATAGTAGATAACTCAACATAATAGAGAGGTCAACATAGTAGATAACTCAACATAGTAGAGAGGTCAACTTAGTAGATAACTCAACATAGTAGAGAGGTCAACATAGTAGATAACTCAACATAGTAGAGAGGTCAACATAGCAGAGAGTTCAATATAGTAGATAACTCAACATAATAGAGAGGTCAACATAGTAGAGAGGTCAACATAGTAGATAACTCAACATAGTAGAGAGGTCAATATAGTAGTAAGGTCAACATAATAGAGAGGTCAACATAGTAGAGAGGTCAACATAGTAGAGCGGTCAACATAGTAGAGAGGTCAACATAGTAGATAACTAAACTTAGTAGAGAGGTCAACATAGTAGAGAGGTCAACATAGTAGATAACTCAACATAGTAGAGAGGTCAACATAGTAGATAACTCAACATAGTAGAGAGGTCAACATAGCAGAGAGGTCAACATAGTAGATAACTCAACATAGTAGAGAGGTCAACATAGTAGTGCGGTCAACATAGTAGATAACTCAACATAGTAGAGAGGTCAACATAGTAGAGAGGTCAAACATAGTAGTGAGGTCAACATAGTAGAGAGGTCAGCATATTAGATAAATCAACATATTAGAGAGGTCAACATATTAGAGAGGTCAACATAGTAGAGAGGTCAACATAGTTGATAACTCGACATAGTAGATAACTCAACATAGTAGATAACTCAACATAGTAGATAACTCAACATAGTAGAGAGGTTAACATAGTAGAGAGGTCAACATAGTAGAGAGGTCAACATATTAGAGATGTCAACATAGTAGAGATGTCAACATAGTAGAGATGTTAACATAGTAGAGAGGTCAACATAGTAGAGAGGTTAACATAGAAGAGCGGTTAACATAGTAGAGATGTCAACATATTAGAGAATTCAACATAGTAGATAACTCAACATAGTAAATAACTCAACATAGTAGATAACTCAACATAGTAGATAACTCAACATAGTAGATAACTCAGTATAGTAGATAACTCAACATAGTAGAGAGGTGAACATAGTAGATAACTCAACATAGTAGAGAGGTCAACATAGTTGATAACTCAACATAGTAGAGTGGTCAACATAGTAGATAACTCAACATAGTAGATAACTTAACATAGTAGAGTTGTCAACATAGTAGATAACTCAACATAATAGAGAGGTCAACATAGTAGAGAGGTCAACATAATAGAGAGGTCAACATAGTAGGTAACCGAACATAATAGAGAGGTCAACATAGTAGATAACTGAACATAATAGAGAGGTCAACATAATAGAGAGGCCAACATAGTAGATAACTCAACATAATAGAGAGGTCAACATAATAGAGAGGTCAACATAATAGAGAGGTCAACATAGTAGATAACTCAACATAATAGAGAGGTCAACATAGTAGATAACTCAACATAATATAGAGGTCAACATAGTAGATAACTCAAGATAGTAGAGAGGTCAACATAGTAGAGAAGTCAACATAGTAGATAACTAAACATAGTAGAGAGGTCAACATAGTAGAGAGGTCAATATAGTAGAGAGTTCAACATAGTAGATAACTAAACATAGTAGATAACTCAACATATTAGAGAGGTCAACATAGTTGATAACTCAACATAGTAGAGTGGTCAACATAGTAGATAACTCAACATAGTAGATAACTTAACATAGTAGAGTTGTCAACATAGTAGATAACTCAACATAATAGAGAGGTCAACATAGTAGAGAGGTCAACATAATAGAGAGGTCAACATAGTAGGTAACCGAACATAATAGAGAGGTCAACATAGTAGATAACTGAACATAATAGAGAGGTCAACATAATAGAGAGGCCAACATAGTAGGTAACTCAACATAATAGAGAGGTCAACATAATAGAGAGGTCAACATAATAGAGAGGTCAACATAGTAGATAACTCAACATAATAGAGAGGTCAACATAGTAGATAACTCAACATAATATAGAGGTCACCATAGTAGATAACTCAAGATAGTAGTGAGGTCAACATAGTAGAGAGGTCAGCATATTAGAGAAATCAACATATTAGAGAGGTCAACATATTAGAGAGGTCAACATAGTTGATAAATCGACATAGTATATAACTCAACATAGCAGATAACTCAACATAGTAGATAACTCAACATAGTAGAGAGGTTAACATAGTAGAGAGGTCAACATAGTAGAGAGGTCAACACAGTAGATAACTCAACATAGAAGAGAGGTCAACATAGTAGATAACTCAACATAATAGAGAGGTCAACATAGTAGATAACTCAACATAGTAGAGAGGTCAACTTAGTAGATAACTCAACATAGTAGAGAGGTCAACATAGTAGATAACTCAACATAGTAGAGAGGTCAACATAGCAGAGAGTTCAATATAGTAGATAACTCAACATAATAGAGAGGTCAACATAGTAGAGAGGTCAACATAGTAGATAACTCAACATAGTAGAGAGGTCAATATAGTAGTAAGGTCAACATAATAGAGAGGTCAACATAGTAGAGAGGTCAACATAGTAGAGCGGTCAACATAGCAGAGAGGTCAACATAGTAGATAACTAAACTTAGTAGAGAGGTCAACATAGTAGTGAGGTCAACATAGTAGATAACTCAACATAGTAGAGAGGTCAACATAGTAGATAACTCAACATAGTAGAGAGGTCAACATAGCAGAGAGTTCAACATAGTAGATAACTCAACATAGTAGAGAGGTCAACATAGTAGTGAGGTCAACATAGTAGATAACTCAACATAGTAGAGAGGTCAACATAGTAGAGAGGTCAAACATAGTAGTGAGGTCAACATAGTAGAGAGGTCAGCATATTAGAGAAATCAACATATTAGAGAGGTCAACATATTAGAGAGGTCAACATAGTAGAGAGGTCAACATAGTTGATAACTCGACATAGTAGATAACTCAACATAGTAGATAACTCAACATAGTAGATAACTCAACATAGTAGAGAGGTTAACATAGTAGAGATGTCAACATAGTAGAGATGTTAACATAGTAGAGAGGTCAACATAGTAGAGAGGTTAACATAGAAGAGAGGTTAACATAGTAGAGATGTCAACATATTAGAGAATTCAACATAGTAGATAACTCAACATAGTAAATAACTCAACATAGTAGATAACTCAACATAGTAGATAACTCAACACAGTAGATAACTTAGTATAGTAGATAACTCAACATAGTAGAGAGGTGAACATAGTAGATAACTCAACATAGTAGAGAGGTCAACATAGTTGATAACTCAACATAGTAGAGTGGTCAACATAGTAGATAACTCAACATAGTAGATAACTTAACATAGTAGAGTTGTCAACATAGTAGATAACTCAACATAATAGAGAGGTCAACATAGTAGAGAGGTCAACATAATAGAGAGGTCAACATAGTAGGTAACCGAACATAATAGAGAGGTCAACATAGTAGATAACTGAACATAATAGAGAGGTCAACATAATAGAGAGGCCAACATAGTAGATAACGCAACATAGTAGAGAGGTCAACATAGTAGAGCGGTCAACATAGCAGAGAGGTCAACATAGTAGATAACTAAACTTAGTAGAGAGGTCAACATAGTAGTGAGGTCAACATAGTAGATAACTCAACATAGTAGAGAGGTCAACATAGTAGATAACTCAACATAGTAGAGAGGTCAACATAGCAGAGAGTTCAACATAGTAGATAACTCAACATAGTAGAGAGGTCAACATAGTAGTGAGGTCAACATAGTAGATAACTCAACATAGTAGAGAGGTCAACATATTAGAGAGGTCAAACATAGTAGTGAGGTCAACATAGTAGAGAGGTCAGCATATTAGAGAAATCAACATATTAGAGAGGTCAACATATTAGAGAGGTCAACATAGTAGAGAGGTCAACATAGTTGATAACTCGACATAGTAGATAACTCAACATAGTAGATAACTCAACATAGTAGATAACTCAACATAGTAGAGAGGTTAACATAGTAGAGATGTCAACATAGTAGAGATGTTAACATAGTAGAGAGGTCAACATAGTAGAGAGGTTAACATAGAAGAGAGGTTAACATAGTAGAGATGTCAACATATTAGAGAATTCAACATAGTAGATAACTCAACATAGTAAATAACTCAACATAGTAGATAACTCAACATAGTAGATAACTCAACATAGTAGATAACTCAGTATAGTAGATAACTCAACATAGTAGAGAGGTGAACATAGTAGATAACTCAACATAGTAGAGAGGTCAACATAGTTGATAACTCAACATAGTAGAGTGGTCAACATAGTAGATAACTCAACATAGTAGATAACTTAACATAGTAGAGTTGTCAACATAGTAGATAACTCAACATAATAGAGAGGTCAACATAGTAGAGAGGTCAACATAATAGAGAGGTCAACATAGTAGGTAACCGAACATAATAGAGAGGTCAACATAGTAGATAACTGAACATAATAGAGAGGTCAACATAATAGAGAGGCCAACATAGTAGATAACGCAACATAATAGAGAGGTCAACATAATAGAGAGGTCAACATAATAGAGAGGTCAACATAGTAGATAACTCAACATAATAGAGAGGTCAACATAGTAGATAACTCAACATAATATAGAGGTCACCATAGTAGATAACTCAAGATAGTAGAGAGGTCAACATAGTAGAGAAGTCAACATAGTAGATAACTAAACATAGTAGAGAGGTCAACATAGTAGTGAGGTCAACATAGTAAATAACTCAACATAGTAGAGAGGTCAACATAGTAGAGAGGTCAACATAGTAAAGAGGTCAACATAGTAGATAACTCAACATAGTAGAGAGGTCAATATAGTAGAGAGTTCAACATAGTAGATAACTCAACATAGTAAATAACTCAACATAGTGGAGAGGTAAACATAGTAGATAGGTCAATATAGTAGTGAGGTCAACATAGTAGAGAGGTCAACATAGTAGATAACTCAACATAGTAGATAACTCAACATAGTAGACATGTCAACATAGTAGATAACTAAACATAGTAGATAACTCAACATAGTAGAGATGTCAACATAGTAGAGAGGTCAACATAGTAGATAGCTCAACATAGTAGAGAGGTCAACATAGTAGATAACTCAACATAGTAGAGAGGTAACACAGTAGGGAGGTCAACATAGTAAAGAGGTCAACATAGTAGTGAGGTCAACATAGTAGAGAGGTCACCCTATTAGAGAAATCAACATATTAGAGAGGTCAACATATTAGAGATGTCAACATAGTAGAGAGGTCAACATAGTTAAGAGGTCAACATAGTTGATAACTCGACATAGTAGATAACTCAAGATAGTAGATAACTCAACATAGTAGAGAAGTCAACATAGTAGATAACTCAACATAGTAGAGAGGTCATTATAGTAGATAACTCAACATAGTAGAGAGGTCAACATAGTAGATAACTCAACATAGTATAGAGGTCAACATTGTAGAGAGGTCAACATAGTAGAGAGGTCAAACATAGTAGTGAGGTCAACATATTAGAGAGGTCAGCATATTAGAGAAATCAACATATTAGAGAGGTCAACATAGTAGAGAGGTCAACATAGTTGATAACTCGACATAGTAGATAACTCAACATAGTAGATAACTCAACATAGTAGATAACTCAACATAGTAGAGAGGTTAACATAGTAGAGAGGTCAACATAGTAGAGAGGTCAACATAGTAAAGAGGTCAACATAGTAGTGAGGTCAACATAGTAGAGAGGTCACCCTATTAGAGAAATCGACATATTAGAGAGGTCAACATATTAGAGATGTGAACATAGTAGAGAGGTCAACATAGTTAAGAGGTCAACATAGTTGATAACTCGACATAGTAGATAACTCAAGATAGTAGATAACTCAACATAGTAGAGAAGTCAACATAGTAGATAACTCAACATAGTAGAGAGGTCATTATAGTAGATAACTCAACATAGTAGAGAGGTCAACATAGTAGATAATTCAACATAGTATAGAGGTCAACATTGTAGAAAGGTCAACATAGTAGAGAGGTCAAACATAGTAGTGAGGTCAACATATTAGAGAGGTCAGCATATTAGAGAAATCAACATATTAGAGAGGTCAACATAGTAGAGAGGTCAACATAGTTGATAACTCGACATAGTAGATAACTCAACATAGTAGATAACTGAACATAATAGATAACTCAACATAGTAGAGAGGTTAACATAGTAGAGAGGTCAACATAGTAGAGAGGTCAACATATTAGAGAGGTCAACATAGTAGAGATGTCAACATAGTAGAGATGTTAACATAGTAGAGAGGTCAACATAGTAGAGAGGTCAACATAGTAGAGAGATTAACATAGTAGAGAGGTCAACATAGTAGAGATGTCAACATATTAGAGAATTCAACATAGTAGATAACTCAACATAGTAAATAACTCAACATAGTAGATAACTCAACATAGTAGATAATTCAACATACTAGATAACTCAGTATAGTAGATAACTCAACATAATAGAGAGGTGAACATAGTAGATAACTCAACATAGTAGAGAGGTCAACATAGTAGATAACTCAACATAGTAGAGTGGTCAACATAGTAGATAACTCAACATAGTAGATAACTCAACATAGTAGAGTTGTCAACATAGTAGATAACTCAACATAATAGAGAGGTCAACATAGTAGAGAGGTCAACATAATAGAGAGGTCAACATATTAGATAACTCAACATAATAGAGAGGTCAACATAGTAGATAACTCAACATAATAGAGAGGTCAACATAGTAGATAACTGAACATAATAGAGAGGTCAACATAATAGAGAGGTCAACATAGTAGATAACTCAACATAATAGAGAGGTCAACATAGTAGAGAGGTCAACCTAATAAAGAGGTCAACACAGTAGATAACTCAACATAATAGAGAGGTCAACATAGTAGATAACTCAACATAATAGAGAGGTCAACATAGTAGATAACTCAATATAATAGAGAGGTCAACATAGTAGATAACTCAACATAATAGAGAGGTCAACATAGTAGAGAGGTCAACATAATAGAGAGGTCAACATAGTAGGTAACTGAACATAATAGAGAGGTCAACGTAGTAGAGTGGTCAACATAGTTGATAACTCAACATAGTAGATAACTCAACATAGTAGATAACTCAACATAGTAGATAACTCAACATAGTAGATAACTCAGTATAGTAGATAACTCAACATAGTAGAGAGGTGAACATAGTAGATAACTCAACATAATAGAGAGGTCAACATAGTAGATAACTCAATATAATAGAGAGGTCAACATAGTAGATAACTCAACATAATAGAGAGGTCAACATAGTAGATAACTTAACATAATAGAGAGGTCAACATAGTAGAGAGGTCAACATAATAGAGAGGTCAACATAGTAGGTAACTGAACATAATAGAGAGGTCAACGTAGTAGAGTGGTCAACATAGTAGATAACTCAACATAGTAGATAACTCAACATAGTAGATAACTCAACATAGTAGATAACTTAACATAGTAGATAACTCTACATAGTAGATAACTCAACATAGTAGATAACTCAACATAGTAGATAACTCAACATAGTAGAGAGGTCAACATAGTAGATAACTCAACATAGTAGAGTGGTCAACATAGTAGATAACTCAACATAGTAGATAACTCAACATAGTAGAGTTGTCAACAAAGTAGATAACTCAACATAATAGAGAGGTCAACATAGTAGAGAGGTCAACATAATAGAGAGGTCAACATTGTAGGTAACTGAACATAATAGAGAGGTCAAAATAGTAGATAACTGAACATAATAGAGAGGTCAACATAATAGAGAGGTCAACATAGTAGATAACTCAACATAATAGAGAGGTCAACATAGTAGAGATGTCAACATAATAGAGAAGTCAAAATAGTAGATAACTCAACATAATAGAGAGGTCAACATAGTAGATAACTCAACATAATAGAGTCGTCAACATAGTAGATAACTCAACATATTAGAGAGGTCAACATAGTAGATAACTCAAGATAATAGAGAGGTCAACATAGTAGAGAGGTCAACATAATAGAGAAGTCAACATAGTAGGTAACTGAACATAATAGAGAGGTCAACATAGTAGAGAGGTCAACATAGTAGATAACTCAACATAGTAGATAACTCAACATAGTAGAGAGGTTAACATAGTAGAGAGGTCAACATAGTAGAGAGGTCAACATATTAGAGAGGTCAACATAGTAGAGATGTCAACATAGTAGAGATGTTAACATAGTAGAGAGGTCAACATAGTAGAGAGGTCAACATAGTAGAGAGGTTAACATAGTAGAGAGGTCAACATAGTAGAGAGGTCAACATATTAGAGAGGTCAACATAGTAGAGATGTCAACATAGTAGAGATGTTAACATAGTAGAGAGGTCAACATAGTAGAGAGGTCAACATAGTAGAGAGGTTAACATAGTAGAGAGGTCAACATAGTAGAGATGTCAACATATTAGAGAATTCAACATAGTAGATAACTCAACATAGTAAATAACTCAACATAGTAGATAACTCAACATAGTAGATAACTCAACATACTAGATAACTCAGTATAGTAGATAACTCAACATAATAGAGAGGTGAACATAGTAGATAACTCAACATAGTAGAGAGGTCAACATAGTAGATAACTCAACATAGTAGAGTGGTCAACATAGTAAATAACTCAACATAGTAGATAACTCAACATAGTAGAGTTGTCAACATAGTAGATAACTCAACATAATAGAGAGGTCAACATAGTAGAGAGGTCAACATAATAGAGAGGTCAACATATTAGATAACTCAACATAATAGAGAGGTCAACATAGTAGATAACTCAACATAATAGAGAGGTCAACATAGTAGATAACTGAACATAATAGAGAGGTCAACATAATAGAGAGGTCAACATAGTAGATAACTCAACATAATAGAGAGGTCAACATAGTAGAGAGGTCAACCTAATAAAGAGGTCAACATAATAGATAACTCAACATAATAGAGAGGTCAACATAGTAGATAACTCAACATAATAGAGAGGTCAACATAGTAGATAACTCAATATAATAGAGAGGTCAACATAGTAGATAACTCAACATAATAGAGAGGTCAACATAGTAGAGAGGTCAACATAATAGAGAGGTCAACATAGTAGGTAACTGAACATAATAGAGAGGTCAACGTAGTAGAGTGGTCAACATAGGAGATAACTCAACATAGTAGATAACTCAACATAGTAGATAACTCAACATAGTAGATAACTCAACATAGTAGATAACTCAACATAGTAGATAACTCAGTATAGTAGATAACGCAACATAGTAGAGAGGTGAACATAGTAGATAACTCAACATAATAGAGAGGTCAACATAGTAGATAACTCAATATAATAGAGAGGTCAACATAGTAGATAACTTAACATAATAGAGAGGTCAACATAGTAGAGAGGTCAACATAATAGAGAGGTCAACATAGTAGGTAACTGAACATAATAGAGAGGTCAACGTAGTAGAGTGGTCAACATAGTAGATAACTCAACATAGTAGATAACTCAACATAGTAGATAACTCAACATAGTAGATAACTCAACATAGTAGATAACTCAACATAGTAGATAACTCAGTATAGTAGATAACTCAACATAGTAGATAACTCAACATAGTAGAGTGGTCAACATAGTAGATAACTCAACATAGTAGATAACTCAACATAGTAGAGTTGTCAACATAGTAGATAACTCAACATAATAGAGAGGTCAACATAGTAGAGAGATCAACATAATAGAGAGGTCAACATAGTAGGTAACTGAACATAATAGAGAGGTCAAAATAGTAGATAACTGAACATAATAGAGAGGTCAAAATAATAGAGAGGTCAACATAGTAGATAACTCAACATAATAGAGAGGTCAACATAGTAGAGAGGTCAACATAATAGAGAAGTCAACATAGTAGATAACTCAACATAATAGAGAGGTCAACATAGTAGATAACTCAACATAATAGAGTCGTCAACATAGTAGATAACTCAACATATTAGAGAGGTCAACATAGTAGATAACTCAACATAGTATAGAGGTCAACATTGTAGAGAGGTCAACATAGTAGAGAGGTCAAACATAGTAGTGAGGTCAATATATTAGAGAGGTCAGCATATTAGAGAAATCAACATATTAGAGAGGTCAACATAGTAGAGAGGTCAACATAGTTGATAACTCGACATAGTAGATAACTCAACATAGTAGATAACTGAACATAGTAGATAACTCAACATAGTAGAGAGGTTAACATAGTAGAGAGGTCAACATAGTAGAGAGGTCAACATATTAGAGAGGTCAACATAGTAGAGATGTCAACATAGTAGAGATGTTAACATAGTAGAGAGGTCAACATAGTAGAGAGGTCAACATAGTAGAGAGGTTAACATAGTAGAGAGGTCAACATAGTAGAGATATCAACATATTAGAGAATTCAACATAGTAGATAACTCAACATAGTAAATAACTCAACATAGTAGATAACTCAACATAGTAGATAACTCAACATACTAGATAACTCAGTATAGTAGATAACTCAACATAATAGAGAGGTGAACATAGTAGATAACTCAACATAGTAGAGAGGTAAACATAGTAGATAACTCAACATAGTAGAGTGGTCAACATAGTAGATAACTCAACATAGTAGATAACTCAACATATTAGAGTTGTCAACATAGTAGATAACTCAACATAATAGAGAGGTCAACATAGTAGAGAGGTCAACATAATAGAGAGGTCAACATATTAGATAACTCAACATAATAGAGAGGTCAACATAGTAGATAACTCAACATAATAGAGAGGTCAACATAGTAGATAACTGAACATAATAGAGAGGTCAACATAATAGAGAGGTCAACATAGTAGATAACTCAACATAATAGAGAGGTCAACATAGTAGAGAGGTCAACCTAATAAAGAGGTCAACATAATAGATAACTCAACATAATAGAGAGGTCAACATAGTAGATAACTCAACATAATAGAGAGGTCAACATAGTAGATAACTCAATATAATAGAGAAGTCAACATAGTAGATAACTCAACATAATAGAGAGGTCAACATAGTAGAGAGGTCAACATAATAGAGAGGTCAACATAGTAGGTAACTGAACATAATAGAGAGGTCAACGTAGTAGAGTGGTCAACATAGTAGATAACTCAACATAGTAGATAACTCAACATAGTAGATAACTCAACATAGTAGATAACTCAACATAGTAGATAACTCAACATAGTAGATAACTCAGAATAGTAGATAACTCAACATAGTAGAGGGGTGAAC
Source organism: Cepaea hortensis (assembly GCA_963921405.1). NCBI lineage: Eukaryota > Metazoa > Mollusca > Gastropoda > Stylommatophora > Helicidae > Cepaea > Cepaea hortensis. The sequence goes on along the minus strand of OY992894.1, from coordinate 77,466,702 downwards.
ATAGTAGATAACTCAACATAATAGAGAGGTCAACATAGTAGATAACTCAATATAATAGAGAGGTCAACATAGTAGATAACTCAACATAATAGAGAGGTCAACATAGTAGATAACTTAACATAATAGAGAGGTCAACATAGTAGAGAGGTCAACATAATAGAGAGGTCAACATAGTAGGTAACTGAACATAATAGAGAGGTCAACGTAGTAGAGTGGTCAACATAGTAGATAACTCAACATAGTAGATAACTCAACATAGTAGATAACTCAACATAGTAGATAACTCAACATAGTAGATAACTCAACATAGTAGATAACTCAACATAGTAGATAACTCAACATAGTAGATAACTCAACATAGTAGAGAGGTCAACATAGTAGATAACTCAACATAGTAGAGTGGTCAACATAGTAGATAACTCAACATAGTAGATAACTCAATATAGTAGAGTTGTCAACATAGTAGATAACTCAACATAATAGAGAGGTCAACATAGTAGAGAGGTCAACATAATAGAGAGGTCAACATAGTAGGTAACTGAACATAATAGAGAAGTCAAAATAGTAGATAACTGAACATAATAGAGAGGTCAACATAATAGAGAGGTCAACATAGTAGATAACTCAACATAATAGAGAGGTCAACATAGTAGAGATGTCAACATAATAGAGAAGTCAACATAGTAGATAACTCAACATAATAGAGAGGTCAACATAGTAGATAACTCAACATAATAGAGTCGTCAACATAGTAGATAACTCAACATATTAGAGAGGTCAACATAGTAGATAACTCAAGATAATAGAGAGGTCAACATAGTAGAGAGGTCAACATAATAGAGAAGTCAACATAGTAGGTAACTGAACATAATAGAGAGGTCAACATAGTAGAGAGGTCAACATAGTTGATAACTCGACATAGTATATAACTCAACATAGTAGATAACTCAACATAGTAGATAACTCAACATAGTAGAGAGGTTAACATAGTAGAGAGGTCAACATAGTAGAGAGATCAACATATTAGAGAGGTCAACATAGTAGAGATGTCAACATAGTAGAGATGTTAACATAGTAGAGAGGTCAACATAGTAGAGAGGTCAACATAGTAGAGAGGTTAACATAGTAGAGAGGTCAACATAGTAGAGAGGTCAACATATTAGAGAGGTCAACATAGTAGAGATGTCAACATAGTAGAGATGTTAACATAGTAGAGAGGTCAACATAGTAGAGAGGTCAACATAGTAGAGAGGTCAACATAGTAGAGATGTCAACATATTAGAGAATTCAACATAGTAGATAACTCAACATAGTAAATAACTCAACATAGTAGATAACTCAACATAGTAGATAACTCAACATACTAGATAACTCAGTATAGTAGATAACTCAACATAATAGAGAGGTGAACATAGTAGATAACTCAACATAGTAGAGAGGTCAACATAGTAGAGAGGTCAACATAATAGAGAAGTCAACATAGTAGATAACTCAACATAGTAGATAACTCAACATAGTAGAGTTGTCAACATAGTAGATAACTCAACATAATAGAGAGGTCAACATATTAGAGAGGTCAACATAATAGAGAGGTCAACATATTAGATAACTCAACATAATAGAGAGGTCAACATAGTAGATAACTCAACATAATAGAGAGGTCAACATAGTAGATAACTGAACATAATATAGAGGTCAACATAATAGAGAGGTCAACATAGTAGATAACTCAACATAATAGAGAGGTCAACATAGTAGAGAGGTCAACCTAATAAAGAGGTCAACATAGTAGATAACTCAACATAATAGAGAGGTCAACATAGTAGATAACTCAACATAATAGAGAGGTCAACATAGTAGATAACTCAATATAATAGAGAGGTCAACATAGTAGATAACTCAACATAATAGAGAGGTCAACATAGTAGAGAGGTCAACATAATAGAGAGGTCAACATAGTAGGTAACTGAACATAATAGAGAGGTCAACGTAGTAGAGTGGTCAACATAGTAGATAACTCAACATAGTAGATAACTCAACATAGTAGATAACTCAACATAGTAGATAACTCAACATAGTAGATAACTCAACATAGTAGATAACTCAGTATAGTAGATAACTCAACATAGTAGAGAGGTGAACATAGTAGATAACTCAACATAATAGAGAGGTCAACATAGTAGATAACTCAATATAATAGAGAGGTCAACATAGTAGATAACTTAACATAATAGAGAGGTCAACATAGTAGAGAGGTCAACATAATAGAGAGGTCAACATAGTAGGTAACTGAACATAATAGAGAGGTCAACGTAGTAGAGTGGACAACATAGTAGATAACTCAACATAGTAGAGTCGTCAACATAGTAGATAACTCAACATATTAGAGAGGTCAACATAGTAGATAACTCAACATAGTATAGAGGTCAACATTGTAGAGAGGTCAACATAGTAGAGAGGTCAAACATAGTAGTGAGGTCAACATATTAGAGAGGTCAGCATATTAGAGAAATCAACATATTAGAGAGGTCAACATAGTAGAGAGGTCAACATAGTTGATAACTCGACATAGTAGATAACTCAACATAGTAGATAACTGAACATAGTAGATAACTCAACATAGTAGAGAGGTTAACATAGTAGAGAGGTCAACATAGTAGAGAGGTCAACATATTAGAGAGGTCAACATAGTAGAGATGTCAACATAGTAGAGATGTTAACATAGTAGAGAGGTCAACATAGTAGAGAGGTCAACATAGTAGAGAGGTTAACATAGTAGAGAGGTCAACATAGTAGAGATGTCAACATATTAGAGAATTCAACATAGTAGATAACTCAACATAGTAAATAACTCAACATAGTAGATAACTCAACATAGTAGATAACTCAACATACTAGATAACTCAGTATAGTAGATAACTCAACATAATAGAGAGGTGAACATAGTAGATAACTCAACATAGTAGAGAGGTCAACATAGTAGATAACTCAACATAGTAGAGTGGTCAACATAGTAGATAACTCAACATAGTAGAGTTGTCAACATAGTAGATAACTCAACATAATAGAGAGGTCAACATAGTAGAGAGGTCAACATAATAGAGAGGTCAACATATTAGATAACTCAACATAATAGAGAGGTCAACATAGTAGATAACTCAACATAATAGAGAGGTCAACATAGTAGATAACTGAACATAATAGAGAGGTCAACATAATAGAGAGGTCAACATAGTAGATAACTCAACATAATAGAGAGGTCAACATAGTAGAGAGGTCAACCTAATAAAGAGGTCAACATAATAGATAACTCAACATAATAGAGAGGTCAACATAGTAGATAACTCAACATAATAGAGAGGTCAACATAGTAGATAACTCAATATAATAGAGAGGTCAACATAGTAGATAACTCAACATAATAGAGAGGTCAACATAGTAGAGAGGTCAACATAATAGAGAGGTCAACATAGTAGGTAACTGAACATAATAGAGAGGTCAACGTAGTAGAGTGGTCAACATAGTAGATAACTCAACATAGTAGATAACTCAACATAGTAGATAACTCAACATAATAGATAACTCAACATAGTAGATAACTCAACATAGTAGATAACTCAGAATAGTAGATAACTCAACATAGTAGAGGGGTGAACATAGTAGATAACTCAACATAATAGAGAGGTCAACATAGTAGATAACTCAATATAATAGAGAGGTCAACATAGTAGATAACTCAACATAATAGAGAGGTCAACATAGTAGATAACTTAACATAATAGAGAGGTCAACATAGTAGAGAGGTCAACATAATAGAGAGGTCAACATAGTAGGTAACTGAACATAATAGAGAGGTCAACGTAGTAGAGTGGTCAACATAGTAGATAACTCAACATAGTAGATAACTCAACATAGTAGATAACTCAACATAGTAGATAACTCAACATAGTAGATAACTCAACATAGTAGATAACTCAACATAGTAGATAACTCAACATAGTAGATAACTCAACATAGTAGAGAGGTCAACATAGTAGATAACTCAACATAGTAGAGTGGTCAACATAGTAGATAACTCAACATAGTAGATAACTCAATATAGTAGAGTTGTCAACATAGTAGATAACTCAACATAATAGAGAGGTCAACATAGTAGAGAGGTCAACATAATAGAGAGGTCAACATAGTAGGTAACTGAACATAATAGAGAGGTCAAAATAGTAGATAACTGAACATAATAGAGAGGTCAACATAATAGAGAGGTCAACATAGTAGATAACTCAACATAATAGAGAGGTCAACATAGTAGAGATGTCAACATAATAGAGAAGTCAACATAGTAGATAACTCAACATAATAGAGAGGTCAACATAGTAGATAACTCAACATAATAGAGTCGTCAACATAGTAGATAACTCAACATATTAGAGAGGTCAACATAGTAGATAACTCAAGATAATAGAGAGGTCAACATAGTAGAGAGGTCAACATAATAGAGAAGTCAACATAGTAGGTAACTGAACATAATAGAGAGGTCAACATAGTAGAGAGGTCAACATAGTTGATAACTCGACATAGTATATAACTCAACATAGTAGATAACTCAACATAGTAGATAACTCAACATAGTAGAGAGGTTAACATAGTAGAGAGGTCAACATAGTAGAGAGATCAACATATTAGAGAGGTCAACATAGTAGAGATGTCAACATAGTAGAGATGTTAACATAGTAGAGAGGTCAACATAGTAGAGAGGTCAACATAGTAGAGAGGTTAACATAGTAGAGAGGTCAACATAGTAGAGAGGTCAACATATTAGAGAGGTCAACATAGTAGAGATGTCAACATAGTAGAGATGTTAACATAGTAGAGAGGTCAACATAGTAGAGAGGTCAACATAGTAGAGAGGTCAACATAGTAGAGATGTCAACATATTAGAGAATTCAACATAGTAGATAACTCAACATAGTAAATAACTCAACATAGTAGATAACTCAACATAGTAGATAACTCAACATACTAGATAACTCAGTATAGTAGATAACTCAACATAATAGAGAGGTGAACATAGTAGATAACTCAACATAGTAGAGAGGTCAACATAGTAGATAACTCAACATAGTAGAGTGGTCAACATAGTAAATAACTCAACATAGTAGATAACTCAACATAGTAGAGTTGTCAACATAGTAGATAACTCAACATAATAGAGAGGTCAACATATTAGAGAGGTCAACATAATAGAGAGGTCAACATATTAGATAACTCAACATAATAGAGAGGTCAACATAGTAGATAACTCAACATAATAGAGAGGTCAACATAGTAGATAACTGAACATAATAGAGAGGTCAACATAATAGAGAGGTCAACATAGTAGATAACTCAACATAATAGAGAGGTCAACATAGTAGAGAGGTCAACCTAATAAAGAGGTCAACATAGTAGATAACTCAACATAATAGAGAGGTCAACATAGTAGATAACTCAACATAATAGAGAGGTCAACATAGTAGATAACTCAATATGATAGAGAGGTCAACATAGTAGATAACTCAACATAATAGAGAGGTCAACATAGTAGAGAGGTCAACATAATAGAGAGGTCAACATAGTAGGTAACTGAACATAATAGAGAGGTCAACGTAGTAGAGTGGTCAACATAGTAGATAACTCAACATAGTAGATAACTCAACATAGTAGATAACTCAACATAGTAGATAACTCAACATAGTAGATAACTCAACATAGTAGATAACTCAGTATAGTAGATAACTCAACATAGTAGAGAGGTGAACATAGTAGATAACTCAACATAATAGAGAGGTCAACATAGTAGATAACTCAATATAATAGAGAGGTCAACATAGTAGATAACTTAACATAATAGAGAGGTCAACATAGTAGAGAGGTCAACATAATAGAGAGGTCAACATAGTAGGTAACTGAACATAATAGAGAGGTCAACGTAGTAGAGTGGTCAACATAGTAGATAACTCAACATAGTAGATAACTCAACATAGTAGATAACTCAACATAGTAGATAACTCAACATAGTAGATAACTCAGTATAGTAGATAACTCAACATAGTAGATAACTCAACATAGTAGAGTGGTCAACATAGTAGATAACTCAACATAGTAGATAACTCAACATAGTAGAGTTGTCAACATAGTAGATAACTCAACATAATAGAGAGGTCAACATAGTAGAGAGGTCAACATAATAGAGAGGTCAACATAGTAGGTAACTGAACATAATAGAGAGGTCAAAATAGTAGATAACTGAACATAATAGAGACGTCAAAATAATAGAGAGGTCAACATAGTAGATAACTCAACATAATAGAGAGGTCAACATAGTAGAGAGGTCAACATAATAGAGAAGTCAACATAGTAGATAACTCAACATAATAGAGAGGTCAACATAGTAGATAACTCAACATAATAGAGTCGTCAACATAGTAGATAACTCAACATATTAGAGAGGTCAACATAGTAGATAACTCAAGATAATAGAGAGGTCAACATAGTTGAGAGGTCAACATAATAGAGAAGTCAACATAGTAGGTAACTGAACATAATAGAGAGGTCAACATAGTACAGAGGTCAACATAGTTGATAACTCGACATAGTATATAACTCAACATAGTAGATAACTCAACATAGTAGATAACTCAACATAGTAGAGAGGTTAACATAGTAGAGAGGTCAACATAGTAGAGAGGTCAACATATTAAAGAGGTCAACATAGTAGAGATGTCAACATAGTAGAGATGTTAACATAGTAGAGAGGTCAACATAGTAGAGAGGTCAACATAGTAGAGAGGTTAACATAGTAGAGAGGTCAACATAGTAGAGATGTCAACATATTAGAGAATTCAACATAGTAGATAACTCAACATAGTAAATAACTCAACATAGTAGATAACTCAACATAGTAGATAACTCAACATACTAGATAACTCAGTATAGTAGATAACTCAACATAATAGAGAGGTGAACATAGTAGATAACTCAACATAGTAGAGAGGTCAACATAGTAGAGAAGTCAACATAATAGAGAAGTCAACATAGTAGATAACTCAACATAGTAGATAACTCAACATAGTAGAGTTGTCAACATAGTAGATAACTCAACATAATAGAGAGGTCAACATAGTAGAGAGGTCAACATAATAGAGAGGTCAACATAGTAGGTAACTGAACATAATTGAGAGGTCAAAATAGTAGATAACTGAACATAATAGAGAGGTCAACATAATAGAGAGGTCAACATAGTAGATAACTCAACATAATAGAGAGGTCAACATAGTAGAGAGGTCAACATAATAGAGAAGTCAACATAGTAGATATCTCAACATAATAGAGAGGTCAACATAGTAGATAACTCAACATAATAGAGAGGTCAACATAGTAGATAACTCAACATAATAGAGTCGTCAACATAGTAGATAACTCAACATATTAGAGAAGTCAACATAGTAGATAACTCAAGATAATAGAGAGGTCAACATAGTAGAGAGGTCAACATAATAGAGAAGCCAACATAGTAGGTAACTGAACATAATAGAGAGGTCAACATAGTAGAGTGGTCAACATAGTAGATAACTCAACATAGTATATAACTCAACATAGTAGATAACTCAACATAGTAGATAACCCAACATAGTAGATAACTCAACATAGTAGAGTTGTCAACATAGTAGATAACTCAACATAATAGAGAGGTCAACATTGTAGAGAGGTCAACATAATAGAGAGGTCAACATAGTAGAGAAGTCAACATAGTAGATAACTCAACATAATAGAGAGGTCAACATAGTAGATAACTCAACATAATAGAGAGGTCAACATAGTAGATAACTCAACATAGTAGAGTGGTCAACATAGTAAATAACTCAACATAGTAGATAACTCAACATAGTAGAGTTGTCAACATAGTAGATAACTCAACATAATAGAGAGGTCAACATATTAGAGAGGTCAACATAATAGAGAGGTCAACATATTAGATAACTCAACATAATAGAGAGGTCAACATAGTAGATAACTCAACATAATAGAGATTTAAACATAGTAGATAACTGAACATAATAGAGAGGTCAACATAATAGAGAGGTCAACATAGTAGATAACTCAACATAATAGAGAGGTCAACATAGTAGAGAGGTCAACCTAATAAAGAGGTCAACATAGTAGATAACTCAACATAATAGAGAGGTCAACATAGTAGATAACTCAACATAATAGAGAGGTCAACATAGTAGATAACTCAATATAATAGAGAGGTCAACATAGTAGATAACTCAACATAATAGAGAGGTCAACATAGTAGAGAGGTCAACATAATAGAGAGGTCAACATAGTAGGTAACTGAACATAATAGAGAGGTCAACGTAGTAGAGTGGTCAACATAGTAGATAACTCAACATAGTAGATAACTCAACATAGTAGATAACTCAACATAGTAGATAACTCAACATAGTAGATAACTCAACATAGTAGATAACTCAGTATAGTAGATAACTCAACATAGTAGAGAGGTGAACATAGTAGATAACTCAACATAATAGAGAGGTCAACATAGTAGATAACTCAATATAATAGAGAGGTCAACATAGTAGATAACTTAACATAATAGAGAGGTCAACATAGTAGAGAGGTCAACATAATAGAGAGGTCAACATAGTAGGTAACTGAACATAATAGAGAGGTCAACGTAGTAGAGTGGTCAACATAGTAGATAACTCAACATAGTAGATAACTCAACATAGTAGATAACTCAACATAGTAGATAACTCAACATAGTAGATAACTCAGTATAGTAGATAACTCAACATAGTAGATAACTCAACATAGTAGAGTGGTCAACATAGTAGATAACTCAACATAGTAGATAACTCAACATAGTAGAGTTGTCAACATAGTAGATAACTCAACATAATAGAGAGGTCAACATAGTAGAGAGGTCAACATAATAGAGAGGTCAACATAGTAGGTAACTGAACATAATAGAGAGGTCAAAATAGTAGATAACTGAACATAATAGAGAGGTCAAAATAATAGAGAGGTCAACATAGTAGATAACTCAACATAATAGAGAGGTCAACATAGTAGAGAGGTCAACATAATAGAGAGGTCAACATAGTAGATAACTCAACATAATAGAGTCGTCAACATAGTAGATAACTCAACATATTAGAGAGGTCAACATAGTAGATAACTCAAGATAATAGAGAGGTCAACATAGTTGAGAGGTCAACATAATAGAGAAGTCAACATAGTATGTAACTGAACATAATAGAGAGGTCAACATAGTACAGAGGTCAACATAGTTGATAACTCGACATAGTATATAACTCAACATAGTAGATAACTCAACATAGTAGATAACTCAACATAGTAGAGAGGTTAACATAGTAGAGAGGTCAACATAGTAGAGAGGTCAACATATTAGAGAGGTCAACATAGTAGAGATGTCAACATAGTAGAGATGTTAACATAGTAGAGAGGTCAACATAGTAGAGAGGTCAACATAGTAGAGAGGTTAACATAGTAGAGAGGTCAACATAGTAGAGATGTCAACATATTAGAGAATTCAACATAGTAGATAACTCAACATAGTAAATAACTCAACATAGTAGATAACTCAACATAGTAGATAACTCAACATACTAGATAACTCAGTATAGTAGATAACTCAACATAATAGAGAGGTGAACATAGTAGATAACTCAACATAGTAGAGAGGTCAACATAGTAGAGAGGTCAACATAATAGAGAAGTCAACATAGTAGATAACTCAACATAGTAGATAACTCAACATAGTAGAGTTGTCAACATAGTAGATAACTCAACATAATATAGAGGTCAACATAGTAGAGAGGTCAACATAATAGAGAGGTCAACATAGTAGGTAACTGAACATAATTGAGAGGTCAAAATAGTAGATAACTGAACATAATAGAGAGGTCAACATAATAGAGAGGTCAACATAGTAGATAACTCAACATAATAGAGAGGTCAACATAGTAGAGAGGTCAACATAATAGAGAAGTCAACATAGTAGATATCTCAACATAATAGAGAGGTCAACATAGTAGATAACTCAACATAATAGAGAGGTCAACATAGTAGATAACTCAACATAATAGAGTCGTCAACATAGTAGATAACTCAACATATTAGAGAGGTCAACATAGTAGATAACTCAAGATAATAGAGAGGTCAACATAGTAGAGAGGTCAACATAATAGAGAAGCCAACATAGTAGGTAACTGAACATAATAGAGAGGTCAACATAGTAGAGTGGTCAACATAGTAGATAACTCAACATAGTATATAACTCAACATAGTAGATAACTCAACATAGTAGATAACCCAACATAGTAGATAACTCAACATAGTAGAGTTGTCAACATAGTAGATAACTCAACATAATAGAGAGGTCAACATTGTAGAGAGGTCAACATAATAGAGAGGTCAACATAGTAGAGAAGTCAACATAGTAGATAACTCAACATAATAGAGAGGTCAACATAGTAGATAACTCAACATAATAGAGAGGTCAACATAGTAGATAACTCAACATAATAGAGTCGTCAACATAGTAGATAACTCAACATATTAGAGAGGTCAACATAGTAGATAACTCAAGATAATAGAGAGGTCAACATAGTAGAGAGGTCAACATAATAGAGAAGTCAACATAGTAGGTAACTGAACATAATAGAGAGGTCAACATAGTAGAGTGGTCAACATAGTAGATAACTCAACATAGTATATAAATCAACATAGTAGATAACTCAACATAGTAGATAACCCAACATAGTAGATAACTCAACATAGTAGAGTTGTCAACATAGTAGATAACTCAACATAATAGAGAGGTCAACATTGTAGAGAGGTCAACATAATAGATAGGTCAACATAGTAGAGAATTCAACATAGTAGATAACTCAACATAGTAGATAACTCAACATAGTAGATAACTCAACATAGTAGATAACTCAACATAGTAGATAACTCAGTATAGTAGATAACTCAACATAGTAGATAACTCAACATAGTAGATAACTCAACATAGTAGAGAGGTGAACATAGTAGATAACTCAACATAGTAGATAACTCAGTATAGTAGATAACTCAACATAGTAGATAACTCCACATAGTAGATAACTCAACATAGTAGATAACTCATCATAGTAGATAACTCAACATAGTAGATAAATCAACATAGTAGAGAGGTCAATATAGCATATATAACCCCCCCCCCCCCACACACACACACGCATGCACGCACGCACACGCACACACACACACACACACACACACACACACACACACACACACACACACAAGCAGATGTTATGACTGTTCCATGAATAATTGTACCGATTCACTTGTTTAAGAATATTCCCATTTAGCCGTATATTATATTGTGTTATTTCTGTCTTCTTTGATCATAATCTTTGTTTCTTGCAATTTAATTCTAACCCTAGTTGTTCACTGTGTAACATACTCTAAGAGCAGTAAACGAGCGAATAGATACATACAAACAAATTACCACACAAAAAAACGAACAAATAAACAATTAACAAACTCACGAAAACAAATACACAACAAAACAAAAACAAACATACAAACAAACTAATAAAAAGAAACATACAAACAAATGAATAAAAATAAACATATAAACAAATTAATAACAATGAATATACAAACAAATAAATAAAAATAAACATAAAACAAACTAAATGAGACACATACAGATACACTAAAAAAACCCCTGAAAGAATATAACAAAAACAAACATAGAAATAAACTAACCAAAAAGCATACACATAAGCTAACAAAAGAAACAAAGCAAACAACTAAACTAACACAAATAATCAATCTAGCAAAAAACGAACACACAAAGAAATTAAAATAAACACAAACATTTGCCGCAAGGATAATCAGTAGGTAACTGAACATAATAGAGAGGTCAACGTAGTAGAGTGGTCAACATAGTAGATAACTCAACATAGTAGATAACTCAACATAGTAGATAACTCAACATAGTAGATAACTCAACATAGTAGATAACTCAACATAGTAGATAACTCAGAATAGTAGATAACTCAACATAGTAGAGGGGTGAACATAGTAGATAACTCAACATAATAGAGAGGTCAACATAGTAGATAACTCAATATAATAGAGAGGTCAACATAGTAGATAACTCAACATAATAGAGAGGTCAACATAGTAGATAACTTAACATAATAGAGAGGTCAACATAGTAGAGAGGTCAACATAATAGAGAGGTCAACATAGTAGGTAACTGAACATAATAGAGAGGTCAACGTAGTAGAGTGGTCAACATAGTAGATAACTCAACATAGTAGATAACTCAACATAGTAGATAACTCAACATAGTAGATAACTCAACATAGTAGATAACTCAACATAGTAGATAACTCAACATAGTAGATAACTCAACATAGTAGATAACTCAACATAGTAGAGAGGTCAACATAGTAGATAACTCAACATAGTAGAGTGGTCAACATAGTAGATAACTCAACATAGTAGATAACTCAATATAGTAGAGTTGTCAACATAGTAGATAACTCAACATAATAGAGAGGTCAACATAGTAGAGAGGTCAACATAATAGAGAGGTCAACATAGTAGGTAACTGAACATAATAGAGAGGTCAAAATAGTAGATAACTGAACATAATAGAGAGGTCAACATAATAGAGAGGTCAACATAGTAGATAACTCAACATAATAGAGAGGTCAACATAGTAGAGATGTCAACATAATAGAGAAGTCAACATAGTAGATAACTCAACATAATAGAGAGGTCAACATAGTAGATAACTCAACATAATAGAGTCGTCAACATAGTAGATAACTCAACATATTAGAGAGGTCAACATAGTAGATAACTCAAGATAATAGAGAGGTCAACATAGTAGAGAGGTCAACATAATAGAGAAGTCAACATAGTAGGTAACTGAACATAATAGAGAGGTCAACATAGTAGAGAGGTCAACATAGTTGATAACTCGACATAGTATATAACTCAACATAGTAGATAACTCAACATAGTAGATAACTCAACATAGTAGAGAGGTTAACATAGTAGAGAGGTCAACATAGTAGAGAGATCAACATATTAGAGAGGTCAACATAGTAGAGATGTCAACATAGTAGAGATGTTAACATAGTAGAGAGGTCAACATAGTAGAGAGGTCAACATAGTAGAGAGGTTAACATAGTAGAGAGGTCAACATAGTAGAGAGGTCAACATATTAGAGAGGTCAACATAGTAGAGATGTCAACATAGTAGAGATGTTAACATAGTAGAGAGGTCAACATAGTAGAGAGGTCAACATAGTAGAGAGGTCAACATAGTAGAGATGTCAACATATTAGAGAATTCAACATAGTAGATAACTCAACATAGTAAATAACTCAACATAGTAGATAACTCAACATAGTAGATAACTCAACATACTAGATAACTCAGTATAGTAGATAACTCAACATAATAGAGAGGTGAACATAGTAGATAACTCAACATAGTAGAGAGGTCAACATAGTAGATAACTCAACATAGTAGAGTGGTCAACATAGTAAATAACTCAACATAGTAGATAACTCAACATAGTAGAGTTGTCAACATAGTAGATAACTCAACATAATAGAGAGGTCAACATATTAGAGAGGTCAACATAATAGAGAGGTCAACATATTAGATAACTCAACATAATAGAGAGGTCAACATAGTAGATAACTCAACATAATAGAGAGGTCAACATAGTAGATAACTGAACATAATAGAGAGGTCAACATAATAGAGAGGTCAACATAGTAGATAACTCAACATAATAGAGAGGTCAACATAGTAGAGAGGTCAACCTAATAAAGAGGTCAACATAGTAGATAACTCAACATAATAGAGAGGTCAACATAGTAGATAACTCAACATAATAGAGAGGTCAACATAGTAGATAACTCAATATGATAGAGAGGTCAACATAGTAGATAACTCAACATAATAGAGAGGTCAACATAGTAGAGAGGTCAACATAATAGAGAGGTCAACATAGTAGGTAACTGAACATAATAGAGAGGTCAACGTAGTAGAGTGGTCAACATAGTAGATAACTCAACATAGTAGATAACTCAACATAGTAGATAACTCAACATAGTAGATAACTCAACATAGTAGATAACTCAACATAGTAGATAACTCAGTATAGTAGATAACTCAACATAGTAGAGAGGTGAACATAGTAGATAACTCAACATAATAGAGAGGTCAACATAGTAGATAACTCAATATAATAGAGAGGTCAACATAGTAGATAACTTAACATAATAGAGAGGTCAACATAGTAGAGAGGTCAACATAATAGAGAGGTCAACATAGTAGGTAACTGAACATAATAGAGAGGTCAACGTAGTAGAGTGGTCAACATAGTAGATAACTCAACATAGTAGATAACTCAACATAGTAGATAACTCAACATAGTAGATAACTCAACATAGTAGATAACTCAGTATAGTAGATAACTCAACATAGTAGATAACTCAACATAGTAGAGTGGTCAACATAGTAGATAACTCAACATAGTAGATAACTCAACATAGTAGAGTTGTCAACATAGTAGATAACTCAACATAATAGAGAGGTCAACATAGTAGAGAGGTCAACATAATAGAGAGGTCAACATAGTAGGTAACTGAACATAATAGAGAGGTCAAAATAGTAGATAACTGAACATAATAGAGACGTCAAAATAATAGAGAGGTCAACATAGTAGATAACTCAACATAATAGAGAGGTCAACATAGTAGAGAGGTCAACATAATAGAGAAGTCAACATAGTAGATAACTCAACATAATAGAGAGGTCAACATAGTAGATAACTCAACATAATAGAGTCGTCAACATAGTAGATAACTCAACATATTAGAGAGGTCAACATAGTAGATAACTCAAGATAATAGAGAGGTCAACATAGTTGAGAGGTCAACATAATAGAGAAGTCAACATAGTAGGTAACTGAACATAATAGAGAGGTCAACATAGTACAGAGGTCAACATAGTTGATAACTCGACATAGTATATAACTCAACATAGTAGATAACTCAACATAGTAGATAACTCAACATAGTAGAGAGGTTAACATAGTAGAGATGTCAACATAGTAGAGATGTTAACATAGTAGAGAGGTCAACATAGTAGAGAGGTCAACATAGTAGAGAGGTTAACATAGTAGAGAGGTCAACATAGTAGAGATGTCAACATATTAGAGAATTCAACATAGTAGATAACTCAACATAGTAAATAACTCAACATAGTAGATAACTCAACATAGTAGATAACTCAACATACTAGATAACTCAGTATAGTAGATAACTCAACATAATAGAGAGGTGAACATAGTAGATAACTCAACATAGTAGAGAGGTCAACATAGTAGAGAGGTCAACATAATAGAGAAGTCAACATAGTAGATAACTCAACATAGTAGATAACTCAACATAGTAGAGTTGTCAACATAGTAGATAACTCAACATAATAGAGAGGTCAACATAGTAGAGAGGTCAACATAATAGAGGGGTCAACATAGTAGGTAACTGAACATAATTGAGAGGTCAAAATAGTAGATAACTGAACATAATAGAGAGGTCAACATAATAGAGAGGTCAACATAGTAGATAACTCAACATAATAGAGAGGTCAACATAGTAGAGAGGTCAACATAATAGAGAAGTCAACATAGTAGATATCTCAACATAATAGAGAGGTCAACATAGTAGATAACTCAACATAATAGAGAGGTCAACATAGTAGATAACTCAACATAATAGAGTCGTCAACATAGTAGATAACTCAACATATTAGAGAAGTCAACATAGTAGATAACTCAAGATAATAGAGAGGTCAACATAGTAGAGAGGTCAACATAATAGAGAAGCCAACATAGTAGGTAACTGAACATAATAGAGAGGTCAACATAGTAGAGTGGTCAACATAGTAGATAACTCAACATAGTATATAACTCAACATAGTAGATAACTCAACATAGTAGATAACCCAACATAGTAGATAACTCAACATAGTAGAGTTGTCAACATAGTAGATAACTCAACATAATAGAGAGGTCAACATTGTAGAGAGGTCAACATAATAGAGAGGTCAACATAGTAGAGAAGTCAACATAGTAGATAACTCAACATAATAGAGAGGTCAACATAGTAGATAACTCAACATAATAGAGAGGTCAACATAGTAGATAACTCAACATAGTAGAGTGGTCAACATAGTAAATAACTCAACATAGTAGATAACTCAACATAGTAGAGTTGTCAACATAGTAGATAACTCAACATAATAGAGAGGTCAACATATTAGAGAGGTCAACATAATAGAGAGGTCAACATATTAGATAACTCAACATAATAGAGAGGTCAACATAGTAGATAACTCAACATAATAGAGAGGTAAACATAGTAGATAACTGAACATAATAGAGAGGTCAACATAATAGAGAGGTCAACATAGTAGATAACTCAACATAATAGAGAGGTCAACATAGTAGAGAGGTCAACCTAATAAAGAGGTCAACATAGTAGATAACTCAACATAATAGAGAGGTCAACATAGTAGATAACTCAACATAATAGAGAGGTCAACATAGTAGATAACTCAATATAATAGAGAGGTCAACATAGTAGATAACTCAACATAATAGAGAGGTCAACATAGTAGAGAGGTCAACATAATAGAGAGGTCAACATAGTAGGTAACTGAACATAATAGAGAGGTCAACGTAGTAGAGTGGTCAACATAGTAGATAACTCAACATAGTAGATAACTCAACATAGTAGATAACTCAACATAGTAGATAACTCAACATAGTAGATAACTCAACATAGTAGATAACTCAGTATAGTAGATAACTCAACATAGTAGAGAGGTGAACATAGTAGATAACTCAACATAATAGAGAGGTCAACATAGTAGATAACTCAATATAATAGAGAGGTCAACATAGTAGATAACTTAACATAATAGAGAGGTCAACATAGTAGAGAGGTCAACATAATAGAGAGGTCAACATAGTAGGTAACTGAACATAATAGAGAGGTCAACGTAGTAGAGTGGTCAACATAGTAGATAACTCAACATAGTAGATAACTCAACATAGTAGATAACTCAACATAGTAGATAACTCAACATAGTAGATAACTCAGTATAGTAGATAACTCAACATAGTAGATAACTCAACATAGTAGAGTGGTCAACATAGTAGATAACTCAACATAGTAGATAACTCAACATAGTAGAGTTGTCAACATAGTAGATAACTCAACATAATAGAGAGGTCAACATAGTAGAGAGGTCAACATAATAGAGAGGTCAACATAGTAGGTAACTGAACATAATAGAGAGGTCAAAATAGTAGATAACTGAACATAATAGAGAGGTCAAAATAATAGAGAGGTCAACATAGTAGATAACTCAACATAATAGAGAGGTCAACATAGTAGAGAGGTCAACATAATAGAGAGGTCAACATAGTAGATAACTCAACATAATAGAGTCGTCAACATAGTAGATAACTCAACATATTAGAGAGGTCAACATAGTAGGTAACTGAACATAATAGAGAGGTCAAAATAGTAGATAACTGAACATAATAGAGAGGTCAAAATAATAGAGAGGTCAAAATAGTAGATAACTGAACATAATAGAGAGGTCAAAATAATAGAGAGGTCAACATAGTAGATAACTCAACATAATAGAGAGGTCAACATAGTAGAGAGGTCAACATAATAGAGAGGTCAACATAGTAGGTAACTGAACATAATAGAGAGGTCAAAATAGTAGATAACTGAACATAATAGAGAGGTCAAAATAATAGAGAGGTCAACATAGTAGATAACTCAACATAATAGAGAGGTCAACATAATAGAGAGGTCAACATAGTACAGAGGTCAACATAGTTGATAACTCGACATAGTATATAACTCAACATAGTAGATAACTCAACATAGTAGATAACTCAACATAGTAGAGAGGTTAACATAGTAGAGAGGTCAACATAGTAGAGAGGTCAACATATTAGAGAGGTCAACATAGTAGAGATGTCAACATAGTAGAGATGTTAACATAGTAGAGAGGTCAACATAGTAGAGAGGTCAACATAGTAGAGAGGTTAACATAGTAGAGAGGTCAACATAGTAGAGATGTCAACATATTAGAGAATTCAACATAGTAGATAACTCAACATAGTAAATAACTCAACATAGTAGATAACTCAACATAGTAGATAACTCAACATACTAGATAACTCAGTATAGTAGATAACTCAACATAATAGAGAGGTGAACATAGTAGATAACTCAACATAGTAGAGAGGTCAACATAGT